>JAINUG010000010.1:1292759-1340259 GCA_029706075.1 Aldrovandia affinis | reverse complement strand
GAAGAAGTGGCCGTGGCTTAAACAAGAAACTTCAGTCACCTGTGTATTGCATTTGATCATTTTATTCTGCATGGGCCTTCAGCAAGATACAGCAAAACTGGAGAGGGACTTCAATCACTGCAACTCAGAAAGCCTGTCTGGGGGGCTGTAGGGGATATTTCAAAATCTGATCTTACACCACCCGGTCTGTCTGTCTTTTCACCTATTTGCATTTGCTACAGGCAAAAGTCTGAACAACACTACCAAAAAAAAAATCTGGTTCAGACTGCCTTGCAACTAGAGAAGAAAAAAAAGGAAGTCAGGTTTAATATCAAAATAAAGTCACCCCCCCGGCCCCCGCCCCTTCCCAAAGCCAAGCTATAGTACGCGCCTCGCTCTGGAAAGAAATGTGGCGTCCTTATGAGTCGGAGAAAAGAGGCGTTCGCTCGAAAAATTCCCAAACAGCTGTGGAGTTGGGGGGGTGTGGGTGGGGGAGCCTCGATTTACCTTTTAATGCACCCAGGCCCTGTGCAGGGGCCACCCATCCTGCATCCCAGACCCTGTGGACCGAGAGCCTTTGGTTGTGGTGCAGAAAGTGTGGAAAAAAAGAGAAATTAAAACATTCTGGCAGAGGTCTGATATCTTCACTCTGCCCCGGGGTACAGCTCAGGCACTGAACATCTTGGTGGTAGAGGTCTCTTCAACTTTATTCCAGCCTCTGTTTTTTATAAGTGACAAGAAAGATCTCTTCTTGTGTAGAGGGGGGAGGGAGGAGTGTGTGTGTGTGTGTGTGCGTGTGTGTGTGTGGGGGGGGTTACGACAACACGTACAGTATATCTGCATATGATGGAAAAGTATGATTCCGCAGTCCTTAACATGTCATGTTAATGATACCGTAACACGTGCGTTACAATAAGCGATATTAATTCCATCTCCTAAGTATGACAACATTAGCATATCCATTTAATTAACAACATGCTTAAAGCAGCCTTGTTTTAATCACTACATTGTATTTACTCTCCTTCGGCGGCGCTTGTAATTGTAACTTTCTCCCTTTTTATTTTCAAATAATGAGATGTTTTCAACCCTTGATCTCACCCCCGCCCCCCAAAAAAGCATGCTGTCAAAAATGAACAGTCCACTTATATCACTTGACGAAGGTGTCACAATTGTGTCCTATCCTCATTACTGCAGAATTCAACCTATCTGATTTATTACTGCTGAATAATGTGAGTGGAAGGCTTTCCAAGCCCTGCAGAAGAAAAGTAATTCAGCCAAACAAAATTATCAGCTAATTATATTTAGAATCAAAAGCCCAATAACTATTTGCACACACATTATGGGACTTGAAATGAATAGGCCTTAATATTAAGCTTCATAGATTCTGTCGACAATGTATTTAATTGGAACAGAGGGGTCATTGTGTTGCCATTCTGACACCAGATCAATTAGAACCCTATTTAGAACTTAATGGATTATACGGGGTACATTTTATTTGCGAGATTAATTGTACAAAAAGTGACAACATAAAGGCTCTTCTTATGAAAGTGCACCATAGAAATTCACAGCTCAAACCTTATTGTTATTTTTTTCCCCCCTTATCACTTTCTGGCTTTTGATTGAGCGCAGAAATTTAGATACATCATGGCGACAATGGCAATAGTTCCATGGGCTGCGCTGTGCATCTACAAATAATTGGAAATCTATTGAAGGAATTACCACCTTGTAATTCTGCACTGTAATTTATATTTTCAGAATAAGAAATGGGTTCATTCAATTTTTCATTTTGCATATTAATTGAATGCCATTATATACTTTTTAATTAACAGCTTTAAAGTTGCAGCGAAAATGATAACTATAGTTGTGCAGTATAAGTCACCATGGTGTAAGAAACTAACATGTCCCCAGTGTGGCAAGTTCTCCAACCTATAGAGGGTGCCTAATGAATTCGCCTTCGATGCAGCCCACCGTGACATACTGTACTCATACACATTCCACAAACACAGTTTGTCAAAAATGGCCAAGGAACTGCAAACAGATAATAAAAGTGTTTCCATTATTGACATCTTAGCAAATGAACTATGCTGTACATTTTTACTAGCATTCTTATACGGTCAAGACATTACGCTGTGATGCACATATTGCTCAAATACATACGCACATTTTCTTTATTTTCTTTACATGTCAGTTATAAGTTGCACATGAGGTCTGTTTTCTAGTTTACGTTGCTTTGGTATCTTTTCTCGATAAGCAAAGTAATTCCATGTGAACAAATGCATACATTGTTCATCTGCCGTATTTAGTTGCGTTTCAATAAATTTATTTTGAATTTATGATGCCTTTCATGCTGTTTTTTTTTTTTAAAACAATATTAATTTCATACATATCACAGGTTTTCTGCGACAGTACAAATATACAAACATGGTGGCTTCTGTTTATTAGCATCGTTAATCCTATAATGTAACTGGGAGAAGATATCCACAGATAAAGTGACTTTAGACTTTAATGCTGGATATGTGACCTAAAGAATCTTGCAGACCAAATATAATTTGATGTTTAATAATATATTTTGTTGCATGAATAATTTGATATCCAGGACTTAAACTGAAGGTTCTCTGAGATATTATGCATGTTCTACAAAATACTGAGATGGGTTTTTTTTGCAACAGCAAAAGGGTTGCAAGGCAGTGAAACTAACCAATCAAAATCAATTGGGTTCTGTAATAGATTTATAAATATCATGAAGCCTCTTTTTTCCCCCATTTCTGAATGTGTAATTAGTATCATATATATAGCCTGCAATGCATCATATGCATATATTCATTTCTGCCCTGTGTTTCACGTTAGAATAGCGAGGAAAAAAAACAATGTTTGTGTGGTAAAGTTCTGGCAGAGAACATTTAAAGAAGGGAATATTAACAGTATTATTATTAGAAAAAGTTGGAAACACATTAGATCCTTCATGCAACACTACAGAACGCTGGTCATTTTACGTTAGTTTCCAAAAGATGATTCTTTCCGTTTGAATCCTTATAACAGGAATAGGATTTGAGCATTTTTCTTTATAACAGCTGTTAATGGAGACCAGATTTTTGCCATCAAATCACTTCCCTCAGTGTAAACATTGATGCTTTATTGAAGTCAGTACACAGTCTAACTTGCCTTCTTACAGCAAGGGTGAGAGAGGGATTTCACTGTGTCTTTTTCAATAACTGCTGCTTATTAAAGAGGTTTTGTTTCCTTTTTGGGAGAAGGTAAGTATTCTCTGTTTTGCTTCATTTGTGTTTATGTCCTTCTGCACAAGATCCACTGTGACCTCCTTCTCATTTGTTCCATGTAAACTTAAACTGCATTGTAGCTTTGCTTTAAATGTCAACTTTAAGGAATATAAATAATTGTCTTCATTTCTTTCATAGTTGCCCATTGTGGTAGCTACCCTCAGTGTCTAAAAGCTTTGGTGTATCCCAAAATGCTACAGGACAAATATTTTGATTTAATACTTATTTTGAATTGCCAGTACATTACTTGTGTGTTACTTTGTAATCTAAATGGTTAAAAGCAATAAACACTTCACATATGTCAGTCATTTTCATACACATGAAGGCAACTCATACACTTATGCATGTGAACAGGTTTATGGAAAATTAATTTAAATGCTTTACATTTTTACAAAGGCATTCATAATGTATCTCATTTGGAATGTACAGAAGGAAGAGAAAATGAACCACTAGTACTACTTCTGCTGTTCATTAAGGTCTTTCTTTGTGTGCAAGCCTGCAATCGTGTTTATTTGATTTTGTTTTCTTATTATTTTCATTTGGAAGAACTGATCAGTAAATTTATGCATATATAAGTGTTTGTGTTTTTCATTTGCTACCAGACTGTAAATTCACCCGAAGGAAATGCGTGGAGTGTGCACACAGTCACTGTGAGCGACTGTTTTGCATTAAAAATCCTTTTGAGCTAAGGTATCTCGGAAAAAACGTGCTTTAATAATGTACAACACGAGACGGCACAGAGCAATATGCATTTTTAATTACTAAAGTGACTAATATGTAGGTTCTGCTTTGAGGTTTTTGTATCATTAAATATGGATCTGTTTTTCCTGCAGCTGAGTATCTGTAGCCTACTCTACACCTGAGCAGCTCTTTAAGAGACAACAGGGTTTCTCTAGCAGGCCAGACATGATGTTGAGGTAGCAATTGCAAAAACAAAACATGTACACATTGCTGTGCTAAATGTAGGTAATAGAGCCATGTTTAAAGGCAAATGTCATGTTCTTATTTGTGTGTGTGTGTGTGTGTGTGTGTGTGTGTGTGTGTGTGTGTGTGTGTGTGTGTGAGGTAAACAATGCCTTTTGTGAGCTACAAACAGGTGTTTTTTGAATAAAATGAACATATTTGTAATAATTGCATACATTTTCACTTTTAAAAAAGTGTGATTAAAGTGTGTATTGCGACAAATGTTATGATGACAATTTATTTTTAATTCATAAACTCAAATCACTGATTGGTATTTTCTTTCCCATTGTATGTGACCTTTGTGTATTCAAACCAGAATAGCAAACAGGTGCCTAAACACCCATAAGAGTGTCATTTAAGATTACAATTTGAATGTGTCTCTGTTGCATTTCTAAACCTTGGCACAAAATAGAAAGAGGTGCTTTCCTGTTAGTCTGTCACCGAGGAATAATGATATTTCTGTATGTACAGAGGCCGAACAGGCAGTCTGAGACTGTTAAACCTCAGAAAGGTGATACACATAGCTGTTACGCTGTTTAATCTCCAATATTCCACCGATTAGCGCACAACAAATAATCAGGTCTGAGTCGTCTTTCAGTGGCCCAGGATTAGAAATGAAAGCACTAGCTATGGGGGGGATTAATAATTCTCTGATCCCATTTACTATCAACTAGCTCCAACATTAGAGACTTGTGTCCTACTTCTGAATTGACGTCCAGGGGATATAGACCTAATGAATGAGGAATTTGAAAGCTGTGCCACAGCGTATTGTACATCTATGATATTCAAATATTTTATTGGAGAGAGGGGGGGTGCATTCAGTGTAAAATAGTGTTCATATTCAAAGAGATTATTATATAGCAGTGACAGAGTTCTATCTTAATTCATATTTTTACATATAAGTTTACACATAGTGCCAGAATCGGGAACACTTATTTCATTGATAGGGACGCGATTACAACAGACTCGTGGCGCAAATAGTTAAAGTTGTGAAAATGAGAAGAACAAAAAAAAACTCAATTTAAAACCCAATTTCAAAGTCATTACCTTTCACTGTCTATTAACAAAGCAATGGCTCAGAAGCTGGATCATAACAGTTAAAAATGCCTACAGGATGGCTCTTTGGTCCCATGTCATTACTGCAGGACTGGCTGTAGGGCATTCTGAAAGTTATAGGCTCCGACTTCAAAGGACATTACTGGTTTAGCTGTAACTTTGATGACACTTCTGTCTAATCTTAGACAATATCACTGTCTTAATTTTTTATTTTTTGTATTATAAAATAATAATAATAATTCTTATTTAAAAATCAAGGAATACAGTAAAAACTAATTAATTCCACTTGTCATAGGGGTGGGTGCATAAAAGTGAACAGTTAAAATTTACTGCAGTGTTCAGGAAATGGATTATGGCAAATTACACACACACACAAACACATGCTGTAAATACATTGTACAATATAAACTATGTGTGTGTATGTGTGTGCACGTCTTTACACACAAACACACACGTTTACATTTTTCTAAGAGTCTGAGTGTAATAGTATTAATAATTAGGTTGTGAATGGAACTAAATCAATTTCGATTATACACTGTATCATATTGAATATTGGTTATCTGCTGTATATGTGTACATGCAGGTGTAGGCATTATAGTCGGGTGTGTCGGTACCTTAGAGTGCATGAAAATAAATGTGCATACATGTGCAGCGTCTTTAGTATGTGGTGGTAGATGTAAAAGCAGAGAAAGGGTCTGTATATCAAGGAAGTGGAAAGAGGTAACTAATGAAACAGCTCAACCATCCAACTGACTGAAGGGACTGAATAATTGATCGCTTACAGAAAGTAGATACAAGAAATGTCAATGAGGGGAAATATACACTGTATCAAATTTTCATCTGGCTTCCGCTGAAAAATGAGGCCATTCTCCCAAGCCACAATGAAAATTCTGTCACAGATGATGCACCTTTTTGGGAAAACAAGAGCCTAAACATATCTTGGAACTGAAAACAAAGATAGCGTCCATGTCTGTCTCTCTCAATTCCACTGTTCACCTTTATATGAGCATAAGAAACAACAACATGTATACTCTATGGAAGCACAGTAAAAACCCAAAATCCAAGATTACCACTTAAAGGGTAAGTTTACCCCCCCAAAAAAATATTTTCATATTTTTTCATCAACCCATGTTACAGATGTGTGAAAGATACACCACATGGTAGAACTTTTTAAAGTATTGTATCAGTAATTTCTTAGTCTAAAGAAAAAACGTGTCATCGCTACCCTTCACACCAGCAAAAAAAAAAAAGCAATTTGAATGGGTGTTCTGTTTTACCTTCTCTGTAGCAAGGAGAGGCTGAGTGCAATGTGGGATCCCATGGCATGTGTGCGCGGTTGTCCTGGACGCATTGAGCCATTTTAATAGCAATTACCACCATTTATCTACATTTTAGACAAGACGTCTTTTCCCCACTGCCTCATTTTCCCAGCCTGCAATGCATGGTTTTTGTGCTGTTGTGGGCATGAGAGAAAAATATGCACCAGGGGAGACTGTAGTTTCAGTAGTTCAGGAAGTTGCAGATAAAAATATATTTTTATTCATTTTAGCTTTACTAATTCTTCTATCTGCAAAACATTTATATACTGTTGCATTTACAGTGTATTATGGTTGAAGGGCAACGTATTAAAACTGAATACGGGTACAATTCTGCTTTAATGACTTCTATATGATGAGTGAGATACTTAATGCAAGAGTGTATCGTATAAACTGCGCTAAAGCACTTGAAGTACAGATATTGAGAGCTCGTCCTGCATGAAGATGAACGTGAAAAGACTGACAAATAAGCAAAGATAACAAAGAGAGAAACACAATACATGCACAACAGCCATTAGACAAAATCACACGACTGGAAAGCAATACCAGAGGTCAGGAAAGGCCTAGCTGAAAATGGCTCTCACTGCTGGCTGCTTGTGGGAAGGTGGGATGGACCTCGAGATGGCAGGACAGGTGTCCTTCAGGAGAACCCAAGAGAGGGAGAGGACTTCATTTTTGGCATGTTCTACCCCTTCTGATAATACCAATAATAGGCCAGTAATTATTGAAATTCAAAAAATAATTTTTATTATTATTTTATAATTAACATATTTTCTGTTTCTGTTAAGAGCCTGATGAAAGGACAACATACAGTCACTGGACTATATTCAAGCTATTAGTTTTGAATAGGAGTTAAATATTTCACGTTTATCGTAGGTAATTAGAAATCGTTTTTTTTATTTGTGGTTCAGTATATGTGTGTATGTGTGAAACGGTGTTTAAATATCTTTGTATGTATACATGCATGTATGCATTGTCTTTTAGCGTACTGTACTATGAAAGCTACATTCTTGAGGAAACATTCTATTTTCAGCCTTGACAATCATTTAAGACATTCTCTTGTCTTTTGTAGAATATTGCCTTTCTGTGAAACATCTCAACACAAAATAGTGGAATTTTCCACTGTATCAAAGAGGGATCTAAAAAAATAAAAAATGTATACCTCCACGGACCGTGGGTGAAAAATAACCCGACCACCTTTGCTAGTTTCTTAACATCTTTCCATTAGTAACATTGGGGAAAGTTCATGTCCTATTTTGCGTGCATTATTTATGCCTTTGCTTCTAAACACATCTGAAGGCCTTTTGCGGCAGAATCCTCGCTCTCCTGATATTTCACAGGGGTCTCCTGATACCAGCTTCACCTCAACAGTGATACAGTGAACGCAGAGAGAGGCTGGCCCACCTAACTGCTTTCTAATAAATAAAATGGATTGGAACTCTGCCGGTCTTGGGGAAAAGAAAAAAGAAGAGAAGAAGTGTGCTGAAAAGTGAAAAAGTAGCCCACTAATTAATTATGTACCTCTCCAGTCCACCCACTCTCTCTTTCAACCCAAGGTCCAACAGAGATGTTACACTGACATGAGTTTTGCATCACGTCTTTTATGTTCCGTTGAATGCGGGGATAGAAGTTTGAGTCTAGATTCTAGAGCATGCTAGAGCTGCCTGAATGATTGAGCCAGGACGCCTGTTGGGAATGAACCTTTTTTGGTCACACCCTCCCTCCCGTGCCTTCAAACAGGGCTCTTGAGCCTTTGGTTTTGCTTTGGAAGTGCCTCGTGCCCAAAGTTTGTTCTCTTCTTGCTGGTGCTCGATCACTTGATTTGAAATGGGGGGGGGGGGGTCCAACATGAACAAATATTGATTCCACCTTGAGTCTACTCTTGAAAAAGTGTTCCTGCCTTCGCCGGCAAGATAGGATAATTCCTAACGAGGGGGAAAATAGTGTTTATGGCAGTTCTTGAACTTCAATTGAGGCCGTGTGATTTCCATTAAAGGTGACAAGAACTTAACAAATCCCGTATGTCCTACCACTGCTTAGAGTCCCCTGGATCCTGACTCTCACTGATCGAGTCAAATATGTGCCAACAATCTGTGCATCCATCATTCGTTCAGTAACGGAGAAACATGACGATTATTAACACTGTGCCTGCTGAACAGCGCTGAAAGTTTTTTCCTTTTCTCAGGTAAATTGATGTAAAATCATCGTCGTCTAGTGAAATGCATACTTTTTCCCCAGGGTTGGGAGACTTTCATGGATATTTCTTCCAGGCTTACCTGTCTTTAATTCTCCAATGAACACAGGTTGTCCTTGATGTTCTTAATTCGACTAACTGAGAACCGTGCCTTCGTTTTCAGAATAGGAAATTGTGTGTCATGTCCTAAAATGGACGTGTTGTATAAACATCAGGCTGGAACTTTTTTTGCGAGAATAAGCAATTAAATAAATCAGTCATTACTCTGTCGCTAGCCACGATCGTAAAATCACAAAACTAGAGTCGGTTCAACAAAACATTTCAGTTTATATTTGGTCTCAATATTTCAAGAACAGATGTCAAAATCCTTGAAACCTTAGTGTTTCAGGGAAATGTTTATTTTGATTACTTATGGTTACTCTTCTCAAAGTACACATTTCTACTTCTTTAATTAATTGTCTGGATTCACAGTTTACTGAGTAAATTCGATTGCGAGACACATGTCAGGTAATAGCAACGGTGCAGCAACAAGGAGGATTTCTGGACGGGTGTTTTAATAACACAAAATAACTTTTTACTGTACAAAATAAAATTAAAAAAACACTCTTGTCACAGGTAATTCCTGCTGTAGTTTCCAGCCTGTCAGCCTTTTCGTTTGCCTCCATTAATTCAGCTCTTCCCACTGAACTGTGTCTTAGAACTTCTGCTTCAATTGGGTCATGAATTAATTTTGAATTAAATGTGTTCACTCATCTATTTTAAGGTACATTGATTGGTGGCAGATTTGCAGATTTTCACTGTGGCTTTATTGAAAACAGAACCAGTTGTTTTTCACGAGCCTAGCGAATTCCTTCTTTCTTTCTTAGACCACGCTGCGTGATCAAAGTCTCGAAAGCCACAGATCTCTTACAGGTGACAGGTGCGGTTCTGATTTCTTCTTCCTTTAAATGGCATCTGTGTGGATTTAAAGGCTTTTCAAATGAATGTCCCATGTAATATTCCATAACATTGTTTTCTGGTAGGGCCTGCAGCATCCGGTATTCTGTTTTCCATTTGATGTATTGCACTTATGTTCTTTTTAGACTTTCTATCAAGGGCTGCTGGATTTGACCAATATCTGAGGTGCCAGCTCCAAGGGAGACATCACATCTACCACATCATACATAGAAAACAGATCTTTCCTGCACATGCTCAGCTCTGAGTTTAATGTCTAGCTTTGGCAAAAAAAGAGAGAGCTTTTACAGGCCTGGATACTGCAGAGTAGTGCCTTCTGAAATGCTCCAAAGTTCTTATTCTTAAAGGGCATAAAGGGGGGGATGTTCTCCGAAATATGAAAATAAAACACCATTACTCGTAATTGTAGGTAGTTATTTCTTTTTTTTTAAAAAGATAAACAATTTTTGTAGTGAAACATCTTGGACTGGGCTTGGTATAATAAGGCTGATTGCAAATGTCTGCTTTTAAGTCCTTTTTCCATTCTTCAATTCATGCCGCTTATGCATTTATAACAGTAATGCACTTGTTTCAAGTCAATATTACATCAAAGACGACCGATATCATATCGGCACATTATACGGACACTTCTATATGAACTT
Organism: Aldrovandia affinis; assembly: GCA_029706075.1. Classification (NCBI taxonomy): domain Eukaryota; kingdom Metazoa; phylum Chordata; class Actinopteri; order Notacanthiformes; family Halosauridae; genus Aldrovandia; species Aldrovandia affinis. The sequence continues at coordinate 1,329,878 of JAINUG010000010.1, read as the reverse complement.
TAATAAAAAAGTCTTAATTCAGCTTGGATATCTAAGGCATTAGTATTTAAGAATGTGCCCACTGTTTAATAGATGGCAGCAGCTGAAAAACGACTTCAAAAAAGAACAGAGGCTTGATTTTGACTATCAGACGAGCGAGATTAGCCAGTAATGAAGGGAATATTCCAGCACTTTAATCTTGGGATACATTCCTTGAATCATTTATGGTGCAGAAGCACCGTACAAATGTGTTGCGCTCGTTGAAAATTTCCCCATCTCTCGCTCCCGCTCGTCCCCCCACCCTTCCTCCTCCTCTGTAGGTTGACACAGACGACGAGTTTTCCTGGGCCGCTACGAGGAAGCAGCTCAGGTCTCTCCTGGCAGCCGATGCCGGCGAAGATCTGTGACAGATGGGGCGAAGTCACAAAGTTGCGGCCCGAGGCAGAATCCGCAGAACTTTCCAGACTGTGCCCATATTTACCTGATCAGAGAGAAAAGGGGGTAGTGGGGTGGGGGTGGGGGGTGGGGGTGGGGGATATCTGCGGAGGAAGCCGGAGCCTGGCTGCCTGTCATAGCTGACACCGAGCCATCTGCCATAAACCTGTGGCAGCCTCAGATCTCCCCTCCCTGCCACCAGCCCCGGCCCAAATTAAATACAGATCCATACAGACGTTATGACTGCTACACATGTCCCCAGCCTCAAATGCAAGAGACTTTTTTTTTTTTTTTTTGTTTGCAAAAAAAAAAAAAAAAAAGAAAAAAAAATGGGAGAAGAGAACGTATAACCACACTCATGTATCCCATATGTGGTGCCACATCGAATTTCCGGTGGAATCTGTTTTTATCCTTTGTACTGGATGACATGGTGCCGGAATTCTTTCTTTTCTCCGACGTGACGGCAGCCAAGCTGCGGCTTCAAACGCTCCTACTTGGCTGCCTCTCTACCTAGGTTGCCAGGTTATCGTGGCGTCCTCCGAGGGCCATGGGGGCTGAGAGGAGGATAAGAGTGCTTCTGGACTAATTGGGCAGCCATCCATGAATTGTTTTTCAGGCAAGAGGGCCCTGCTTTTGCACTTGCCTTCTTTGCAAATTAATGACTCTGGTGTAGGGGTTTTTAAGTGAAGGTATTAATAAGGGGTCTGGCAGGTATTCCCCTGATTCTCAGTGTTACATTTGCATTTAATTAATCTTGAAGAAAGCTGCAAGATAAACAGCTGTAATTCAGACCAGCACAGGGAATATGCTACATGGTGCCACCTATCTAAAGAAATGGGACCCAATGTGTTTGTTTTTCTAATATATGTCTGCATGTGTTATAGTGTCTATATATATATATATATATATGTGTGTCTGTGTGTCTGTGCGTGTGTGAGTGTGTGTGCGTGAACAAAGAATTCACAAAATATAGCAACAAAAGCAACCCAAAAAATAATAATCTCATGCAGCAAGTAATGATTCATAATTTATTTACCATTAACACCATCAGATCTTTAAAAAGATCTGTGAGGATTAATGAAGTAGTATAATTATAATTTTGAAATTAAATAGAAACACTTCATGAGGTAATTTAAGTCGAGAAAGTAAATTACTATGCGGTATTTCATTTAATGTTATGCTACTGCAGTCATGACAGAAGTGAAATGCTGCACAATTGGAATACACCCTGTTTATTATCTTGTCATCGTTTGCCTTTCTGCAAATAGGAGGGGGAAGCTCTAGCTTGTTTCATATTGTCTTAAGCCTCTGTACTTCTCCCTCTTCTGTAACAACCACCCTGAATGCAACCTATATTAAGTTCAGCAATGTCACAGTTGAAGAAAAAGCCGAAAGTCTTCTGTCACCATGCAAAAGACAAGGTGTTTTGATACAGAACATCTTTCAGAAAGATAAAAATCAATGGCAGTGACAAAGTTGGTTTCAAAAGTGTGTTTAAAAAAAAAAATCATATCTGGCGAATGTACAGTATGTACAGTGAAATTTGTTTGAATGGAGATAGTTCATTGCGTTGTGTAGACTTGTCGACACGACAGTGGCACCTTGCATGAATTGTCTTGCGTCTTCTGCTCCCCTTTTATTTCTGAGGCGAAAATGAGACCTTTATGTGGTTGTGATTCAGCTGCCTGTAGACACAGCTGACATGTAATGCCGAGCTCCGGATCTAATTAGGTAAAGGTGAGTCCTCCAAGCCATCAAATCAGTGTCCAGTTTCCATGCTACACCTTTTTAGCCCCTGCTTTGCAGATTAATTAACGCTCTCCTCTTTTGTGAAAAGCGCAGGGCTGGCCTCCCGTGATGTATCACAGCTGTGTCGGTGCACACGCTTCAAAAAGGGATGGAGAAAGGGGGGGGGGGGACAGTCTGGAGGAAGGTTCAGGGCGTAGCTCTCCTCAAAAACGTGTCTCCTCTCTGTCGCTCGCAGCTACATTCTCTGGCATTCATGTCCACTTGCCTTTTCTTTTTTTTTTTCTTCTTCATACTCTGGAACGCTCATGGTGTGACATCAAGCCAGGAAAATATAAGCAATTTAAAAGCAAGTGAAAAGAAATACGAGAAAGAGAGAGAGAGAGAGAGAGAGAGACCTTGGCATGATAAGACAAAGAATTGCCTTGGTTTAAGTCATTTTAAACTTTAAATGTTTATGTGTAATGATGTTTGTTGGTGGGAGGGGGTAGTGCTCACCCATTGTATTAATAGACTTTGCTGAGGTTACGTGGGCCCCTGGGTACATCGCAAAACTGTCCTCCTACACAATCGAGCACAGCTGTAATTTAGCCCGAGGCACACCTACCCACAGTCACTATCTAATGCATTTTACATTTCCACAGATGAAAAAGAGAGGGGGGGGGGGGTAGAGAGAGGAGGACTTTGCTCTCTTTGTTCCCTTTGTACCCCTCGTCAGCTGACACATGGAAACTGTAGTGTAGGGTTTTGTTTGCCTCTAATCTGTAATTAGGAACTCTGTGTACAGGGGACTAGCTCCATGGCCGCCTTTCCAGTTGACAAATATTACTAAGGGATCATGGTAGTCGAATGCTGAAACTAGAATAATTATGTTACTAAGGCGCTATTTGGCATCATGCGAATGATGAATAGCCTCGCATTTAACCCTTTTATGATCCCTTTGAGCTTTTTTGCTACAGGGAGACAAGTAGAATTCACTTTTTTCATCACCCAGTAGAGTGCACGCTCTACCTCTGACAGAAAGTTCAACGAATAATGCAGAAATGGTCATGTGACATTGAATCTGACGTGCTTTCACTGAAAACATTCATACTGCTGCGCACTGCCACTTCCTCGACTGACACAAATACCGGTGAAAACATTATTCAATTTAATAATAGTAAAGCCATGCAATTATAATAAAATTCAAAAGAATGGACCTGAAAGAACCAGTTTTAATATTCATATTGAAGCATTTAAAATGTTAACATTTCTACCTTCTACCTCAATGGCTACGGCCTAATTGGAGAAGGAAACATGGTATTTAAAGATGTATGCTTTTGTTAAGATATTCTACATACGGCGCTCAGAACCCTGAGAAGAGATCACACTGTTTCATAGTGTAGCAATCGATGAGCTTGTGAATTTACCTAAAAAACCTGCAGAGGGGTGAACCCCTGACACTCATCCAATTAACAGGCAAGATTATTGTGTCAAAGTATCCTGTGAGGATCCAGTTCTCTGCCAAACTTAATTGTGGATTTTCTTTAACACTGCTGTACAATACAAATTTCCCTGGTAGAGATGTGACAGAGGGCTTGCCTGATCAGCTCTGTCATTTTACCATACTTAACTCTTTAACTTTGATACTTGCCCATAATCATTAGCAGCAATCAGAAGTGCAATTGCAGAACTTTCATTCTTTTTACATTTACTATTCTTTAATATTCCTGCTACGTGTCTTAGTTCACTAAATTCTATGCCAATGTTCACGAGTTCTGTATGGGACTTTTTGGAAACCTTAAAACTGTTAAAACGGAAGAAGTGCACAACTCATGAGAAAAAAAAATTCTGAATGCATTTGGACGGGACATCGGAATAAAATTCTAAACCCAATGTAACTAATCATTAAAGTTTTAGTTTAAAAGAATGATTTATCTATCTACCCTGATGTAACCGACAGGTAACAAAATACAGGAAACACCAACATAAAGCGTCTTAATACTGGTTGGGCCACCACAAGCTGCCAAAACATCTTCAATGCACCTTGGCATAGATTCTACGAGTGTCTGGAACCCTATTGGAGGGATGCAACACCATTCTTCCACGAGAAATTCCATAATTTTCTGTTTTGTTGATGGTGGTGGAAAATGCTGTCAAGGGCGCCGCTCCAGAATCTCCCATAAGTGTTCAATTGGGTTGAGATCTGGTGACTGGCACATGGTTTACATGAAGGCACGGAGGCTGAAACAGGGGCAGTTCTTTGATGTGCTCGTCCACAACACCGTCTCTATTTTGCACCTTAAAGGCCTCGTAGCACTACAGGAGAGAGCCGATTGGAGGAGAGGCACATATCTGATTACACCTGGTAGCCTGCGGGTGCCTGGCATGTCATAGGAGGAACTAACGCAGCAGTTACATTAAAACATTATTACATTACATTACATTACAAGCATTTAGCAGATGCTCTTATCCAGAGCGACGTACATTTCTTTACATATAATCCATTTATACAGCTGTATATTTACTGAAGCAATCCAGGTTAAGTACCTTGCTCAAGGGTACAACGGCAGTGTCCCCACCTGGGATCGAACCTGCAACCTTTGCGTTACAAGCCCAGTTCCTTAACCCCCTGAGGTCGGCTGGATCGGCGCCGATCCAAGCAGCAATACAAGTATATTACTATTTCTAACTTCGCGATATTTTATCATACACACGCGGCAAAAACATTGACAGAAACCTTAGAATCGCGACTTTCCGATTTGAGCACTGGCAAATCAAATGGGATTTTTAAAATTAGCTTAATTAGACCAAAAGTAAACCTTGCTTTTTACTCTGTTTTTTACCTTTTAGTAACGTCCCCCTTCTATTGACATGTTAACGAGGTGCTAATTTAGGGGAGGTGCGTCGGGCCATGTGTGAAAACGCCGGCATAAACAACACAAACTGAAGAGGACAGTCTATGCTGATATTTATTTTATTTCGCTTGTTTTCAAATACTCGTGAAAATATATATAAATTCCGCGTCTTGTGACTACATATTCCGCATGTCGCAATGTAACAAATTGCAATAGGCACAGAAAATACTTTTCAAACAGCCTAAAATGTTATAAAATATATCGTATGTCTGTGTTTACGCTTGCAATCTGCCAGCAACAGTATATTCAAAGTATATTTTCAAATACTCGTGAAAATATATGAATTCGCGCCTTGTGACTACATATTCCGCATGTCGCAATGTAACAAATTGCAATAGGCACACAAAATACTTTTCAAACAGCGTAAAATGTTATAAAATATATCGTATGTCTGTGTTTACGCTTGCAATCTGCCAGCAACAGTCTATGCTATTGATTTTATTTCGCTTGTTTTTTTATTTTTTTACATCTTGTCTGTGTTTACGCTTGCAATCTGCCAGCAACAGTCCATGCTGATATTAATTTTATTTCGCTTGTTTTCAAATACTCGTGAAAATATAGCCTATGAATATCGCGTGTTGTGACGCCAAACATTCCGCGTGTTGCAACGTAACAAAGAGCCAAAATGAATATTCAGGTATTTAGCATTTAGCCCTCCCACAGCCTGAAATAAATGTGACCAGTTCTGATAAAAACAGGTTTTTAGCTATTTAGATCTCAGATGTGCTAAACTATTTTCACACCCTTACATAACCAAGACCTTGGTGAACAAACGCACATTGGCAAAACAATTCGTCACTATAGTTTAGTGTGTGCTTTCACATCTTTTGTGACAGCAGAAAAATTTACTATTTTTAACTTGTGTGTTTGTAGATCTATTTACAAGCTGCATATGATACTGACCAAACTATTGATGGCATACAAATGTAGCTGTGATTGTCCTTCAAATAAAAATATCAAACACTTTGGAGTAAGTGTGTGTTAAATTGATGAAATTGAGATAAATATCAGACCATGCCAAAATCTAAAAACATTAAAAGCTTAGCACGGACCTCAGGGGGTTAACCATTATGCTAACACTGCCGCCCAGTTACACGAGTAAACCTGCTGACTTACAGCCACCCTACCCCTGGCGGGACGAGGCCAATTGCATCCTGCCGCAGTGGACTCGTCGACATAATCAGCTAATGATATAGCCGTGCCACCCGGGAGCCCGGAATCTTTTCAAACAAAATGGGACATTTGAACATTTTCAATTATTGGATAATTAAGGTTACAAACTTGAGATTCAGTGTGCAGTAAGTGAGGTTCCATAGCTTTAAATAAAGCAATGCAAGAAATCTGGAAACCTTAAAGTGGTAAGCTGTTTATTCCCAGAAATGCAATAACCGGCGTCTCTTCCTCTCAATGGATGCGCACATGCCCCCCGCCCTGCCCTGCATGCGAAAGAGCTGGGCAAAAATATTCACAAAGCAGAGCTGCCAAAACGCTCATAGAGGCAATTTAATTCTTGACAAAACTGACATTGGTTAACCTGGACAGCTGCCAAATTCATCAGGCCCTCAAACTCAAACAGATCCATAAAAGGATGAACCCGGATTTATTTGACCTGTAAACCAAAGAATAGAGACTGTCCAAATATTGAAAGTATTTCAGCACTAAATAACCCCTGCCGTTCTAGCCCCCCCATCCCCCCACCCACACCAGTCACTCATCGGGATCTTCCAAATAACAGCTTTGGCAGAGTCGGCCATCTCACACAGTTCTTGACTCAATGAAGGTGGAGACTGACACTGTAATTCTAAAGTGGCAAAAAAAAAAAACATTCATTCTCCAATCTCAACCCCCCGACAATTCCCGGTTCCCTTGTGTGTTTTCGAGAGAGGTGTTCCGGACATGCTGGCAGTCACGCTCCAGTGTCACCTTCTTTTGACCGGAAGTCGACTTCCCAACGAGGGTCTCCCATCTGTTTCCCCTGCTTTGCACACCTAGCATGCAAACTGCTTAGTTAGAACGGCCTGTGGCCATACTGCTGGGTGAAGCCCTGGCCGTAGCGGGCTGGCCGCCCACCCGGCCCCCCGCCCACCCCCGTACAGGATGCTAAAATGAAAAAAAAAAATGCTCACACTCAATTATTCTGGATGAACAGTAACGGAATCTGCAATTTCCGCGTGCTTGCTGGAATGGATTTGTCCTCTTTGTATTGCGGGTTTTCACTTGAAAATGTGCATTTTTTAAGCAAACCGGCATCTATTTTAAAGTATTAGTGAGATAAGGCGAAGTTGCCAGCCTCCTGGAACGCTGTTGAATGTGCATTGATACGAGTGTCATCTCGGAAGGGGTAAAGAACCCAAATTCCGGCCTCTTCGTCTGCACCTATTAAAATTGCGCCGTTTGGATTGACTGTTCTTCCAGTCAGTCTGAGTTGTGCCATCAGCTCACCATACATTTTTTCAGCACAAGTGGGCTCCTTTAATGAACGTGACGACTAACATTGTGAATACAGAGAGTGCCGAGCCATAACACTTAAAGGAGCAGAGTTATAAATATAACAGCCTATTTGGACCTAAAGATGTGTTGGAATGTCCGCTCTGATTTACCGCTAACATGTACTCATTCTCCGCAAAGGCAGTCTGTGTTTAAACAGCATGAACAATTCCCCTTTCAATATTATTTTCTTCGACCTGGTAGTTATAGCACGAAATACGGGAATTAATACAATTTCTCTCTTGTTAAGTGAGAGTGTCAGACTGACTACTGTGCATATAGCAGCATTAAACCTGGCAAAAAAATCACCAGGGGGAAAAACTGAAAAAGCCAGCTGAGGGGAAACTTCTTTTAACTCAAGCAGAGGAGAACAACAGTGAGTGAAAATCGGTCAGCCTTTTCTGTTTTCATTCATTTTCATAAAACATATCTAGAGCACTTATAAGTCATGTGTGTGTCTATCAAGGCCTACACTGGGAAAAATATGAACCATGACACTGACATGACTAACAATAAGGAAAATAAAATAAAATAAATTATTACTTGAGTAGAATGCATTTAAACTGTATTTAAGTGTTTATTTCATGAAGGAGTATAATTGTTATTGATTGTTGATTGTATTTCAATGATTCCAAAATTATACAAAATAAGACCTTCCAATGCTGGTTTGGCTAATATACTACTTTGATTTATATACATATATATATATATATATACACATATATATATATAGTACCAGTCAAAAGTTTGAGTACACCTGCTGGAAACTAGGTTTATTTTATAATTGACAATGTTATACACATTTCAGACTGTAATCCCCTTGTTTTGAGTGACTATTTTGTTGAAATATAATATTTTCATTTTTGTATAAAAATCTAACTTTTCAATGAATTCACTTATAATTATCTGCTTATACAAGTATGTGTATCATATGGAAATATTAAGTGTTTACACAAAGTTTATTCAGTTGAAAGCAAAGATACTCATGAAAAACCTGGTTTCAAGCAGGTGTACTCAAACATTTTACTGGTACTGTATATATACTACATGCATGTGTATATTGTGTATACATGTATTTTTATAATCTTACATTTACGATGTTATTACTGTAACACACATTATAGTAATGCACATCTCTATGTTAATGTTCTATAGTGTACATTTACTTCTCTGTTGTTGACAACATCCATTGTTACTGGTGGAACTAATGTAAAACATATATATATATACAATTTATTTCCCAATACAGTGACATACTTAACCAATTTATTTTTAGTTTTGTGTTAATTTTGTTTTATTTTTTAGTTTACTTTTACGTTTTAATTTGAGACTGTAATGCTGGTAACGTGGTGCAATAAAGAAGAAAATGTCTCTGTATTTTAGGTATTTAGTAAAACATATTACACCAAATACAATTGTTATAGAAATATGATTTCTGAAGGTAAGAAGTATGCCTGTGCCCTAATAGTTGTGAAGCCAAGCTTGGAAACATTGTAAAAACATGAATTTCACTTTTAGACAAAAAAAATAAAATTATATGTACCCTGACACTGACTGACCTTTAAAGATTTTACTTGTATATCAATTTTATTTGATAATGTCCCTCTAATAAAATTACTTGTAGCATCGTCTTTGGTATGTCTGTCACAGGCTTAAAAAGAAAATGCTTTTTACGTTACGTTGCGAAGGGGTCTTCAGGGTTCCCTATGGATTTTTACTTAACAGCTGTGTTTGTTCTCCCGTTTTCTAGGAAGCCTCCTTAAATGGGCATCTCCTGTGAACCCCTTTACGACAGCCGGTAGCAGGGCCCACCTGGAAGACTTAGCTCTCTCCATCATCTTAATTCTTCCTTTGGAGTGACTCGTTTGTCTGCTTTGGAGAGTGGGGCAGGGGGTTGGGTTACTGTGCACCTTTTTGTATATCCCTGGAGGCAGCTCAAGGTGCCCTTTGCACTGGAAAGGAAATGGGGATAAAAGGGTACAGCAACCTTTGCACCCACATTTCCTGCTACAGTCGGCTTCAGAGAGAGAGCGCACATGGGGGAGCCTAATGCGCCATGCTACCTAAATACCTTTTGGATATAAGAACTTAATAAAGGGACTTACAGTGCATCCACTACCCCCACTCCAGTGCATAACAAATTAGATTTAATAGGGTTCCTTTCCCCCACAGTCATTTTTGCCATTTGCTTTAAAATTTCAATTTAGTGCCTAATGCTTGGGTTTCCTATAATGTATTATATTGCTATATTATACCAATTACAGCAACTGCGAACATTAAATTAAAAGCATTAGCGCAATATTAGACTGTAGATCAGCCGTTTGAAACGGGTTTTGTTCAAAGCAGCAGGCAAGTCATGCGCAGAGATTTCACTACAGTAAATCCAATGAGTTAAAACGTACAAAGAAAGTGACCCTCGGCAATTCTTCTCGGTTAAACATCACGACGACAGCCATTTTGGTTGCCACTCTTTGCCTTTTGTGAGTTCAAAAAGGGGTACTCCTTTGGTGTTTGTGATGCAGGGATTGAGTTAGCTCTAGCAGTAAGGACTGGATCTGTTCATTTTCCATGTGCAACCGTCTCAACTGCATTATCTATTTTTTTCTTCTTTTCGGGTGACGCATGAGGACTCGTTTATTTATACATGCCAACGTTTCTTCTAAATCCAGGAAAGGCATGTATTGCTTCCAGAATTCTCTGAGGGATATCCCCCTTTTTTTTTCCACTTCCAGCATCCTGAAAGCTGAAAGCACCCTCCAAACCAAATAAACAGGTGCTTCAGATGTTCGACACTTTTTGGGTCAGATACCTCTACGCCGTTCAGTTCTAATAAATAGTTCTTAACCTTTTCTACCACGACACTTTCGGATTAACTGGCCCCTTTTTCGTACATTCGGAGGTGGGAAACCAGATGGCAATATTCAGCACAGCAAGCAATCATGTGACCATGGCATGATCAGTATTTTACCACCAACTTCCTGTCAGCTCTCCCACCCTCACTCACACAGCAGTTGGTGTCACTATGCCTTCTGCATACAAGACCCTGCTGAGAAGATTGGACAGTGAGTTCTGCCAAATAAATAAATAAATGCTCTTGCATTCGTACAGTATCCTGTTTAATGTGTCCGCTGGAGTTTAGCCCAGTGTCATCTGAGCGTTAGGCTGAGCTAACACTGGCCATTTCATAAACACATTTTAAAATGTTGCTTTTCTACAATTATGGGTTAAATGAACTTCCTGCAAGGTAAAGTGCATCGCCATTGTCAAGGAGTTTGTTATTTATTTATTATTTATTTTATGCATATATTTTATGCAAATAAATACAGTATCTATAGATTTGCTGCATATGGCGTACAAGAGGGGCCCATATGCTTAGTTTTTATTTATTTACAGACATCGGATTTGAAAAAGTGTGAAATAATTTAATGTTAAACTGATGCTGCTGCCGATGACTCTCACATCACACTCTTTGCTTCTTCAACCGACTAACCTGTGATGCACTTATGAAATAAATATAACTTGTCCTTGGTTTCCACAAGATATTCAACACAGCCTTGTGGTCCTGATGTTGATGTCATCCATTAGTATTTACAATACAATCTCAATTGTGGAACTGCTAATGGGATAATGCTTATTGGCCATCATTGGAAAGGTTTGTGGTTGTTGAATTGTCAAAAAGTTGTCAGAAGAATGTTTTTTTCACTGTGATGTTTTGACGTAGGTCCAAAAGTAACATTGCTCACCCCTTAAGAGTGTTAACATTTATATAAAAATGATGAGAACTCAGACCACACTCTTTCTTGGTCCACGCATATCTGGAAAATATGAATGCATCTCTACAAGGATTTAGTTGACTATACCTACAATGGCATGCCAAGTGTCTAAATTTGTTTGTATAATCCTCTCAAGCATAATCATGTATCGTATTTTCTCCCAAGAGAAAGTTCACCCAATGCTGTTCAGATACCTACAGTTTTATTCCTCTCACCCGTTGCCAGTCGTGGAAGTGCTACGACTTTCACACAACAAACTGGGCTTATAGAAGCAACCAATTATTCAATCATTTGCTTATCCCGACAGTCAGTCCATGTCATTAATGGGCTATCCACTTAGCTGAACACACAATAAAGAGAATGCATGAAAAATGGCTGAAGTCATACTCCTGACAATAATAATGATCAGTTATGAAAATATGAATCACTCTCTTATATAAATTAGTTGTGCACACTCTCTGGTTGCAAACCCAATCAGCATAAATGAAGCCAGATACTCAAGCATTCTACTGGTTTTGAAAGTTGTGTCCCAGAAGGTTTGCAGTAGTTTGGAATTCATAATTCTGCTGACAAAAATGTGCAAGCAGCTTGACTTTGCCTTTGTCCTAAAATATTTTTTATATATATGCCTAAAACTCTGAGAACACCACAGTCACCACATCCACACACACACACATGGATATTGATGTGTATTGCTCCTTAAATGCATGACTTTCCATGTCCCATTTCTTGTTCCTTGTTGTTCTTTCATCCTTTCCAGTGACACCTCTCTCTCTCTCTCTCTCTCTCTCTCTCTCTCTCTCTCTCTCTCTCTCTCTCTCTCTCTCTCTCTCTCTCTCTCTCTCTCTCTCTCTCTCTCTCTCTCTCTCTCTCTCTCTCTCCTTACTCTCTCATCATCCTCTTCCTTTAAAAAGCCTGCCCTATTCTCCTCTGAACATATTTCTTCTTTGCCTTGACATATGGCTTAAATCCTCACGGAATGCTTCACTGTCTCAATCAATCTGTTTGTCATAACCACCCTGATTAACCTGGTTATTCTTGCTTACCACTGTTACCTTTATTTATCTTTAGTCTGTCATTTTCTCACACTTTCTCCCTTGTCCCCGGAGATAATCATCCACTGGTAGATTAACTCCTGTTTCTCGTCATTCTTCTCTTGCTAAATCGTATTCTTTATCTGCTCCCACTCTCGTGTGGTGGAATGAACTGCCAACCAACATAAGGACTGCCCAGTCTCCCATTACCTTTCATCATCCCCTGAGAGAGACAAAGAGCAGAGGAGAGAACCATGGAGCTTCATTGAGAGAAAAAGCTGTGTGACCGTACAGGAGACCAGATGGCCAAAATGGACAAAGGTATCCTTCTGTATGATAGCAGCTAGTTTGGGCTCTGACTCGGTTTCCTCCTCTTAGTCATACACATTTTTGGTCCTGCACCCATGTACTGTTTGGATGTGACAATGTTTTGTATTGGATATTTAAGACACCGTATTCTGCATGGATCGGAAATCGACATTAAACAGAATTATGCATCCGATACTGTATCTATTATTACTTAGAGTCAGCACTGTTTCACATCATCTACTATGGGCTATTGTCATGATCCTTTTGGTGATCCTCTGCTTCTCCCACCCAAACTAGTGCTATTACCCATTACTGAGGGAGGAATCCATACAACCAACCCCTATCCACTGTTAAAAAGTTAAAAAATGGGCCATTGGGTGGAATGTTGAATAATAACTAAAGTAGTCTTTTTTTAACATATGCACCCTATTTTCTTTAGTTTACAATCTCTCTCAGCAGACTCTTTTGGGTAGGCACCACAGCTTATTTTTCTTCAATTTTTGCTTGGTTTGGGCACTCTCACTTTATTCCACCGAACGGGCTTGTTAAGTGCTTCATGTGGCTTTGTACAACTCGTACGATCCCGTGGTGTTTTCAATCGTAAACACTCTCCCTGCTATAAACATTATAAACACTGGAAAGCCTCCGTTTTTTATTTCCCTCTGTATATCTGTCCGTCTCTCTGTAGGGGGTTTTGGCTCGGGGCGAATAATGTGTACCTGAGACACGCGGACCCTGCCAGCAGCGTGGCTAAAAAGACCTGACATATGGTCGCGTGGCTGTACTCTCGTCTCGCTCGCACGCAGTGATGCAATGTGCAGCATCTAATCACATTTCCAATTGCCTCAACAACTTCAGAGTCTCAGTAACCGCTCTCGGCTGATTTTCTGCCACTCAGGCTGCTCGAGATGGGCGATACTCTAGATGCAGTTGGAGATGTTCATCTTGAGAGCCAGTGATTAAAATTTGACCCCTTGGCTCGGGGAGGGGCTGTGGGCTGTCTGTGTAAGCCAGAACTCATTAGAATCTCTCTTTCAGCAACAAAGAGGTGAGGTCCATTTTCAAGTTGCGATAACAATCAATATATTATTAGACTTCTTGATACATCTCAAAATATTCCTTTCATTTTGAGAAGACTTTTGGTTCATTCTGTGAAAATAGTGTACACTCTGGCTACTAATTATTTTTAGAACTGTAGATTTTCTCTCGTGATTCCCTTTTAACGAGATTGAGACATTGAGGGCTAGATTTACAGAGATAGTCGCAGCGCAAAGACGGTCACTATTATTTGCGGCTATTTTGCGGTCGCAAATAGCGACACATTAACGACTAGACTAATGTTGTGTGTCTGTGACACACAACATTTGCGATTTGTGGTCGCAAATAGCAACACGTTAACGACCAATTTACTAAGACTGGTTCTATTTATGCAATCAAAGAAATTAAACGCCCTCATTCACAATTTGTGGTAGGATACACCCATAAAAGGGACCCAAAACAACATGGTGCGTTCACATGTCCAGATCACACCAAGAAATGGATATGCAGCAACCAGGCACTAGTAGCGAGGGAACAACAAGAAAAATACAACTTAAATCTACAGATCAGGAAGTAGAGGTATTAGTCAACAGGGTACAGCATCACAACGCCATATTACAGCATAGGAAAAAAGCACCAATGGAGAAGAAAACATTTTGGAGTGACATCAGGAAAGAAATAATTCATTAGGCATAACAAAATGAACAGTAGATGATGTAAAGAAAATATGACATGATGTTAGGCAGTGTCCAGTAGAAAAACTTTCCTACAACATAATGTGGGAAAAAGACACCGGCGGTGGTCCAACCGAGGAAAGAATATTAGAATAAGAATAAAGAATAGAAAAGACTAAACTTGTGGTGGGAGAAGGCCACAGAGTGTCTGAAAGTAAAACTGTATTCACGATTAATTCTATACCCTCCTGACCGCATACACACAATAACATAATTGTTCAAATTCAGAACTGTGTTTTTATACTGACTAGCTGATGACAAATTGGTCAATATAAATCCTGTGTCCTTTCATATCATTTGTATTTCAAGTTCTCGTGAATAATACATATGCTATATCGAATATATACTTAAAATTCGGACAGAATAAAGCTTAATAAAGCTGTCATGACATGAACCGGGGTATTTTGCAACAACATTTGTGATTATTTGTTTCGCATCACTGGGACATCAACTAGCACCTCGGAAAGAACAAACCAAAACGGGAATTGTGAAATACCTCGGTGATATCAGCGCTCATAAAAGGTTTTAAGTTCTTAATATTCCCACGCAAAGAGGAGAGTCGCAATTCAGGCATGCTTTAGTAAATCGGACAGAATACTTCATCGACCTAATTCACAAAATCTCCAGCCTGTTTTAGCGCGTTCACCCCATGTATACATACGCATGAACAGATTTAGCTATTCATCTAAAGGAAAGTCGCAAAGTCGCAATCCTTTAGTAAATCTGGTGTCAACATGTCAAACTCTACTGTGGAGGTGCTCTATCCATAGCAGAGCCATCCTCCAGGTGATGACCCTCTGCCTCATCAACACAAGCCACTATCCCCTCCATAACACAGAGCATGAAGATGGCACTTCTACTAGCAGAGCCAAAAGACATTTCAAGTGTTTACTTCAAAGAGGGTTGGATTATGTTAGCATACAGTACGTCCTGGGGGAGACCTTTGAAGGAAACGTAGCGCAGAGCTGCTCCTGGCTATCGGGCACATGTTTGTCTAAACCCATTTTGTACACCGTACACGCCGCCATGCTGTTGGGCCGCCGCTGTTCTCCTAATCGCTCGGAAGAGTGTTCCATTTATAACTTCTTGTTTGACACTTCTTGCTTGACACCTCCCCCCTCCACCCCACCACCAGCCCGTTATTTCTCACAATTTTGAGGATTTTTTAAATTAAATCAAATGTCCCCGCTGCTGTTGGCTGCTCTGGAATAAAACATGTCTTGTGTTGTCCTCGCCTGATCTGCTCCTCATTGGCCAGTGAAGACGGCAAAAAGGAAAAAGTAAAGAAAAGGGTGGAAAAAAAGGAAACTGAATGGACACCTGTACATGCGGGTGACATTATACAACACCCGCGGGGAGAAGGGTGAAAAAGGCAAAAAAAGAACCACTGGAGCCCCCATTTGCATAATTAAATCCACATCAATTAGAAAGCTCAATCACTGCCCCTTCTTTGCCTTCATATGCAGATAGTGGCATTTGTCTAAGGTGCAGAGAAACAAAGAGACTTTTTAAAGGAGAGGGAAACTTCTTAGTAGAAAGAACAAGTAACAGGATTTGTACATTGTCCTGGAGGGTCACCTTAAAGCTACCAGAAGTGATTAGTTGTGGACGCGCCTTTCAAAGAGGTACAGTTGCATTTTGCATTTCAATTATGCCAGCATGAGAGGGGGGCCACAGTGGCGATGTGCATTTTCAACTGCCAGGGTTTTATTTTGTTATCAGGGCTCCCCTGCTCCTATAATCAGGGGGGTAAACAAAGCGCGGCATTGTGACTTTAGCCCCTCTCTTAAACGGGGGGAGAGCCTGGGCTGACCCTGGGTGCGAGACAAGACTGCACCGCATGGGGCTGGTGGGCGGGTGGGTGAGGGGGTGGGGATTCAGCCAGATGAGAAGTGACACAGGGTTCAGGGGTTAATTTGTGTAACAGGCGAATTTGCATACAAATGAAAAATGATGGAATTTTTCTGTTCCCCCGAAACTTTCAATGTCATCCGCATCAAGCAACCCGTCAGCGTTCCCTGGTCGTTTGAAGAATATTCATTACTTCTAAAGCCGGGGCACCTTGTTTGCCATTAATCTCAACTGCAGGTCAACGACTTAATTTGCTCAACTTTATCAGTTGTGCCATTCACTTTTTTCTGTATTTAGACTCTTTGTAGTTTTTTTAAATATATATTGTGCTCTTATTGCCTTTCTTCATAAAGAGAGGATAAGCTTTTTAAGCACAACAAAGGCACAGTAACTCTGTTCTGTGAAACAGTTTTGAAGACATAAATGAATTACTCAAGACAGAAATATATCCAGCCCACTAGGCTGCTGTGTCTCTCCTTCAAAACCCCCAGAACTTCTGGAGAGATTTCCTCTCAAATCATTTTTCCCTCCTTGATTGGATTGATTGTTTTTCTAATCCAGGGAAAATTACTTGCAAAAAAGGGTCATATAATCATGGCAAAAGTGTAACAGTGGAGTGACTAAATTCATTTCATTTCTCTGGAGTGAGTCCACCGTATTTCATCTTATGTGATTCCTTTCTCATTCTCTCCCTCCCCAGATGTCTGCCCCTGTCTCTTCCTCAGCCCCCCCCCCCCCAACACACACACATGGGGGGAAAAGCTACAGCAAAATAATTCAACCGAAAACGTATTGGGGAAAGAAAACTCTCTTTTAAAGATGTGTTTGGGGCACTTTTTTGCCTGTTGTCAAAATATGCATCAGAGGGTGAAACCTGATCTTAGGGAAACCTGCGATTGAGGATATTCGGAAGGGGAATGGGGCTGAGGCATTGAGATGGCTGCTGTACATGAAACGTCACTGGAGATCTTGCAGCCTAACCGGTTGGAGTGCATGTTACAGCAAAAAAGGTTGCAGCATTTGTGCATGCCTCAGAGCCTTGGTTCATAAATTCAAATGAACATTAAATGTTGTTGTTCTGTATTTATTTGTTTGCTTTCTCAATCAACATGCCAGTTCCATTTTAGGCCCCGGAAAAAAATTTTTTTACTTGAATTTAAAAAAAAAATTATTCTTTATTTTACATCAGACTTACGGGCCTTTTTTGCTTTGAAAAGCAGGGGCCCAGGTGTATAAGTAGTGAACCACTGTTCCACTGAAATATGTGATAGATTCTTTACATTTTTATCCAATTATATCAGAAAATGGTAATAGAAATTCAATAGACATTCCTGCTTGGAGAATGACTCCCTGCTTTTTATTATTTATCTTGGTCATTGTGAATGAAGTGCGATGCAATTCTGCACGGAGTGTAATGCTGAAGTGGAAGCTCTGTAGTGCAATGATAGCTCAGTTGAATGGAGGAGGTTGCTTTCAAATATGTCACTCGCATTTATTTAATTAAGTTATTTGTAAATACGTCTTTGTTCGGCTCAGAAGGGTTTAATGGACTTTGGATCCTAGTTTATCTGTTTTCAATTGAAGTATTTATTTACTTAAGCTGTTTAATATGATATGTCATAAGCTGGTGATAGACAGAGGGGAAAGAGTTGTAGAATTGAGGAGAGCTTAAACAGGGTTTAAGAAAGAGAAACAAATATAAGAGCTCCTACCATCTGCAATCTAATGGGTTCATTAACGCATGAGCTCATTAAGTATTGTTGTTATTCAACAGACTGAGTCATACGCAAAAAAAAAGCAAAAATGGATGATTTCAAGTTTATTCTGTAATTGTCCATTTATTCTACCAAGCTTTTCTGCACCCGGTTCATTTTTGTGTCAAATCATACTCTGCATTCTGCTGTACAGACTCATTTTTAATATGGGTATGATTGAATATTTGCTTACTTGATGTACTTCTCCCCTACATGTTTTATTCGATATAATCAAATCAAATCAATTCAAATTTATTTGTATAGCGCTTTTCACTATAGAATTGTCACAAAACGCTTAACAGAGGGGGAACCCAGGCCTAGACCCCCCCAAAAGCAAGCCTAAAGGCAACAGTGGCAAGGAAAAACTTGGGAGGAACCAGACTAAAAAGGGGGGGAGCCCATCCTCTTCTGGCCGGCACAGGGTATGTCCAAAAAAGACCATGTTATGGTCGTATAAGGGTGTACATTCAGATCCACTGAGTGCACAGTAAGAAAGTAAAACAAAACGTATATATTTCTAAAAATAATTATAAATATATAATTATAATAATAAATAACGTTTATTTGTTATTATGGTAGTCCTCTGGCTCTCATGGGTGCACACACTGGTGTTGTGGCCGTGCACGGACCTGTCTGAAGCTCACGCACATGGCTGTCATGCTCATGCATGCGCCCGTGCCTGCACACATGCAGTCTACCTCCTGCAGGCTGCGCGCGCACGGTTCAGCTCTCATTGGCTGTGCACACGTAGCTCAGCTCTCATTGGCTGTGCACATGCAGCTCAGCTCTCATTGGCTGCGCACACGCCAGTCTCATGGACATGCGTGCGCCGATCTCATGGAGGCACTCTCACCTTTTATTTGACCAAGTAAAAAGTTACTACAAAATGATATTTGGTTAAAGATAAGAGAACAAGTAACTTATTTTATCCATAATGTTTTTATTTCAGATTTTTTTACAATTTTTTCTCCCAATTTGGTGGCCATCCTCTATTATTTAACCTTGTTAATAATTGACCTGGGACTCAGGGACCAGCAGTGACAAAGGGGAACTGAACCGCCTCATCCGAGACGGCAACTGTCAAGCCGCCGACTGTAACACAAACACACACACAGAGCCGCGTGCACACGGCAGACAGCCAGGGGGAGGGGGAGAGGACAGATTCCCAGCCAGAGCCGGGTTCGTCTCGAACCCCAGGCTGCAGTGGGCGCCCTGCTGGTAGAACAGGTTCCTTTACAGTTTGCACAGTGCAGGAGGCCCCATGCACTCTTATTTTGATGGAATTACATATGTTCAGTTAAAGAAAGGTAAAGGCTACCTATCAATATTTGCAGTAAAATGAAAACCAATAGTTGTATTTCAAAGTATTATTCAAATGGTATGATACAGTGATACCGTGGCATTGAGAAATTGCTCTAAATTAATGACAATCTTGTGTTTTAGCTGCTAGGTTAAAATATTTAGCTTTATCAATGATTGTCAATGTAATGGGTGGATGGACTGTATAACAGAATATTCTGCTCATGTCCTCTCCCAGTCAGGATTATTAGGTTTAGGGGATAATTGACATTAACATTCAACCACACATTGAACACAGTGATGTTTTTACTATTATTCATTACTATTATTTTTTGCTTGAAATGAAATTGAAAGGTGACATTATAACAAAGGAAGTATACCTTGAAATTGTTTCAAGTTTATTTCGAAAAAAAATTATCCAGCTGATAGAATCGCTTCCTAAGGATGTCCCGCAGATATGGGAATCATTTTCCGAGAAATCTTAATTAATTACAATTCATAATAATAATGAATTGGTGCAATGACCGTTTCCTCCTGCCATCAGGGTCAAAAACAATGAGGCGCCTCCACAAGTGGCACCAACTTGTGCAATGTACGATTGAAATTGTAAGACGATTAACTTAGTATATCCTGCTTCATAAAGCATTACTTCGTATTGTGGGATAACATGGGAGTGGGGGTGGGGGTAGGGGGGGGGAGTGGAAGAAAGGAATAAACTAGGTCTGTGTAAAGCAGAAGTATGCTTGTGAACCATTGTTTGGATCTTTATGCAAAAGGGCTTTGTGATTCAGGCTCTTGATCCTCCATAGTCAGAGGAGAGCCACGTATTGATCTTAACTGAAAGGAAAGGTTTCTTTCATCACTTCCCTCACCTTCTCCCTCACTTTGAGGTGCTATACCAGGAGCAGAGCACCCTCGCCTGGCTACAAGCCAAAGATTAGGGTGAGCTAACCTATATGGCTTAATGAGCTATAGGTGCAGAATTTAGATTGAGGTTGTCTAATTAGCAGTGATCAAAGTTAGAAGTTTATCCCCAAAACAAACCTGCACATTTGAATGCAGTATGCAGCAGGAGTCAGGGGGTTCTGACCTCTTCTAATACCTTGTACTTTTTTAATGACATGCAAGCTTTCATCATGCTCTCTGTTTCTCCTGTCCTTTCTACACTTTGTTAGTTTGGAGTTAAGTAGGAATACTTTTTTAAGTATTTAAGTTAAGTAGGGTTTTTTTTTGGACAAAGCTCCAGGATGCATTATCCCTTGGTTAAATTGTTGGTCGGATACTTTCCCCTTAATTGGTTTTGGCAGTAAATTTGAGCTGGACAATCTTCATGATATCCCTTAAAGTCAGACTGCAGACCTGATAAGACGTCACTGGTATTAGAATATAAAGGATAAGTTCTTTTTTGTTTTTATTTCAAAGAACAATTCAAGAGCAATGTCGGGCAAATGTTAGGATTCCTCTTACAAACCCCGACGCACAGTCTGGTTGTGTGCGATGATTATGTGTCAACGGAAAGAAAAGGGGAGTTTTATTTTATATTGGCTTCATGTTTGTCTTTTTCAAAATGCCTTTACCCTTGGAAAAATGATATAGCCACATTTCAGCCTCATATCAAAAACAAAAAATGAAACAAGCTAAATTTGCCCTGTAATAAAAACAAAATAAATGTATAAACAAAGATAAATGATCCTGGGTCACGGCGTACCTCCAGAGTAAACACTCATAAACGGAGTACGGGGAACTCCTCATTTATTAAATAAGTGAGCCATGCAGACTGTGGGATTAGCAACGTGCATCTTGTTTGTGTTTAAATACTATAATATACTGATACATTCAAGGTGAGATTCCAGGCCAGTCGGTCGGTGTTTAGTCTGCTGTATTAGGACCCTAACTCCCAGACCTGGGGCTGTTTTCTAAAGGTTCCCACATTTGCAGCGTGTTGCCTGCAGTACGTTGCCGGCACAACAACTACAAAAAGGCGGCACAACAACTACAAAATTACAGCTTGCATGTAAAGCCTGCACTTTAATATCAGCGTTTGGCTAGAATACTCTTACCACGGATTGTATTGGAACCGTAGCGAATTGTTTTGACACAATTTAGTCTTTAAGTCAAAACTCTCCCAGCTCAGTTAACCTTCGCTGTCATCTTTTTACTGCAATGACCTTTCCAGTATTTCGCAGTCACTTCTTGTCTATTATTTACACAGCTGCGAGAGCAGGCACTCTGAAGCCGGGCCAGTCTGACGCTACGGCTCAAATGCATTTGACTGCTGCACATTGTCAATTAACATTTATTATCAATTAGGTCATCGAATTGATTGGCTTGTGGGACCTTACCGCCCCGATACAGCCTTGCCCATGATAAATATGTCTATAAGACTAAAAGCCAAGTTAAATTGATGGAGAGGCTCCTGTCGCCTGAACAAAGGTGCCACGTCCCATTTGAGTAACTGTCTGAAAACAGTATCTCGCTGCCCATCATAACATTAACCTACATCCGATTGACTTCCGAAACGGAACACTTATATTTATATTGCATTTCATTTTTTATAATTTAATTGAATGTAAGTCTAACTTTTAACCCAGGGCTCACTGATCTGTATGGAGCGGGAAGGGAATTCATTGAAAACTTCAAACTGAAGTGATTTCCTCATACAATTCCATATTGCCACTGTAGTGGATACATTATTTTTATATTAAGTTATCACTTTCTGCTCGGAGGCATCCCAAGTTCGCAGCAGTCCATAATCTTAATAAAGGCAGTGGAAAACCAACAATTTGGGAGAAATTTTCTGCTACACTAATGTATGCGTTCACAAACGCTGGTCACGTGCCTTTGGCCTCTAAGCGATGGAACAGTCATGCTGTCTCCTCCTTAGATAAGTGATACGCTTTCAACTTCATAATTGCATCCGACTCCGAAGCAATAGTTTTCTTGCCATTCATCAAGTCTTATATTCAGATGAATTAAACCAATAATGTCAATATAAAGCTGTAACTGTAAAATCATATTTTGATTTCCATCCCCCCTTTTTAATCATATATAGTACAACCTTTTGATGCTACAACCAGTAATCATAACAGTGAGTGGGATATATATATATATATATATATATATATAGATATGAAAACAAAGTAAAATTATGAAGTAAAACCTCAAAGTAGTGCCATTTTTCGATGTTTTTCATTACAGTCACTTACGTAAACTTGTTAGTTATATCCACTGACAAAACAGCCTAATCTATTTGAACACTGGCTATGTTAATGTCCTGAAACAAACCAATAATTGATGAAAGCAGTGTGCCACAGTCTAACTCTCACGGTCAGAATGACACTGTGTTTGTATTAGATTCCCCGTTAATTTCGTATTCATTCCCTTCATGCTTGAAACATAGCATGTGAAATTGTTTTTATCAGTAATTAATTACATTCTTGCCATGGGAGGAAAAAACGTTGCATTCTGTGTAATGCGGGTTGCCAGATGAATGCTACGTCTTTGCCCCGAGTTCTGAAAGTATACAGTGGCGGAGATCTGAATATTCGAGGATCACGAATGCTCCTCAGCCTCGCAGTATAATTTTCTGCTACGCTGTGATGAAATTAGGCATCATTATTTGTTTAGTTACATGATGTCTTGGTTGATCATTTTCACTTTAGGAGCCTTCACTGTGGTGGCCGCCTAAGGGTCCACGGGTCCCGGAGAGATGCTGGCAAATGGAAAACCTCATAGATACACATTCATTTAAAACATATTTTTTGAGCGGTTTTATTTTTACCGTCCTTTCTTGCTAGTGGTTAGCATTCTCATTATCACTGTGGAGCGCGAGGGGCAACTCTGCACCATTATATCTGTGTGCTGATTAAAGTGGTACTAGAAGCCCGGCCAATGTGTGTCCCATTAACTGGCCGCTACCGAAAAACGATACGTGTATCCCCCCCCCCCCAACCCCTTTCCAACCCCCCTCGGGAGCTGGAAATAAAATCAGACGGGCAGGTGTAACGTTACTTCGGGAGAGCACTAAACGTCTGACAGGGGGGCTCCCCGTTTTTATTGCCTTTGTGCATTAAGCATTCTCATATCCAAAAAGAAAGCCCTGACCTAAATATGGCTGAAAGACACAACATGTGACCTGCTTACCGCTCCGTCATGGCCTAGAGCCATAGCTGGGACTCTATTAGTGGGAGAAAGCACAGATGCTACCAGATGGCCAACATATTGTCCAGAGATGACCCATGTATAATTGCAGAAAGTTCAATACACTCAGGTTCAGAATTTAATTGCATTGACCATCTTATTTGCCACCGCAGCTACTGTATTCAATAGATTTAAGGTGGACATTTTTGAAATGGGGGGGATGCAACCTATCAAACATGCGAGCTGCGGGGCACTCAGATGCGATTGTATTTGCAGGGATGGAGTTGTCTAAATTCACACTTCAAATATTTTCAGATCAACCTCATCCGTAACGCTCCTGCGACGATAGTGAAAATCAGATCCAAAAACGCAGATCAATAGTGCTAAAACTTTTTTATTAAGAATTTCAAAACAGATAGGCAGTTGAAATGAATACGAGAGACGACCTATTCATTTAATATACATTTAAATATGCATCTTATATATCTTTTTTTTTTTTTTACGTGGAATGAACTGGTGTGTAAAAGTATATTAAATGTAATGTGGATAGTTTCTTTTGGAAATGCAAATGTGTCCAAGAGCTATGAAAAAGCTGTCTGCACTCATTTGCAGAAGCCGGCTCCAGGGTAAATGGGATCACTCGAATCTGCCTGCTCCCTGCAGCTATTAGCACAACCAGATCTCAGGTAGTGCTCCAGGCCTATCCAGGCAGCCAAGCAACACACATACAACATGGTGCACATGTTCCTTTTGATTTTGCTCTCAATGCTCTTAAAACGTCACATTTTGTTTTCAGATGTATTTGCTTTGAAAGTATTATGCCGAGTTATCCGTACAAGTGGTGCAACGGAATAAAAGCTAATTTACTTTATCACTGCTCTGGATATGTGCCCTGCTTAAAATATTTGTATATCCTTGTGATTTTTCAAATGCTGCAGAAAGCTGTACAATAAATTACTTCATAGACAACAGTACAATTTTTGTTTTGGTCACAAACGTACCGTTTTATTCATAGAACTGATCCGATAAAGGTGATAGCCGGTCCACCTTAATTTCCAAAGGCACTCTGCTTATTGATGCCAAGTTGCTTAAATTTATTTGTAGATGGTCAATTCATATTGACCATAACTCGACCTTCAGTAGACTGCTATAGATATTATGATCAATAGATGCACTCAATGAGCAATGGCGACTACATGTACTGCAGAGACCGTGAGGCGAAAAAGAAGCGGTGCCGGTGACGTGGAAGGAAATCAGCGTTGTTAGTGGGCAGGGATAATTAAGATACTTCTGCACACTCTCGAAAACGGCTTGTGGATGCACAATCAGGTTCCAGAAACAGAAAGGATTCACAAACGAAAGTCACGAAATTGCCCAAACCCCCAGAAATGTGAAAATGGGAATAACTGAAGACCTGCACACGACAGGAGCATTAACAACGAACAGTGAACACTGAAAATATAAAGTTGTTCTTTCAGCTTTAGACAACGGTCATACATTTTTTTTTTGTATCCTTCAGAAGGACTACAAATTAACTGTTAAGTAACACAAAAACAGGAGCGTGCACAATGAATTATGTGTCAAAATATTATAGATTATTGCAATACATGCATCCTTTACTCCAGTGTTGACCTCTTATAAATATTATTGAGAGAATATAAGAAAGTAGTAGATTCCAGTGTAATAATACGTTCTAGTGGAGGCATTTGTACTATATTCTGTACAATTTATAATGCTTAGAAATGTTTGTATATGCATTTGTTAACATATTTCAGTGCTCTGTTTGCAACACAGATTTTTTCTAATGAGAAAAAAATCACAAGGTTCAAGTAGAATGTTGTGATGCAATATAGCAGTGTTGGTATATTGCATTACACCGTAAAGTGATACATAAATCAAAGAGAAATACATTTAGGAGTCTGAAAATGCTCTGTGTTTCATCATGAAAACAAGTGGAGAAGTATCACTGCCATTGCAGATGGAGTTAGACTGTTGGTTTGGGGGCACATTGGAACCTGCGGGTTATCAATACAAAACAGTAACATTCATTTCATGCATCAGGAACAGCCTGGAGAACACAGAATTATCCGTCTTTCAAGGCAGGTTTATGTCATCCTATGAAGAAACACACGCACGCACACACACACACACACACACACACGGTTCTGAGTGCAAATGAGAAGTAAAGAATTTATTTATGCATTGACTCATGAATGTTGGAGTTGGAGTGGCGCTGTTGATTTATTTACCATTGTGGGGAAACTTCGACACCACCTGAAATCTTCCAAAAAACAGCACATGGAGACTTTTATCAAGAGGAGGACTAACAACCCCTGTTCATTGGGGCAGTGAAACTTTCAAGCATTTCATTGGCAATTATAAGAAAACCAGCAACGTAAAAAAAAAAAGAGAAATAACTTACCAGGCTCCTCTTGTTACACTATGAAAATGCCTCATCATGGTTTGGACTAAAAGGCCAAGATATGTTGCCAATGATGAATATTCATAATTTGCTCTGAATGATAGAAATGTAACACAGAGCAATAAACCCCTTCTGTATAAGGGCAATGTTGTGCGGAAGCTTGTTCCAAATATCCTGTGAAGATTGTATCTCCTACATTACGGTTAATAATAATTCACAATGGGCAGGCACAAAGTTTGATAAACAACTATTCATCTTAATTCCATCAGTAACCCTCATTTTTATTAGAGATAATGATTCATCAAAAGATTCCCGGCATTTGGGAAAGGCAAAAATCATTAATAAAAGAACAAAGTGTTGTGGTACCTTTGGGGCTTTCACAGTGGACCCACTTGTCATTAGACAGAAAAGTAAAAATATACATCTGAATTAATATTATTTTTGATTTCAACTGTGAATAAAAATAATTTTCAAACGAGTCCATTTGCATTTCTGAGCACTGAGACTTGAGTGCAAAAAAAAAAAAAGAAAAAGAATTCGAATGACAATTTATCGGAATTCTGAATATGTTTAACTGTCTTCCGTACGGAAGGCTAATATGTGGTGTCTTTTTTTGTCTGGGACTAGGGCGTTAGGTAATGTGGTACATTGTTGGGCCCCTCTTAAGCCATTTGTTGTGGTGTGAGCCCTGCAAGTCGGAAGGAAATTGAACAGCACTAACCATGGGTGGAGGAGGGCCTGGAGAGCATGACTGATCTGAAGCTGGAAAGGTTTTAAGGTCAGGGCAATAAACAAACAGCACATTGATTATTTGTTACTCCCCACCGTTTGCAGGAAGCCCCGGCTTTCAAAAGCGTTCAACTCTTTATCATGGCCCCGTTGTGTCTATTCCAGGCGTATGTTCAAAACCCTCTCCACAAAAGAAATCCATAAATTAATCGCTTCACCTAGACCTCCCGTGGGAGGTGTATCGAAAGCTGGCCAGTACAACAGATTTGTAATCATTTTATCGGCAGCGAATGGAAACGCTGTCCACCCTAAATGATGGGCAGGAAGCCCCTCCCCCCCGATCGACGCGGACTCTGTGTTTATGAAGTGCATAGCGGGGAAAACGCAGGCCAATTTTAATGTGATCTATGAATCGGAGGCAATAGCCCCATTCGCTTTTATTTTATGATTATAATGATTTTTTTTCCCTCCTTTCTTTTTTTTGGTGTGTGTTTGTAATACCCCCACTCTTTAATTGGGCTCCCTTGCCTGTGAAGTGAGTTCAAGCAATAGTGAGATGAAACAAGTGTTAGGTTGTGTAGTTGTCGGGTGACACAGGGTGTTCCCAAGCGTGAAAAGTCACATGGATGTTAGAATCCTGCACACTCGCAATTAGAGCTAAAGCAGCTCTTTCGTGAAACCCTTTCGTGCTGTAAATGGAGGAATTCTGTTTACCTGAGATTTTATGGTGTGAATACAACTTTTTAACTTAAGAGATCCTTTCATATCCCCTATGTCAGGGGTGCCCAAGTTCGGTCCTGGAGACCTACTGGGCATGCAGGCTTTTGTTTCAGCCCTTCACTAACACACCTGATTCCATTAATCACTTTACTAACACACCTGATTCCACTAATCAACTGCTCGTGAAGGCAGTGAATGTTCGAATCAGGTGTGTTAGTGAAGGGCTGGAATAAAAGCCTGCACAGCCAGTAGATCTCCAGGACCGAACTTGAGCACCCCTGCCCTACGTTGTATAGGATTGCAGGACTTCCCATTTGTCTCTTTTTGGAAATTCTGTTATTTGATTTTGATAGCTATGAAAGTAAATATAGGGTGGCACAGTGGTGCAGTGGATAGCGCTGTCGCCTCACAGCAAGAAGGTCCCGGGTTCGATCCTGGCCGGGGCCTTTCTGTGGGAGTTGGCATGTTCTCCCCGTGTCCGCGTGGGTTTCCTCCGGGTACTCCGGTTTCCTCCCACAGTCCAAAGACATGCATGTTAGGCTAATTGGAGAGTCTAAATTGCCCGTAGGTATGAGTGTGTGAGTGAATGGAGTATGTGTCCTGCAATGGATTGGCGACCTGTCCAGGATGTATTCCTGCCTCTCGCCCAATGCATGCTGGGATAGGCTTCAGCCCCCCCTGCAACCCTGACCAGGAATAAGCGGGTTAGATAATGAGTGAATGAATGAATGAAAGTAAA
This sequence comes from Aldrovandia affinis, assembly GCA_029706075.1. Lineage (NCBI taxonomy): Eukaryota > Metazoa > Chordata > Actinopteri > Notacanthiformes > Halosauridae > Aldrovandia > Aldrovandia affinis. The sequence goes on along the minus strand of JAINUG010000010.1, from coordinate 1,301,792 downwards.
TATGATGTGGTTGCCTGGGATTAGTTTGAGACAGGGTCTTACAAGAAGCAGTCAGATTGAAAGACAGATTCTATGTTTCCTGCAAATTAGGTGCAGTATCTTATGGTTCCAGGAGAGCAAACCAAAAATATCCAAAAATAGCAAACATTGTTTGTGTCCTCATCAAATACCAGTAACCTAAAATAAGACCAAGCAAGAAAGAATGGATCTCTGAGTTTCCTTTTCCATTTCCTTGTTTGTCTTTGTACCTTGTACTTCCAATGAAGCCTTGCACTACAGCTCCTCAATGGAAACATAGCCGGGTAGGTACCCAGATTAGCTGCACTGTTTATTGATTGCACTCTTGTTTTACCATTACAATATGGGTGTCAGTCAATATCTCCAGCTTTGATTTTTGTGTGTGTGTGTTGGTGTTCCTGGTTTAATAATAAATTAAAATCAGTCCTCAACTGACAGTCATATGTTATCAATGCGCTGGCATATGAGTTGGAGTGTAGTCTGTTTCAATAGGGCGAGTGCTTAGAATATATCTATTGCACTGGGCCATGGGCCAAACGAATATCAGTTAGTTTTTAAAGTTAAATATATCTTTTTTTATGAAACCAATAGAGACACTTATTTCCATTCCAAGGGGTAGAGAACAAAACCATAGCTCTATAAAGCCTAGTGTTTTGAAGTTTCATGAAATAATGAGGGTTTGAATGGGTTTGCGCATGGAAAGAAGAGAAACTGCCAATTCACATCAACAATCAGGAGATCTTATCATAAAAAGAATACCAAGCCACCCCGGGTGATATGTACAGGGCTCAGGTATTTGGAGAGTATATTAATTACCATAAGTGGATTACAAAAGACATTCGTTTTGTATTCAAAAATCATTGTCATCTTTGAAAGGGACTGGCCCTGACAAAGAGGGGACACTACAGTTGAGTTTCAGTTTTTTTCTTCTTCCTGTTAGTTCAAATGAAACACAAACCACAAAGCTAGCTTATGTCGCTCTCCTTCAGAGCAGGTCATATTGCCAAAAAAGAAATGTTTGTTAAGTTTTCATAGGAAACTAATTAGCCAAGATAGATAGATGGATAGATGCCACTCCCATAGTTTTTTAAAGTGCAAAAAACCCCTGTAAATGTAGACCATTTGAAAAACTGTCATACTTGTCCATGACGTTGATCACTAATTTTTTTAATAAAACATTTCATAAGTCTATCGAATACATACACAGTTATATTATTACTGTTAATAGGAGCCACATTAGCCAATCTTAATAATTCAACAGTACGCTACTGAACAATAATGCCTGTATATATGAATCATATTATCAGTTGGCAATTCTGGGTTATGAATGTGATAAAAACCCACTGGTGACTGTATCGACTCGATCGTTCAGCTTTTGAATATTTAAATGGTTTCGGCCCTAGGAGGCCGAACGGTAAGCTGTTGAAAACACCACATTTGCTTTTGTTGTCAAGCTTGAGAGAGAGAGAGAGAGAGAGAGAGAGAGAGAGAGAGAGAGAGAGAGAGAGAGAGAGAGAGAGAGAGAGAGAGAGAGAGAGACAGAGAGAGACAGAGACAGAGAGAGAGAGAGAGAGAGAGAGAGATAAATATTCTCCTTGCTTTCCCAGGTTAATTATTCCCCAAATAGTACTTAATTATTAAAAGCGGCTGCAAAGTGAAAAGCAAGTCAGGTGCACTTAGTATCTTACAACAACAAACTTCCATCTGTCCCGCTAGCCACAGGGGAATTGAGGTGATAGACAAGCCCTTTTTATGGCGAAATCCCAGATCGAGTAGATCCACTTATAGTCTGATATTGTTCATTAACACCATTTATTTGCTAATCAGACCCGTTATCGGGGGCAACTTGTCACAGGTTGCATTGTCCTCTGTTTTTCTTATTACTACATTCATAAACGATCCACATAATGTTGTTATGAAGGGTTGTTATATGATGATGGTAGCTGTATATACTTAACCCTAAAATGTCACCACAGGTGTACAAGACAAACTATTTAAAGTATTTAAATCTGCAATGTACATACATTAATACAACTGGACATTGTGTCTAATTTAAGTGCTATTCACGTACCTAACTTAGAGAGAGAACAGTGGCAACCCCGGCCTAGTTCCACACCTACAACCTTCAGTTTACTAGTTTGGTTTCCTGATTCTCGAGATGAACCCTGCCACAAGCACATCAGCTGCGCGGCAGATATCCTTTTCACAGGCACAGATTTTTGAGGGGATTTACGGTACAGGTGTCTGATCATCCTAATTCCCATCTGGGAATGATGCGAGAGCACTGAGTGTATATTACCCATGCAGATAAGGCCTTTTCAGGCAGAAGTCAGCCTAGGCCACGTGCTTTAGTGTTCAGCAGCCTATTACACAAGCTCTTGTTTGCCAAGTAAAACCTTGTGGCTTTGGATTTTGTGTTCACTTCACGAGGAGCGATAGCTCCAGCAATAACAATCATTTTCAGCACTGTATGCTAAGTTCAAAGTGAAAGTGTGAAAGATTACAGAATGTTTCCACTCATCTGTAGACTTGTGAGATTTGTGTTCCCTGAAGCAATGTTATTCTTGTATGACAGCTGCGAGTCCAACAAAAGTACGGTTCAAATATTTCCGAGTTACAAATAAGTGAAAAAATAATAAATAACACTGAAAACAAATGTGAGACAGATTTTGAAAGCATCAGCAACTAAACGTGTTACTTGATAATATCCACTGAGGATAAGCAATGAACCAGTTGATGTAACCAAAACTATTTTATTAAAATATGATTTAACTATATTATATGAATGATTAAAAAAAAAGATATACAGTATATATATATATATCTAATATATATTTATACTGTATCTTCCTTATTATTTGAAAGCCGTTTGAGCCAATTACATTCTTGCTTGAGTGGCTCAGTAATTCTGCAATGAGGTAACCAACTTCATAATTCATTGTGAAATCTTGCCAATAGTGTTCAATGTAAATAAGGGGCAACACTAAAATATAATTTGCATTAATGTTATAACTGCTGTGCAGGTAAACCTGGGTATGCTTTGCATAAATTAACAGGATATCAAGTTTTGAATAATCATTTTGCTCATTGTGAACACTTTATTTCATATAATGTAATATGAGCATTAAAGATGATTTTGCAGGCTGAATGAAACATGGAAACATTTCCCCCCCCCCAAAAAATAATATAATATACTGTATACAGTATATTATATTATTTTTGGTGGGGGGGGGAAATATTTAAATGTTATATATAATAGTTCAATGTTATATAATGATATATATACTGTATATATACAGTATATACAAACATACTCACAAACACAGAATTATATATAATTGTGACTTAATGGCAATTGTGAAAACGTGGCATTTCAAGCTTTAATTGAGTCTGGGTTCTGTTCTGGTTTCCTTACCACGCTCCTGGGTTCTGATTTAACCCTTAACCCTTCTATCATTACAAAGTGTGGTGTTTCACCGATGACAGCCATTTTTACAGACCTCCCTGGTGCCTCCATGCTCTTCTGGAGGGATAGGCAGGAGATGCTGATAAGGTCTTGCGGTAGTCCTCCGTACACTGTTGTGCTGGCACTGTTGTGCTGGTTGATGAAGACAGCAGTGGCTCCCTCAGCACACCTGCGGGTAACGCTTCAGGCATCCACTCACGGGATTCGTTCGTACAAGCAGTCTCCCTTGATAACCCAAAGAAGCACACTTCAAGCCCAATAAAAAGCCTGGCTCTGACGGAGTGAAGTTCTCGGGGAGAAGACGCACTGGTAATATCCTTGAAGACACGTTCTCTGTTTGAAATCAAAACGAACGAGAGAAAAACAGCATTAATAAAAAAACAGTGTTGTAATAATAGGATTAATAACATTTCTCGACATAAACCAGAGGATTAGATTAGAAAACGTTCAAAATTCTATACATTTTCAGCAACAATATATTTCCATCTTTATTCTAAACCATTTAACAAGATTTCTTGCATAATATACAAGATGTAGTTTCATGATATATGTTCTCATTTTTGTGGTGCTGTTTTATGACAGACGGCTGCATCCAGTGCCTTACAGCCAAAGCCAAGGTCCCCGTGGATCTCCAGGATTTATGTTTGGGATAGTTTGTGACAGGTATCGATTTATTTCTTAAGTACATGACAAACAGAAGCAAGTCTACCCCCAAAGCGTGCTGATATGTAGATTTCCAAGACAATTAATGCTCAATATGAAAATCACTTGCAATGCTTGTCCAATGTGTTTGTATTTCGATGGTAAAATGAAATGAAATACATATCACGTGGTTTAATCTGTTCAATCAAATTAAATGAATTTGCACCGTAGGTATCTTTCATTTGACATGATTTAATATTTATTTACTCGGGATGTCTCAGGTGATCCGATGAATTGCGAATGTTTAGATTATGGGACCTTGTGACAATAACCATCTCGACAGAGCCTACCAATGGATGTGAGACCCCCTTCCTGTCTGTACTGTAGCTACGTTGTATCCAGACCCGACTATGTGAAGCTTCCATAATTCATTGGCAATGAATTACAGCATTGCCACTTGTAACCTGGCACTTATCCTCCAGAAATCGCCACCCTACATACCCACACTGCTGTGAGCTGCATGTTGGCAGTGCCCCTCAAACATTTATTGCACAAAGGGCCAGCCAATTCAAGGGCACTTGTGGTGTTCATTAATACCATTTCGCATGCATATTCATTTGTACATTAACTGAAGGCGAGTTGTGTTTTGTGAGTATATTTTAATCAATTTAAGTCCAGAACAACATTACATTTCCACCCATGATATTGGATTTTTTTCCTCCTCAGCTTTTACTTATTCATTTGTCTATCTATTTTATCTGTTTTCTTATTTATGTATTTATTATTTAATGAATTAAAAATCCACTAGGGAATTCAAGCGATGAAACTTTAAATCATTTACAGTAGTCTTGAAAATATTTACATTGAAGCTGGCCGCACTCTCAGAAGATGCTCATATGTAGGTTAGGATTGCAAAGTTAATATGCAAATTGCCTTATCTGGTGGGATTCACAAACAACCATCATCCTGATTGATTTAATAAACTGCTTTTATCTTTCAAAGTGTTAATTAGGCAAGAGGGGCCGTGCTTTGAATCTTGCCTTTCTGTGGCACTTAATCAAGAGCATTAGACCAAAAAGGAATGTTTTTTTCTTTATTCCTTAACCTTTCCCCCCCCCCCCTTGTTCTTCCAGTAAGGCATAGAAAACGCTATTCTAACAAGTTTAAGAAGAGAAAAAAAACAAAAAAAACAAAACACAAGGCAATTTACTTGAAATAAACGGACATATTTGTCTGGCAATGTTTCTCTTCTCAACTGTGCTGTATGACTGGATCGTTCGGGGCAGACACTATAGCTGGCCCGGCAAGACTCAGTTTGTCAGCCGCCAAGCTTGGATTGGGCTCCTTCCAGTGCCATGTTGGAGATATTTTCCGTGATGCAAGGTTTTGGCGTGTACCAGGGCGATTGTGGTGAAAGAATCTGCTGTGTCGGCAGCCGTGAGCGCGGAAAGGTCCCGGGCGCGGGCTATCGCTAAAGGAATGACGCAAGAGGTTAGCGGCCGGAAGACATTGACCCGAGGTTCTGGCGTAAGGGAGAGACACGCACAGCGGACTTGACAGGGATACTGTAGAGCTGCAGGGCGTTTCAGACAGCGTTGTCAGGAGGCAGATTGTTGAACCAAGGTTCTGCAGAAATGCAGGAGTCCCTCGAATCACACAAAGGACACATTAGATACACTTGGCGCACACATGTACAAGCACGCGTACACTGCGCATACATGTTCTGTAGCCTCTCGCGCACGTATATGCGCACGTTATTGGTAGCCCTTGTGTGTTTGTAGCCATCGGTGTTGCGAGTTTTGATCTTACACAGTTGGACACTTCTAGGGAATATTTTTCTCTCTTCCATCCCAAAGCAATCTGAATAATTTTCAACTGCATATTTTAATTTTCAATCTATCTTTGATGTCTTATTTGTATGATTATTTCTCCCTACTTGCAAACAACCGATACGCACTCACTGTCAGCTACACATAGCAGTTAATGTACAGCTGGGACTTTTTGGTGGGGATCAAAGACAAATCCCTTATGCATAGGTTCTTGCAACACAATATGCAGAAATGACAAAAAGGACACAAGTAAACCTACGGTTAGACACTCTGTTTGATTCTTTAATGGTCCAAACTTTATAAATTGAGGCTGTAAGGAAAAGACTTGCTATGCTACATTGTTAAGCAAGAAATTGGTAATTACATAAAGCTTTACTTTTCTTGTCATCAACGAGAATAACCTCCAAAAATTTAACATAAAAGTGAATTGTGTATTTATAGCAAGTGGTTCTTGGTTCTTGGCTGTCAAAGTGAACAGTCTTCAAAGTTATACATTACAAGCGCAGTAATCAAACCTACAATTAAAACTTTCTAAAAGAAATTGCTAAGCATACAGAAAGAGAGAAGACAATGACTACTGCACCTCTAATTATTGACTGCCCTCTGGCTTCCTGCAAAAGCCTTCATTAGTCTTTTCTTGCTGTAATTTGTTTTTGCATGACATTCATCATATATTGTTGGTAACCTTTAATTCATCTACTGTTAGCACTTTTGTCTGCTGAAGTAAGGGTTTGTAATGGCTTGTGTGTATGATGTAGAAGGTAAACCCACTGTAAATTGGCAGCATCTACTGCACTACTGTCAACTGCTGTTTTGAAGTTTGTGATATCCCCCCCCATGTACAAGTAAAAATAATTCATATGCAATTCATATGCAACACTTTTTTATAATCACCTTTCTGCTTTACATACAACGTGCTAGGCAAGATGTGTATTGTTATTTACACATTTGTATATATATATTGAGTTTGAATATATTATGCCATTTTAGCATTATTTTCTTTGATTGCCATCATTGGTAAGGCCTGAATTGCAGGTGGTAATTATAAACAGACAGTGCAGCACATTCAAGTGTCAGTTGCCTGCATCTAATTGTGTGGTCTTACTTGCATATGTGGTTGTTTGAAAAAGGTAAACGTCAAATACTGAAGAGGACAGGATTGATGCCCTTGCCACTTCTTATGAAAATTACTTTAATATTGAGAGTCTATGACTCAACCCACTAAGATTGACATTTTTGTCCATACTTTTCTTGTCTCTGTGACCACAGTTGTAAAATTACCAACACTCCTGCATATGCTGTGTTTAAGTATTCAGTGCATAAAATGAAGGGAGTAAAAAAGTTTGAACTTTAAACCACCATATCAAGGGTTTTTTTCCTCCATAATTTAAAAAATAAGGATAGGAGCAGGACATATTACAGATATATTACTTATCAACATGATGTGAACACTATAAACTGTAATGTATTACCAAAAATGGGACCCAGGACATAATTTGAGTACATTAAGGCCAATGTACAGTAAGCACAGTCCAATTTCCAATTCTAGACACAGAAAAATGACTTTTAGGTACTGATTAAAATTATAATGGAGACCAAAATTAGCATAGTGTTGTCTTGGCTTCACGGTCATATGTTAATGATTCATAAATGGTTTATGTCTATTGAATTTTAATTTTGCAGACTAATTAGTTAGTATTCCATGATTAATGCATTGCTAATAGTTGGTTTTCCCCTAGTTATTACTGAGTTAGTTAATTCCGAATGGTTAATAATTGATGGGCCGGCACAGGGCCTAACAGTGGATCCTCGAAATAACACCTGCGCCGAAAGGATTAATTGGCTATAATAAGCCTCCATCCTACCTAGGTTAACTCTTTAAGGAGCAGGTAGCAGGAAGATAACCATGTCGAAGCCGTTCCTTTTAATCTTGGCAAATCAAGACGTACGGCAGCGTGCACTGCTGGTGGCGTCTTAGCGGTGCTGAATTAAAACACGCTTGGGGCCCTTCGCTTACGTGTATTATGTGTGGAACAAAATGAGCGTCTGGAGGCCCCTCGTTTGCATAACAATAAAGTGGGAGAATTTTAGCTGTTTAAATTCTCCACTAGGAGAGAGTCTGCCATTGTTAATGCAGGTCTGCTGCCCTTACCAGATGGGGTTAAGACCCCGGGACCTTCAGCATGGCATGTTTGGCAAATAGTCAAAAGATGGAATAATGAGACTGGCATTGTCACACCAGAATAATGCTAGATTTACAAATGTCACGTGGCCCGGTCTCCATGTTCACATGCAACTTGTGGGCCCGGCTCATTCTTAGACACTTCTCCAGTTCCCGCTGCCATTGTGAGGGTCTCCGAAGCTTATTTTAAAAGCGGTCATTCGAGAAGCCGAGAGATTATTGCAGTTTGCGTTATAGCCTCCTGCGTTCTTAAGAGAGCAGTGCAATTTATGCGCTAAGCGTTGCTTTGTAAACAATTTCCTCCGCTGCCTTTTAATGCGTAGAGGCAAGATCAAAAGAAGCGGAGGGCCATGAGTTAATGCCACAAAGTTATCAGAGATGCTACTTGTGCTACTCGGGCTGGTTAGCGTCAGCACTTTTCCCCCAATGCTGCGAGGCTAGCCCAGCTGCTTTGACCCGCCTTGTTTCAGGCCGTGCTAATCCCTAATCCCAGTTTGCATGATGATATGATAGGTAAACTAGGCCAGCACCAGCACAGCATTGCCCCTGAGACTAGGTGGTGGCAGAGCTAGAGGTAAGCCATGGAGCAGATGATTGCAATTCCACTAATGTGCTCGCTTGGAGCTTCTGCCAGGAAAAAAGGCACCTAGCTTTTGAGACCATATGACACATATTCCAGTGGGCAGAAATGTTCTTATATTCCTAGCTCACAACACATGGATCTCCATAATACTCAAAAAGGGGGTAAATATCCAGAGTATTTTAAGTACATTAAAAATTCATATTTACATACTTTTTTTTGGGGGATATCCAAGGAAACTTTAATTGAAGATTATTTTGCAGAAAATAACATTGAAATCATTTTGATATTAATAATAAACCTAATTTAACTTGAT
>JAINUG010000010.1:900259-1287759 GCA_029706075.1 Aldrovandia affinis | reverse complement strand
ATCGTAAAAAATCAACAGTAGAACTCACGGCTATGTTTAATAGTGAAAGTAAGAGCATTTCCACACGCACAATGTGAAGGGAACTCAAGGGATTGGGAATAAACAGCTGTGTAGCCTTAAGAAAACCACTTGTCAGTGAGGCTAATCGGAAAAAAAGGCTTCAATTTGCTAGGGAGCATAAAGATTGGACTCTGGAGCAATGGAAGAAGGTCATGTGGTCTGATGAGTCCAGATTTACCCTGTTCCAGAGTGATGGGCGCATCAGGGTAAGAAGAGAGGCGGATGAAGTGATGCACCCATCATGCCTAGTGCCTACCGTACAAGCCTGTGGGGGCAGTGTTATGATTTGGGGTTGCTGCAGTTGGTCAGGTCTAGGTTCTGCAATGTTATGTGCCCAAAGAATGAGGTCAGCTGACTACCTGAATATACTGAATGACCAGGTTTTTCCATCAATGGATTTTTTATTCCCTGATAGCACAGGCATATTCCAAGATGACAATGCCACGATTCATCGGGCTCAAATTGTGAAAGAGTGGTTCAGGGAGCATGAGCCATCATTTTCACACATGGATTGGCCACCACAGAGTCCAGACCTTAACCCCATTGAGAATCTTTGGGATGTGCTGGAGAAGACTTTGCGCAGCGGTCCGACTCTCACATCATCAATACAAGATCTTGGCGAAAAATTAATGCAACTCTGGACAGAAATAAATGTGACACTGCAGAAGCTTATCGAAACGATGCCACGGCGAATGCGTGCCGTAATCAAAGCTAAAGGCGGTCCAACGAAATATTAGAGTGTGTGACTTTTTTTTTGAACGGGCAGTGTATATTCATGACTTTACAGCATGCCACCACGTGTACTATTCCTACACGTCATACAAATGTTTGTAAGAACAAGAAAAAACCATGTCAATTTTATTTTTAGAAATCATTGATTAAAAATATAAACTGAACGCGTAAAAGCTTCTATTTATACTGAAAACGTATATGCGCAGGAACCATGGTAATGCGATACCGATCGATTGGCAAGAGAGCCAATTCTTGGGGGGAAAGGCACATTTTTATACAAATATAAAACATGAATGACATTATAAAATGTAGCCATAATCACACATTGCGAATGCAAAAGTGGCAACCATAGACTATGTAGGCTATAAATATCCTGTGAGCATATGCAAGTTTTAGTGCGATGAAAACGGTTCTCTTCTCTCGTATTCTTAGCATAAGAGCCATTGATCATATATAAAAAAATGGTTTGGGGTTGACGTGACTTTCCCAATGGCAAAATCACCAAACGCCTGAAAAACGTCATGGCGCTCCTAGTGTTAATAGGATGATGTAATGAGGTTACGTTAACGTGCACCATAAACTCATTATCTCACAAATTATGTTGCTACAGTTGTTAACTAATGGTACATTTAGTTACACACATTATGCCAGATTATGGCACATTTTAAGTTTTCCATGTTGGTTGAGGGCATTTTGCATGTAAAAAAAATATTACGTGTGAAATTTTCTATTTATAAAACAAAGCATGAGTTTATTCATTTTAAACATTTAATGTCATACACATTAATATCGCTTGTACTCACTTCTCAGCTTGAACCAGTTATCAAGTGGGAGGTTGACTCTTCTTACTCATCTACCAATATTTTTCACACGCCAAAATGGAACAAGAATAATATTGTTTATAGGCTATATTTACCCTATTTTCCTATTAATATGGAAAGTGATTTTTATATATTAATTTATTAAAACTGCACAGGGACTTTAATATGGACTGTATACAAAAGACACATAATATTCAGGAGGTGATGGTTCCAATTCTTTTAGATCCTTAAGGTGACAGGAGGGTTGCCAGCAATTAAAAAGCCCACAGCGTTCAGTGTAGAAGTTCAAATTCAGAAAGGCAGTCCATAGCACACACCACACCAAATTTGGTACCGTTTTAATTGCATGTGACCCTGAAAGTCCAACTCTGCAACACAGTCCTGTAAAATTAAAGATGACAGACATTCAAAACAGGTCTTGTGATTATGATTAGACAACAAAGAACACACTTTCTTTTTCATTCATCTCCAGCATGGTGGCCCGTTTTATTATGGGAATAGCTCCGTTAATTATTTCTTTGATGGTAGCTTGCTCGCTGTAAAACTAGTGAGCAGTAATCTTTCCCCTACTTTCACCATGTGACAAACGATGGTAACTTCAGACTTTGAGAGCATTTAACAACATGACCATTTCAGGGGGCTCTTAACTGCTAAACCTTATATACTATCAAATTGCTTTCATTGAAGCACCACCTCAAACTTTCAAGCGATAAAAAAGGGCCGCTACCGTTTAATGTTTTAATTTTAATATCTGTCCTTTGTGAATATAATTAAATAAATAATTTCCCACAAACATTCTGCTGAATTAAATAATTATGAATGCTGATTTTGGTTTAAATAATAAATCCCAGAGGAATGTTGAGAGGTTTCTGGCTTAATTACATTTTGAAATCCATAATGTTATGATACCCTTTATTTGTAACTATTTATTTACAGCATACCAATGTCTGTGTAAACATTTTTTCCCCTCACATTATCAAGCCATTAATCTGGCTTAATGTGACAATCCTAATGGTTTAATTGCATAAATTTACTGGGTAACATAATGATAACATTTTGAAGCCCTCAAAATAGAACTACTCTGTTGTAAAATATAAAATATTTTGCTGCAATATCAAATTATGGCCTTTAAGGAAACTATTATTTTTAAATACTTTTCAGCCCGTGTCTTTACCAATGCTCAGAAGATCCTTTGAATAACAAAGAAGGCTTTCCTTCCGTCATGTGGGGGAATTCCACTGTCCTCAGGCATTACTTTTAGTTTAAATACCTCTACATTTTACTGGCTCAGTCTTGTGTATGGTTTCTATTGTTAATTGTACTATACTGCCTTGAAAATGAATATTGGGATATAAATGATTTAATGCACACCTAATACACTCCATGAACCTCACAATGTCACATGCGACATAAGCCAATTATTGTCCTGTAATTTGGTTATTATTCATAAGATCACGTTCATTCAGTTTTTTTAAAGCTGCGGTGGAGCTCTGTCTAATTCACTTTACTTACCGTTTCTATTCCTTTTCTTTGTTATTGACAAGCCCCTATGGAATGAAATCGCTGTCAAAGATTTGTAAACGTAAATTGCAGTTTGTAATTGTAAATCACACTTTGTGAATACAATAAAACAATCTGTATTTATGTACGCATCTCATTTTACAAGTGTATGCATCCATGTTTACGTCCAAGAGGCTCTGTACGCACATATGATTTTCATTTTACGAGTGTCTGCATCTGGGTTTACGTATGGAATTTTGACAGTGTTTTCAGGCCAAATTTGTAATCCATACGTACAATCATGCCTGGCCTAGCTAATTGCTGAAACATTGAGCTGTAGTGGCACAATTATACACTACAGGTCCCAATGTAAAACAGGAACAGTAGGAACATAGTTTAGCGGAAACAGCAAGCCAAGCAAGTTGGTTTCTCTACTTTTACCCTGTGTTTTCAAATAAAATCGATATTAATTAAAACATAATTCCTCATCAATGTTACTTAGCTAAATTGGCTTTTCTAGCGAGGTATAATTCACAGTCAATTAGGAACAGCACAAAACTAAACAAAATGATTTTAAAAACAGGGTAAAAGTAGAGAAACCAACTTACCTCGCTTAGAGACTGACCGCTATCACCATAGCTTACCGTTTCTGCCAAAACATGCAGATACAAATGGTGAGTAAAAGGAGTTCGAAAAAAATGGACATTACACAAAAATTTCTGGTTTAACAGTAGAACAGCCAGGGCTTTATGTATATCCTAAATGCAATCACAGTTAGCCTGAAGTTTAACAACGTATGTACTTAGACAAATTATAGTAGAAGGCAATTATGCGGCCTCTGTTATGCCTAGTATACACATTCTGATTCTTGCCCTGATTTAGTTAGTTCAATTTTCCACAAGTTTACCCTGATTCTTAGTCAAATTTGGTGTGTGTACGCTAAATTCTGCTTAGGGACTGCTACGTCCTAAAAGTAATGGTAATTGCTTTTGCAAGCACCTAGAAGCTCTCAGTGGCTATTTGATGATTTTGAGATTCTCGTGGATTCCTTTTTATTGAAAGGTCACAAGAATACAGAAATGGTCAGCAATTTATAGAAAAAAGAAAAAACGAGAAGCCAGGCGTTCTCAGAATATATACGCATGCCTTAGGTGATGCTGCAGCATGAGGCTGAAAGCTTAAAGTTCCCACTGAAGCCATTATATATCCTGAATGCATGGCTTGGTTTATTCCACTTATACCACTAATTGCCACTCAAAATATTACAATTCAAAAGTATTAAAAGTTCAAACTGTTATCAAGTAAAAACAATCATATTTTGGCATGTGTAAATCCACCAAGAAATGTAATTCCTCATTTTCCCACGTTCAGAAAGAGCTGATAAAGAGCTGAGCACAGTAGATGGTAGCATTTGGCCAAAAACACCAACCAGAAATCAAAATAAAACAAAAAGATATATTTGGAAAACTGTCATCGGTCATCTCCTTGTTGAACACAGGCATAATTATAGTAAAAAGCCTATTAAGCTTGAGCTAAGATTAGCTCAAAGTAGCAATGAAGGGGAAGATAAAAAATATGTTAAATAAAAAAGAAAAACAACGTTAGATAGCTAGCTATCATGAATTGCCTAACTTGCAAACTAGCAAAGTATAGTACATTATTGTAGTGAGCTAACTTAGCTATATTAGTGAAGTTACCTAACAATACATAACTATCCAAATTGGTGGGACTAGTTTTACCGTAGCTGACAAATGGGAATATTGCTAATAAGCTAACTTTAGCTAGCAAACTTTTCTAGCTCTTGCTATGTATGTATTGCTATGTATGTATGTCTGGCTAGTAGTATACAAAACATCTGATAAGTTAGCTAGCTAGCTAAATTAACTAGCCATTGTTAACTAATATGATTAGTATCATTTTAAACTATTTCATGGTTTCAAATTATAAATAACGTTATCACACAACCAAAGTTGGTGTGGTAGTTAGTGTAAGTTTTCTGAAAAAAGCTAAGTTATTGAAGCTGGCTGGCTAAATAGCAAGATATATTTCTAGGTAAATTAGAAAACAATTCCAAAGTTTTTGCAATCTTTTGATCTAAGCAAACGAATCCTGTTGCTTTAGAAAACTCATACATAGGCTTTCTGATCAATAGTCTGGAAATCAATTTCCATAACGTCTGCAGATGAGCTGCCGTATCCATTTGAATTTGGAAACCTGATTGTACAAATGAGAAGTTCCGGTGCTGAAGTAACGCTAATCCTTCTTCATGCAGCACATCTGTTTGGGCAAATTAATATGGAACTTGTTTTAGAAGTGAGAAGGATTTACTGTTAGGTAATCAGAATTGACTATTTATCCAAGCCGTGGCATAATGCTAAATATTTGATGATTTGAGACAGATATTAATGACTCAATTGGGAACCCCTAATTGTGCGATGCAACACCATTCTTTCACAAGAAATTACATAATTTGGTGGTGAAAAACACTGTCTCAGGCTTTGCTCCAGAATCTCCCATAAGTGTTCACTTAGGTTGAGATCTGGTGAACGAGACGGCTATGGCATATGGTTTACATTGTTTTCATGCTCATCAAATCATTCAGTGACCACCTGTGCTCTCTGGATGGAGGTATTGTTATCCTGGAAGAGATCACTCCCATCAAGATAGAAATGCTTCACCATAGGATGAAGGTGATCACTCAGAATGGCTTTGAATGAATTGGTGTTTACCTTGTCCTCTAAGGGCTTGAGTGGACATAAACCATACCAGGAAAATGCACCCCACAAAATGACAGAGCTGCCAGACCCTTCATTTACTCACGTGCTTCCTTTATTTTGGCAGTTACATGTAGATTGGCTAACCATGCTAGATGTTGTGCTACAAATATTTGCAGAGATTTGTAAGACATTGTGAACTAGCAGTATATTTGTTCACTGTTAATATATAGAACCTCAGAGGCAGGGCCGTCTCAAGGGGTGGGCGAGGCCTGGGGCGAGTCAACCTATGCGGGGCCCAGCTGTTAACGCAATGACATCATAAACTTGGCAACTGCTTAGCAACCATTGTTTATAATAGCCAACCCGTCGTAGGCTTACATCGTAGCTATTATATAGGATCTGGTAACTATGAGCTAAAGTTTTACAGGCAACGACATCACACAAACCATCCATATATGCCCCTTGAGTTAAAATATTTTAATAAGCATAAACAACTCACCAATCGCTGACTGTCTACAGTGTGATCTTTCTGGCCTTCATTATGGCAAACTCAGCAATAAAATCTGCATAGTAGAGGATTGAAGCAACATCCTTCTCGATAGAGAGCATTGCAAGTCCACATAGCCTCTCCTGAGACCAGTGGCGGCTGGTGAGTTCCAAAATTGGGGAGGACAGGAAAGATTAAAAAAATTAAATAACAAATAATAAGTAAATAAGTCAAAACTTTAGGCTTTCTATGATGAGGCATTTATTCATCATAAAATGCATGTTTATTCAACAAATAGTATAAATCCTTGATGATCCCAGAATGTCACCTGTAAAAGACAAAACACACACACAAAAAAACAATAAAACACAGGAAGCACTACGTTTTGAAGTGGATTGTACTCTTGCAAACTATTTCTCTCCAAATAGAAGCTACTCACACTGCTCTGGTGGCTTGGTGAGGGACTAGAGACTCTGGGTGACCTCCTTTTCAGCTGGATAGTTGAGGGAGGAGGGACCCAGGGGGCTGTTTCTTTTCCAAAATCTCACAAATTCCAAGTTAAATGGCTTCAGCTCGTAGGCACGCTGTCAAAGGCCAATAATCTGGACACGTTAAAACAGAATCTGCGGTCTGGACATGTTGAGACACCGAATCTAAGGGCAGCATACAGTGAAATGGATCAATGAAACCTACCTTGCACTTTGCTATAGAGAATATATTAGACATCTAAAGTTACGCACATAGCGACATGCTATAGAATGAATAAAGGACAACTGAAATGCACCTCATTATCGAGACCGTATTAATCATTTAAAGTTCTCTACGTAGTGACTTCTACTAGAAGGCAATCTGGACACATTAAAACTCAGAATCTAAAATACAAAGTGCACGCACCGTGTATACATAGATAACACACACTGGAGAGCAACACTTAAACTGGGAATATAGTAATTAAGTTACCTTGAATTCTTTGCATCACAGCCTCAACAGAGCATAAATTTGATTCCCCTGCACATGGCGCTCACTTCCGTACAAACAATAGTTTAGCTAGCTCTTGCATGCCTAGAAAGCCTGTAGTATCAATCAAATGTTTAACCCCCTGAGGTCCGTGCTAAGCTTAGAGGAGGTTTGTGATTTTGGCGTGGTCTGATATTTATCTCAATTTCATCAACTTAACACACACTTACTCCAAAGTGTTTGATATTTTTATTTGAAGGACAATCACAGCTACATTTATATGCCATCAATAGTTTGGTCAGTATCATATGCAGCTTGTAAATAGATCTACAAACACACAAGTTATAAAGAGTAAATTTTTCTGCCGTCACAAAAGCTGTGAAAGCACACACTAAACTATTGTGACGAATTGTTTTGCCAATGTGCGTTTGTTCCTCAAGGTCTTGGTTATGTAAGGGTGTGAAAATAGTTTAGCACATATGAGATCTAAATAGCTAAAAACCTGTTTTTATCAGAACTGGTCACATTTATTTCAGGCTGTGGGAGGGCTATATGCTAATTTACTGAATATTCATGATCCACACCTGAAAGATCTGTCAGATGGGCCATCTCTCTCTCAAAGGCCATCAGACAAAGACAACTTGCAGAGTACGCATTTCTTGCGACCAACAGAAGCCGGTTTGCCAACATCCAGATATTTATCTTTAAACGTCTGTAGGAAAACAAAAGCAAAATCCGTGTCTGCGAAGACACGGAAAGACATAAACAAAACAAAATAACCAACGATCAGGAACAAACAAAACGTATCCAAAATCTCGGAATAAACTAAACGCTGGGAATCTAAACAACAATAAGCACACAAACAAACAAGTTCTCGAGAGGCAAGAAACATTAATCACAATAGGTATTATCAAGCTAAGCTAGATAATGTCCAAGCGCCGACACAGAATGCCAGCTGGTTAAATATCCTTCCATTAATTATTCGCAGCAGTCCGCAATGATTCTGGTTGTTTCCGTATAGCGTCACAAGACGCGGAATTTATATATTTTCACAAGTATTTGAAAACATGGTAAATAAAATAAATATCAGCATACACCGTCTGTTGCTGGCAGATCGCAACCGTAAACACAGACAAGATGCGATATAATGTCGGGACATTGTTTACGCTGCGATTTCACACATGGCCCCACGCCCCTCCCCGAGACTAGCACCTAGTTACCATGTCAATAGAAGGGGGACGGCAGTTCCAGGTAAAAAAGAGAGTAAAAGGCAAGGTTTACTTTTGGTCTAATTAACCTAATTTAAAAAATCTCATATTATTTGCCAGTGCTCAAATCTTAAAGTCACGATTCTAAGGTTTCTGTCAATGTTTTTGCCACGTGCGTATGATAAAATCTTGCGATGTTAGAAATAGTAATATACTTTTATTGCTGCTGGCATCGTCGACGATCCCGTCGACCTCAGGGGGTTAAGAGTATCACTATTCCTCCTCACCTTCTCATTGTGTTGCGCAGTTTGCAGACACAGACCAGAGGACGTGCTTGAATGGCATCCTTCCAAGCAGCTTGTAGCGAACATTAGCACCGATGTGGTCCTTGCATTTGTCACAACGTTTGGTTGCCCAATCCAAATTCTTAATGTCTCCAAACCCTTGGACAGTCCATGCCAGTGATTTTCCCATGAGAAGACAGGGCCAGCAATACAAACTATTGGTAGCACGGCTCCCAGTAAGCCAAGTGTACCTATCATACCAAGAAGCATTGAACACTCTACCTTCTCGCTTCTCTTAGTGAATGTAATTTTAAGTTTGCAATAAAAACTTCACCACGTCCTTCTCCACGTTTACCATTCTGGCCATTGCTAATTAGCTAGTTCTCGTCAGCTCTCCTCCTCTCCCTTCCGTTTTATTAGCTTGTTAGTCCATTTGCTAGCAAATAAGATAACATTAGCCAAACGTCGTTCTTTCGCCAAGATCCTCTGACAATGAATAATAAAAATAATTACTATGACCTCTCCTTCACGCCATACTACCCTCAATTTCAAAAAACGAAACTTGCACAACTATTTGTCTTTTTTTTTAAAGTTAATCTCTCTCTCTCTGTGTTTCACAAAATCTCCTACACGTCTACAACTAAAGCTATCATAGCTTGTGCATGATAACCTTGATCAACCCCTCCCCTCTCTACTTTAATTGGATGTCATTATTTTATTCCGATGGCTGATTGATCTATGGCCTTCGTGAGGACGTCCTCCCTAAGAGTCATTTCTGCCATGTAAAAGATAGGAGAGGAGAAAATGTGGAAAAAAATGCATTTGAATGGTGGCTTATGAAGGCTTGGGGAGATACCGTCCTTTTTCCATTGCACTAGAGGGCGCTGTTGAGACTTTAATAATAGCTATATGGGTTTTATGTATCCTAGATGCTTAGAAATTGATTTGAAGGTGATTTTTTGACATTGTTATTTCAATAACATTCAATAAGATTTATTTTTCTTCACATTTTAGGGGAGGACTGTCCTCCCCGTCGTCTATGGACGAACCTCCTCTGCCTGAGACATGATTCACCGCAAATATTTCTTTATTATTTTCAATTTGGAAAAGCTCAATTCTCCTGACACAACTCTTACTGGGATAGTCAATAAAACTTCAGTGTTTGGGACTTCAGTGTTCCTGGGTATGCTTCACAAACATAGCCTATATATTTAATATATATATTGTTTTAAATTGTTTAAAAAATTTTTTTAAGAAATTATTATTATTATTTTTGATTATATTATTATAATTAATTTTTCCCCTCTCACCACAGGGCCCCTTGAAGGGCGGGGCCTGGGGCGGTTGCACCCCCTTCCCCAAAAGACGGCTCTGCAAAGTCTGCTCAGAGGTACAAATGGACTGACCGGTTAAACAAACAAGGTCTGAATCCAGAAGTAGCATATGCAATTGCGCCTTATCAACAGCGCAATTGCAATTGCATATTTGTTATTAAAACAAATCGCACTTTCCATTGATAAATAAGGAGCATGTCATAGCCTTATTACAAAAATCTACAGTGTTTGATATAAAGATGGGCCAGAAGAAAATCTGACAGTTTGCCCATTCTATTCTTAGCATTGGCAAGAAAGGACATATGGGTGTATTTTGAATATTTGTAACTGAATGTTATGAATGATGATGTGACAATCGCTGCTTATTTCAGAAACCAGACAAGCTAGCTAACACTCAACATAGAAGAATAGATTTTGTGTACAAATAAATCATGCACAACAATGAGAGTAAACCCTGTTACTCAACTAAACATTATGCTATCATGAAAACACTGCGAGACATGATGCAAACTAATGTCTAAAAGGCCAGGGAATAAATTAAAATCCAATTGAAGATTGTGTGTAACTCCAATGATCGTGAACTGAATAGCTGTTCCAATTATTTTATCCAGCTTGCTACATGTTGTAGCCTACTACTCACGATCTTACGAACAGTCACACTGGAGTGGGTGAGAAAAAGAATACAAATAATCAAACAGACATGGTTAACAGGGTCAATGTCAATGATTTCTCCAGCACCACATGATAATAAAATGCATTTTTCTCCCTGTCACACTATAAAGCAGAAGACGTCAGACAATGCAGCCAATGAGAATGGTTTTTCACCAAGCTAATGACACCATCGGTTGCGCATGACTGGAAATACAGTAGTAAACATACCAGCATATCCTGCACTAGTTGTTTTGGTTGGACTTGTATTAAATTACCAGCCAAGCTGTGTTAAACCGGTTGGGGAGAGCGTCTTCTCTGTTTACCACTTGTGCAGTTCAAAACGATTAAGATATCACACCATAAAAATATGGTGCTTCTATGGAAAACATTTAAAAATCTAAATTTGGGGCTAGATTGTACCTCACAGCTGAATAGAGTTTGAGTTTTAGACTTTTCAGTCAGGTAATTCAGGAACAACACTTCCCCTCAAGCACCACAACAGGTAAAGTGCCTATTTGTTCCGAATAGGCTACAGTACATGTACTTATGGATATTGGAGACTTACTCTTGATCAGAAATATAGGACAAAATGGCCCACACATTGTCAAAAGATGTGTCATTATTTCAGCCACCACCTCTGGGTCTAGTGCTCAATTCAAGTGATTGGGTGCAAAAATGCTTACGGCTGCAGTCTTTTTTCTCATTTTTTGCTATACGTTCAATGCTGAAAAAAGGTATTGCTGAATTAATATTGGAATGAGGATTCCTACAAAATGGGAAAAGAATAGAAAATTGCCCTCCGGCTTAGCTGAATTGTAGGTGATTTTAGAAACAGCCATGATAAACAACTGAGGAGGCAGTCTAGGTTGAAATAACATGATGATTCAAATGAAACAATTTCTCATGGAAGAATGGTGTTGCATCCTTCCAATAGAGTTCCAGACACTGGTACAATCTATGGCAAGGCACACTGAAGCTGTTCTAGTGGCACATGGTGGCCCAATGCTCTATGAAGACATTTTATTTTGGCGTTTCTTTATTTTGGCAGTTACCTGTATATAGTGGTTAGTAAAGCATCATATACATTTAAATGAAACCTCCCCACGTGTGACAATGCAATTGCAATATAAAAATATAACCATCAACTATAATCATATAACATACTGGTTCCCAAACACAGACCCCCCAATATATCTCTGGTGGTTTTAAGTGAATATGGGGTTAACTACAGCCATTTTCCCACAAGCACTTCAAATTTACATATGGAAAATGCCCAACCACTAGAGATGGATCAATCTGAAATGTAAAAATTAACTTAACAATTCGAGTAACAATCATCATATGATCATTATGTATGCTCTGGGCTAAACAATATGACCAAATATAACAGCTAGGATACATTACTTTGTAGTCGTGGACTGCTCAAATGAGACAATCAGATCAAATGACAGAAACCTGCAATATGAAACTTTGTTTCAGCAGCAAGAGCACCAATGCACTCTTTATTTACATTCTCAGTGTCTTTGCCAGCCAAAAATGTTACAGCAATTTGTCTACAAAAATAAAACTAACAATGAAATTCTTGCCAAGCATACTAATTTGATGAGGGACCTTCTGAAAGTTTGCATATTTATAGATATGAAATGAAACTTCACAGCTTTGGAGTGATCATAATTTTATGTTTACGCAGTTTAATATTCCTGGCATCCAAACAGTGAACATCTTACAAGGAAAGCTTTCATTGTTCTTCATCTCTAGGTTCCCGTCTGTTTTCCTTAAAGGCATCAACCTGGTAAAACTTCTGTTCACTGAATTCTGTAGATTAACATACTAAAAAAATTCAATTCATAACTTTCATGGGCAGCAGGTGAGTACAGGCTTTTTGTTTCTGCCAGTGGGTCATTTTTTAAATATTCAAATTTCCTAATCAATCTGCTTCCAGTATGAAATCTTACAGAACACTGGATTTTTAAAATGAAACCAAACATTGTTTACGAGAATTTGCTGGTGATATTTACTGTTTTACAGCTGTGTGTATAGCCTGGATGATCATAACTGACAGGATATTTAAAACATGCAGGAGCAAGGTTACATAATAATACTAATCAACATTAATAACATAAAATTATATACATGTAAAATGACAGGCATGTTTTATAGTTTTCTGAAGGATGGTAAAGGATACAGTAGATTAATGCAAGCATCTATGCCATGCAGATTTGATCAGGATCCCTGTTGCTATGATTTCCTAAATAACTACAGTACAGTACATGGTTGTTCATGAGGAAACTAGAGGTGTGCAAACCTAACATAACTTATAAACAGTTGCTCCAGTACGCTGTGTAGTGATATACTCATACTTGGCACTTGGTCTGATATGCTTGCTCTAATCAGGGTTCCCACGGCCATAGAAAAACCTGGAAAATCATTGAATATAATTATGTCATGGAAAGTCATTGAAAGGCCATGGAAATGGATGAATAAAGTCATTGACATTTGCAATTCACAATTGAAATAATTTGATTGCTAACATTTACATTACCAAGCTTGAAAGCAAAATGTCTGCCATCAATAGCTGCCACAATTTCCACATCCGCCTTATACAAAGGTATAAAACTCCCTCTAGTGTTGCCACTTGATTGGGAAAGCGGTCGCCCGTGTCTCGGAAGATGTCCCGATCTACTACCAGGGTTCATGAAACCCTGATCCAGGATCAGGTTTCAATCAAGCTTTGATTTAAAACAAGCCTTCTTGAAGAATTAATTCATATTTTGAAATAATTTATTTATACACATTAGCTAGCCAAGTTAGGTATTACTGTAAATCATGATGGCATCGCAATTAACTGAATGCAAGAATTACATATTGTTGTGTAGTGATATTTTCATATTTATCTATAAGTTAAATAACTGCATTGTGTTAATCAGATTTGGGGGTTTTGTATTTAATATTAAGGTTTAACTGGCCTTTTTATGGCTACTTCTTGCTCATTGCTATAGTTTGTCTTCTTACTGGGGGCGTCGATATGATGCGAACACATTTCCAAAAATGTTAAGAATTGAGATTGCATATCTTGTATTTCTGTAAATTCTGCGGATTAAAATAACTGCACTGCGCAGGGTACATATACATAGCTATTCACAAACACATTGCTTGACACAATATAACACCACGGAATAAGAAGAGAGCATTTGCAATATTATTATATTATACAGTAGTTATATAATATGACAATAAAAAATGTAGTTTCTGTTGAATTAGCTATGTGTTAGCAGCTATGCATTTCTCAGCATCAATGGCCTCTTCTAAGCTCATAATCAGTTCTTAATAAAAAGCATTGAAGCTGTGAAACGGAAGCTGTTTAGGAAGACATCAAGGAGGTTGAAAAAAAGAGACCATGTCCAAAGAGCTACAGATGAGCTTGCAAAAAATCTTGAACCAATGCACGGACATTGGGAGTATGCGCTTTTGACCACAGTTGCCCCTAGTTTATGATGTCTTACCCTCAAAGACTTCCATGCCAAAATCACCTTAGCTACTGTTCCTCGTTAAACATCAGCAAGTTCGGCAGTCTGTCACTTAAGCTCCTGCCAAATGTGCCCCAACAATGACCCCTCTTTCAAAGTTGCTGAGATCTCTTCTTCTAGTCATAGTAGCTAAAATAATTGGCAACTGGGCCTGCCCAGCATTTTTATACATGACTCATGCATGATAGGATATTAATTGCTTAATTAACTAAGGAACTACACCTGTGTTGAAGCACCTGCTTTCAATATCCCTCATTTACTCCAGTTACCTGCATATTCACATCTTATTAATGGCTTTGTGCTATTCAATTTGAACTGACTCAGGGAGAATACTGTTCATGCATTACCAATGGATTACTACTGCTTGTTAAACATGAATTAATGGTCCTAACTATGCAATGGTACTAAGTATTAATTAACCAATTTTGCAAACCTTTAGTAAAATAGACACTGTTCACACATTACAAATGGCTTAATCATGTTTATTAAGCATTACTTCATGGTGACAAGCATTAATTTACTCACCTTGCAGTTCCTACTAAGTGGTCAATCAAACAAATGGCTTAGGACTGCTTGTTGAGGATTACGTAATGGTATTGAGCATTCGTTTGCTTCTTATGCAGGACCTGCTGTGAAGAAAAGACAATGGTAATACGTTAGACACTGATAAATGGTTACCATTAGTGCTTTATGTTTGAGCCCATTCCATGTCCATTTGGGAGTAGGAGGAACTGATCTGCTTTATTTTAGCATGGCAGGAAAAAAAACATTTCTCAGTAGAAAATCAAACACATTTAGAAAATTCCATACTGAGTAATAAAAGTGCACACATGTCGTTTTACTAAGCTAGCTACTTAGACAAAGTTTACGAACATCTAGCTATTAAAAAATGAGATATTATCCCCTTAAAAGAAAAGAAAACATGTTTCTAAAATGCTAATATTATATATTATGATATACTGTTATATTAACTGTATATTTCACTAAGCAAGCTAGCTGAACAGTAAGGGAAGTTTGTGAACATTTTTAGCTAGGAATTTAAGAATCTTGCCAGCATTGGCATTATACTGTATCTAATACTACTGTACTGCTTTAATAGTTATAGATGAACCACAAATCTCATACTATACTCTAAAAAGAAAGAGAACCACATTTATAAAATGCAATATTGTTAGCTAACACAAATTTGAGGCCCTGGGCACAAACCTACCAATAACTTTGATGGTGCACTTATTTGAAACCATTGAACTACAGTTCAATTGCATCGCTAAATATCAGCAGAAATGATGACAACAACAAGGTGTTCTCACTTTTATACTTAATAGTTTTATAGCTCATATTCATACATGCGCGCTGGAAGTGGGGGTGCTGCAGCACCCGCTGTCGTGAACAGTTTTCTTATATATGTAACACCCACTAGCCTAGGGCTTACTTTACGAAGGACTACGCCACTCTCCTATATGGGGGAGAGACCCGCTAACTGGTGACTGTGTGGCTCAGGATAGAAACACTTCTCCACTACAGGGTATTCAACTGAATGAATGATACAAAGACTGTATACAAAAATAGATGCAATTTATTTTTGTTTAGAGATCAAGTTATTAAAAATAATAAATAGCAGCAACCAGTACAACTGGACTTAGAATGGGTCAAATGGGCACAAGTTAACCTAGGGCAGGACAGCAAATAATACATGAAATAATAACCCAAAATAAATAAGGAGCCTCCCAGAGGGGGGCGTTATGGTAGGGGCAAAAGGGGAGAGGAGTCAGAGTGGACTGGGCTGTCTGAAAGGGACACAAGTAATGCGCTTCACACAGCAGGGTGATGTACAAACTGTATGTGATGGTGCTCAAACACTATAAAGTGGGGCTGACTTAGTATTTCACTACATATCCAGCTATGGATCACAAGGGGTAATTCAGCACACACTATAAGGGGAATACCCTAATCACTATAAGGTGTAGTTCACTCAATATTTCACTGCACATCAAAATGTGGGTCACAATGAGTGATTCCCTACACACTAAAAGGTGAGTAAATATGACACACTAGGGCCACCCCCGGAGGCCCCGCCCACAACTCACAGAATAAGCTCTGCCTCTAGTAAAAAAAAAAATATATCCTATAGCTTATGAAGGTGGTTTGACACAAACATAGGCTCTAGGCAACTGTTTACAGTGGTTATATTGACCGTAGGAAAAACAGTGGTTACACGACACACTCGTGATATAAAAATCAGGACTGCCCCTGTAGACTGCCGTGAAGGCCAGTGTGAGCAGGTTTGCTGCTCCAAAATTAACCTCCCGCTTATGCTGGCAAAAACGAATCCCTCCTGCTAGGCGGCCGCAGTAGAGAAACTTCTACTTGGTAGTGTAGCACACCAGGCTAGCTTCACGCCACCAAATAAACCGCTCCTATGTTGCACCGCCTCGTCTCACACCGCCGGCACCAAACACTAACAAACGATAGTTTGTGCTAACTACGTCCCACACGTGAATCTCATGACTAAAAGCAGGGAGTATGGGGGGGGTGCCAAAAATACTTCCTACACGTGAATCTCATTACTAAAAGCAGAAACTATGGGGCGGTATTAAGACTACCTACAGTCCTACATGTCACATATAGCATAAATATATCATATTTAAAATAAATAAATAAATATCTATATCAATGTAGCTAGCAACTCAAGTAAGCCAGTTAGAAGTAACACATTTTACACAATTCTGTGTAAAGCTGTTGTGTTTTTACATTTTTAAAATGTTTTCAAAATGTCTCAAAAATGTATTAGCGAATTCTTCAAAAAGCCCGCAACAAAAAACAAAACACCACCAATGGCAGCGCCATCACTTCCTCATTCGTTGTCTTAATCGCCCCATTCATATGGTCCTATGTGGCACCCAATGCAGCACATAGAGGGTTCTGAGGTCTTTCCGTGGTGATTCAGACCCATTCGACAATGAGTCGTTGTCAGAGTTAGTGTCAAAATTTCACTTGAAATAGGTGAGTGTGAGGTGAGGCACTATTTTTGTCTGTTAAAAATCATAATACCAAACAGTGATTACAGGTTTTCTGTTTTTTTTTCTCTGCTTTACTCATAAAATGAATTCAATCTGAAAGTAGAAGCAATTTGTTTGGTGATGCCTTTCAATGGTGTAACTTACATCAGCACCCAAACCTTTTCACGTTCCTATAAGCCAGGTTGGTTTGATAGGTGAAGTGGCTGCATTATGTCGAAGAAACCGACCGTGTTTGTTGATATATCTGTGTAAAAGCATTGGATAAAAAAACTGGTCAGTGCAAGTGTTATGTTTTTGAGTATCTGTTCTGTTGTTTTTGTACTTTGTTTATTTTTCATCAGTCCTTATTTATTATTCTTTATTCTGTTTTGCATTTTCACCGTTCTGTCTCGTTCTGGTCCCTGTCTGTCTTTGTTCCGTTTATTTCTAGATCCACTCCTTGTCTTGTCATGCACTTCGGGAAGTTAAACATTTCGGGTTTTCTCCGTCTTCGCTTATTATCTCGTTTTCTTCCTTCTTACTTTCTAGATTGCACTTTGTTTATATTAGTTAGATGTATATAGTACTAACCTACTAATCTACTAACGTTAGGGATTTAGATTAAGTTACTAACATTACTAATCACTAATTATCTCACGCTTCTGACTATCGCTGTCATTCTCTCTTATTATCGTATCCCTGTTAGCTTTTCACTTTCCCTTTCATTCGCACGCAGCTTCTCTCTTTGCATTCTTCCCCTTTTACTATGCACGTGTCTGCCTGATCTCCCAGGTCGTTTATTGTCTATATGTTTGTATGTTTCCCAGTCCGTGTCTTGCGTTTCCCCTCGTTATTAGATTAACGATTCCCAATGTTTACACCTGTGTTCCTACCTCTCTCTCCTCCCAGTCACACCTGATTCCCATTGTGTTTTCCTTCCCTGCCTGTATATTAGTTCAGTGTTTATGTTCACTCTTTGTCAGTACGTTGATCATTATTCCCTGAGCCTATTTTTCCTAAGCCAGAGTTTATTGAATTTTCCGAGACACCCCTTCTGTTGACTACCCCGAGCCTGCCTAGCGATTCTGTTTTGTTTGCCTATCTGCCTACCTGTTTTGACTTTTTGGACTGCCTTTTTGACTACTCTCTGCCTTGTGTTTTTGTACCTTTGATTATCTGATTCCTGGTTTTGATCCCTGCTTCCTATTAAACTACTCTTTTGCCTTATCCTGATCTGCGTCTGGGTCCTTATCCGAGTCGTCACAGCAAGTACTATTCAAAATAATACTATTCAACCCCCGTCTCGTTATTATAACGTTATATTTGTTCGTTTCGGATTTCAGCACCCCTAAATAAAAACATCTTCCCGCGCCTCTGTATTTATACAGAGTTAAGTTGGGCTCAGTAATAAAACCATTTATAACCCAAACTGCGATTTCACCAGATTAACATAGGAATATGCATTTCACTTCACGTTGATTCAAATGTCAGATATTGTTTTCATGTTTTTATTTGATCTGTTTTACATGTTTACTATACAATTTGTAGTAATCTACTGAGTTTTCCCTCACAATTGGCAATTTCGGGAAAAGTCTAGTAGTAGGCTGTACTATTTTAATAAAGTTAACTAAATGTTTGTCTGTTTGCACGTATTTAATATAACCTGCTTTCTGAATGTACATCTGAGAATGTTTATTGAATTGCTTTAGCTTGCTTGTTAAATAGCTAGCTACTGTTAGATTATTAACCTATATTACTTTTTGAGCAGTTCATTTTTGTTTGAAGTCAGATAGCTAACTAATGCTATTCATTTAAGCTAACAAACTCTCACGCTCATACAATTTCATAGCTATGCATTATTTTGTTGTTCGTTTAATACAACCTAGTGCTAGCTGCAATGTCTTATATCTGAAAAATGTCAATGTAGCTAGCAATAGATATTTCAAAAGTAACTAGCTAATAAGTCTTGCACTAACCGTTTAAAAAAAACATTAGCGAGCCAGACAAGGTACAACATCTGTGCAGCAACTAGTGTCGATTTCAGTGTATTTTGATGCTACCTAATGCTTTATTAGGTAGCTAGCTGAATATCAAGTGACGCTCAGTGTAGCTTTGCTACAGCACTCACAGGTTCATCCAGATGTCTCCCGCCATTCACTGTCAATGTTAATACTAGCTAGCTTGGTTGTTGAAGCTAGCACACCAGCTGCAGCAGAATCTGTGGCTGCTGAACCTGTATCGTCACCCCTGGCAGTGTCTACCTTAGCTAGCTAACCTGACAAATAAATTGTCATTGTTAGCTGCAGTATAGATATACTTCATAAGAAACACTGCAACAATGTTTTAATGATGGTAACTGGAAGCCTATTTGAGCAACAGCACAATGAAGTACAGATCCCTTAAGAGGAATTTACATGTTTATCTTTATTCTAAGGTACAGATGCAGAAGTTAACATATCAGACAAAGTCTATGGTTTGCATTGTTAGCAAATATTAATTTAACTAATAACGCAATTCAAACATGGTGATAGGTGGTGATTGGATGAGGAACGCATCAGAAATTATAGCTGTGAATGGACCAAAGGCCACGCTATTCACTTTTTGAAGGGGTGCAAGAGAAAGAAAAGAGAAATTCAGTAATAATGAACAAAACAACTACAGACGGAAACTACAAAACCAAGTAAAAGAAAAACCAATGGAGGATAGCAGAGAGAAAACAGACAAAACCATGCACAACAAAGTAGATCTGTCTCTCAAAGTTGCCCTTAAAGCATAGCAGGCTGTGCCTTTATAAAGGGCCTGATGAAGCTCTGACAGTGGTCCTCTCTATTCCTCCCCCACCCCTTCCCGTGTCATACTAGATTATAGACGTATTACTGGTTCTTCTTTTACATAAGAGTTAATCAATTATTGCATGACTTTTGAGCTTGCATGTTGATTCAAATGTATTGTTAAGCATCATAGATGGTGTTATTCGAAAATCTCAGCAGAAGAATATTTAAGTTTTCAGTTGCATTATCTATGTATTTCTGATCATATGAAATTATAGATTGACATACTTTATAAAATTGAAATTGAATAAATTTGGAATTATTTTTTGACATACCATTTTAGACATATCTCTGTTTGGACATGCAGCAAATGGGCTATACAAGTTAGCAAGCTAAACACATTGGAAACTTGCTGTTTATTCCTGCATGTTTCACGGATTTCCAAAACTATAGCTATTATCAAGGAGAAAAAACACTTCACAACCTAAAATAGTCAGCCAATTATAATAAGTTAGAACTAACATTAAGTTGGCTAGCTAAAGCACTGAATAAGATAAAATCTTAGTGCAGCTACTTAGTGCATTCCCTAACTAGCTAGCACTGTTTCCTTGGCTAACTTGTGTGACAGTAACCGGGGTGTGTGGAGTTATAAAAACGGGGAATCTGATACAATTGTTGCCTGGCCTGTCTGTACCTGTAGCAGCTTTTGAGCTTGAGATAGAAGCTAGACCTCTTACCCCATGACCTCTAACGTGACTACTTAGCATGTGACTAGAAGTGAGATTCCAACCGGGATTTCTCTTTACACTATTGTTCGAGACCTCCTGCCGAGGTGTGAAAGTCCAAGATCCATCGTACGCTACCTACGACTGTGGTGTATAAATCTAACAAAAAGTGCATTCAAAGTGAGAAGCTTCTCTTAAGAGCATATCAAATCTAAAAAACTATCCATTTAGTTCAAATGTTCCTTTTGCCGAATCTAAAGATGCCCTTCCAGTACTTTCAGTTCTATGGCTGACCATATCAGACCTTTTAAAGAGCTACAGTGATTTAATGTTTTCTTGATTTTAATTAAGTCTAATTATAAGCTAGTCTGGTAACCCTCCCTATGGAGAGAAGACATATGTGATTTGTGTATACAACTATCACAATGTTTTCTGAATGAATGTCAACAAGGCACATTTTCATTTAATTTACTCCCTGTTGATACCTTTTCTCAACACAGGCAACATTATGGACAAAGTGCTTTGGCTTTTTTTGTTTATAAAGATCCAGGTTCAGTCTTCATATAAACAGTCACTTCAAGCCAAAAATCTCATTTAGTTTCTTTGTACAAAGCGTGTGCCATCATTTGAGTTGTGCTTTTTTTTCACTCTCTTTCTCTTCAACATATGCTTTAAAGTACCTCAAACTATCTACAAATGTGTTTGGTTATTGGATGAGAGCAGATGTTTTATCTGAAAAGTAAGTCCTGACAAAGTATATGTTTCAAAACATAACACAGATATAGATCATATTCTCTTTTTCTCTAACCAAATAATAACACATGTATGCATTTTGAGACACCTTTTATGACTCAAGAAAAGTAAGGGTAGCATTTCTGGTACTATAAGGGAGAAAATAAGCTTTGAATATTAACAGTAACATTCCAAAAAATATATTTATGGAAAGAATACCAAGCTTTTGTAACAAACAAGACTGAAAGAATCCAGATGCCTTTCCACCCGGTTTTGTTTCTTTTTTCTAAATAAGAATAAAATGATGGTTTCGATGACTATTGTAATACCTCTTATAACCTTTCACAGCAATATTTTAGATACGTATATCATCAGCAGAGAACTCAGGTGGCCAAAAAAGAGAAGCTAATGCCACCAATAACTAACCACACATAAAACATAACTTATATTGGGAATATATTGTATTTTCGAATAATACATGAATCAAAAAGAAAAAAAAGCATCAAAAGCACCTGAAGTCTTATCACAGTCAAATGCCGAAAACACACCCTCAACAACAGAGGTTGGGAGCTTTATAAGTGACAGCATATACAAAGTGGAAAAGCTTGGCATTCTGAAAAAGCCTCTTCAATCATAGCAGAGCATGGCAGCTGACTGTAGAACCAGCTCTCAGCCAGAGCTTTCTCTGTGGCCAGTCAGGCCTTTCAACCTCAATCCTCACTGTCGTTTTACTACTCTGAAGAGGACCACAGAGACTCTCACACCCACTTCACGAAACCTCCATTTCCACACTTCTTGGGTAATGGCAATATATGGGTGAGGGCCTTTCCCAAACAGACATTTGCCCTGGGAACTTTTAAAACCACAACACAAGTTTGCCATCTCCCTGTAAAGGCTTATGGAATTTGGGTACTTAGACGGCCTGAGCCAGTTCCCTCAACAGACACTAGTGGCATTTTTCCACCACAAAGTACAGTACGGTATGGCATGGTAACCATTCGTACCTGTAACTATCCCCTTCAACGGTTGAGTTCCTGTGTCATTTTTCCATCGCACAACAGAACCGTGAAGATAGGAGGAGTTAGATAGGAGGATTTATCTGAAGGGACAAAAAATAATGCGACCCGAACATAAATATATATATATATATATAGGCAAGTTTCCCCACGGGGACAAATAAAGCATATCGTATCATATATGTATTATTCGGCGTTGGTCCTCCAATGAATTGCAATTTACCAAGATCACATTTCCACTTTCCAGTACAATTTCCACTTACACATTGACACTGTCCAGTTCAGATCCTTTTGTTTTCACTCTGGCCTGGGTTCAACTTGAGCATTGGAATGCATCGAAATGATTCCTATATTTTTCTTAAAATCTATTTATGTGACAAATGAAAATGTTGTACTATGAAAATGTATCTAATTGCATTAATAAAAATGAAACTGACAATACTATACTTCATCCTTTCAAAGAAAACTTGTTTATTTTAGTTTTCGTAACACAAACCTAACTCGTAGAATCACGCAAACCTGACAATAATGCCAAACTATATATAATACTCTTCCAATAAAACCAATAATCGAAGTGAAGCTGAAAAAAACTGAAGTGAAGCTGAATTGTCGTTGTTTCTGAGCCGGACTGAGTTTTAACGTAACGATTCTGTGACATTTGCGATTGACTAATCAATGGTCTGCAGTATTGCTAGCTCCACGCTTAGGTCCCTATTCTGCTCGCTAGTATCTAAACAGAGCAGTAGTTAAATTCAGCATGGGTACTTACTGGAGGAAACTTTGACAGGATGATGTCTGGCAGACCCAAAGCCACAACAAAATCAAAAGACAAGTTTCTGAGAGTCAACAGCTTGCATGATAGGCGGCTTACAGGACAACAGCTTCAAGCACAGCTTAACACTGGTCGAAGTAAGGAAGTATCAGTTTCAACTGTGAAGAGAAGACTTCGAGCTGCAGGTTTGACAGGTCGAGTGGCAGTAAGAAAGCCATTGCTAAGATGGCAAAATAAGAAAAAGAGGCTTGCCTGGGCCATGAAGCACCGCCAGTGGACTACTGAAGACCGGAAGAAGGTCTTATGGACCGATGAAACCTTGAAATTTTGAAAGGTTTTTGTAGGCTGTCGAGTAGGTGAAAGGATGGTTCCTCAGTTTGTGACACCAGCTGTCAAACAAGGAGGAGGAAGCGTGATGGTCTGGTGCTCTTTTGCTGTATCCAGAGTCAGCGACTTGCACAGAGTGACTGTTAACCCACGTTAACCCATTACTTGTTCCCTGAAAAGGGCCTTTTTTTTATAACTGAAATTTACATCATTTTTCAGTTTTTGGTAACCTAAACTTTTTTTTGTTTTACCTCTGGCAGTTTATCGCTTACCATGTACCATTTCAGGTTATTCACTGGACTTGAACTGCTTACATTTCAGTAAAAACTGGAAAAATGGGGGTGTTATAAAACCTTTGACTGGTAGTGTACATTTGAAAATACAAAAATACATTTCCTTTGAAGCATATGCATGAAAACCGACACTGTTAGTTGGGTAAGATGGTGTTGAACCTTACAAAAATAAACTTTATAAGTGGATATTGCTCCAAGAATGACACCTCCTTCTTCTGTTCCTCAAGGAAGTGCAAGGTCTTGAGCTCTGCCTTGTGGGAATTTCCTCAAACTCCTCAAATGTGTTTAACTGGCTTAAGCCAAAAAAGGAAAAGGGAATTTTAAAGTGAATTGTATTTCTGTCATATTCAATATATATATATATATATATATATATATATATATATACACTGTATATATACGTGTATCTATAAGTATAGGCAAGCTAAGTGGCCTCACAACCAAAGATTTTATGAAATTGCCTCCAGAAAATGCATATTGTAGAGATCAATATTTAACTGTGTAAAAATAATATTTACATATAGAATATGCATATCTATGAGGTGAATATGGCTACAGGATGACATATGGAAGATTTTTGGATGGTTTTTAGGTGCTTTTCTTCAGTTTTCGGTTATTTTAAAAACATGCTGAAAACCGTGACAGTTCTCTTTTGGGTTAAAACACATTAACTGTACCAAAGTGTCACTCATTTTTCCTGGCAGTTTAACACAGATGCAGTCATGTCATTATAATTTGCATGCAGATGTATTCTGAATGAATTAACTTTATTTAATTTAAAAAATCTATAAATAAATTTGACAGTGTGATAAACCGTCTCTGCCTAAAAAAACTTTCAGCGAAGTTGCTGAAATCCTCACCGCATACTATAACCCTGATCGATAAAAGAAAATATCATTATTTCTGCCAGCTCACGAATTTCTGAAAACAGTAAGGATTTTTGACCCCAACGAAGTATGCAATATTTTTTCCTCTCAATTAAATTTATTTTTTTATTTATTTTATTGGTTTATTTATCAGGGACAGTGCACATCAATCAACAATAAAAAACTGTAAATGAGCCAGATTTAGCCTAAAAGGCTAGTTTTCATCTTTTGTCCCTGGCCAGATGTTAAAAAGGCAACCTAAAAATGTCAAAATTTCAATACAATACAATATAAATGCTATGCAACAACACAAACCTGCACATCTTGTGGTTCTCAAAGAGCAAGATTTAGGGAAGAGAACTCAGATTTCCATTTGAATAGTGATGGTTCAGTTGAGTGACACTTTATGCAGTACTGAACCAAGACTAAGGATGTCAAAACATGTATTCTGCACTTATAACTTCCGCTATTGTAGATATTTTATATGTCTGGTTAGTAATGTCTTTTTGAACTCAGATAGGGGATGCAAGCCTAATGTTGGGAATAAAGCACCCAGAATCCCTCCAGAGAGATGTCATACACATTCACTCCATAACGACAGTTTATTCATTATGAGCTTTTGTTTACACTTGTGGTAACTGTTTACTGAAACAACTTTAAGCAAATGTCCATTCTTTGTAGACTCATAATATCGAGAACAAAAAAATCCATTCCAAAGAGAGTTTTTTACAAAGAACATTTGATTCTTTGGTTCCTCTGCTCTTCGTTTTCAAAAATTCTGAAGGTACTCTTTATTATATGTTGTATAAATAGGCCTGGGGTAGTTAGGGGCTTGGCCAGACCTGAAACTGCTTTGAAATATTTCTGAGCTGGGGCTTGGCTGTGGGACAATGACAGTCAATACAGGGTTACTTGCTTGTCAGAATAGCCAGCGTGCTGCCCCAGGAACCATTACAGGCAAAACTGGAACACAATGGAAGGTTGTGGTGGGGCTCAGGTCCAAGATGTCAAGCCTGGGACAAATGATCTTGATTAAAAACAGCGAAGTCGGAAAAGGTCTTCCTTAAACCTTTACCAGTCATCCAACGTTTTTTGGGGCCAAGCACGCTCGACTTTGTTGTGGTACACCAATCTCGTGTTCAGAAATAAGTAATGTCACTGTAACGATACAGAGGAATTACAAGTAAAAACACGTCCCATGCATTTTGCAGGTTTTTAATGTTTACAAAAATAGAGAGTGTGCCAAATAGTTACCTTTTAAGAAACACATCTTGCACTTATATTATGAATCTTGAGTAACAGATGTAAAATTCTCAACATATTTTCTGAAATAAACAAAAGTGTGATGAAGAGAGGGAAGGAGAATGGTCTCACCCTGTGTCTAGCCACCCATGAAGTCCGAGTCCCAGCTTCAATAATGTTGAAGCAAATATAATTGTAAATGGATGCAATGGAAGCAAATGTACATTACAGTCAATGCAAACACTATGCAGCAAGCACAAAGATGATAGTGCCATGTGTGATGGGTTAGAGGTCCAACATGTCTCACACACACAGCACACTTACTTTCTTAGGGACACGATGACGCATCACACAGGCGCTTCCATTACAAATGGGCATATAGGTGTGACCTCACCTGGAGCAAGTATGGAAAGGGAGATGAAGAGTTGCAATCGGGAGTTCTCGAAAAGAGTAAACATGAATGACTTGAGGCTTTTCTTAGAGTTTGGCTATTTTTCCTTTTTTTTCCTCACCGGAGAGTGGAACTCTGATCTCGAAAAGCCTCCGAGAAACTGTTTTGTGTTTTTGTTTGACGTTTTGTTTGCTCACACTAAACGAAATGCTCCACAATATACAGAGAGGTAAATTGGCGCCAGACCCCGTGTGGCGGCCTCAAGACTGGGCTGGCATGGGCCTAAGAACTGCTTCCTACAGCTGGGGAGTCCACTGTAACACACACACTGGGAATCGGATCTTAGAGACAAAGAGAAGACCGAATGCCTAGGTGGACAATTTGATGCCCAGCAGGAGTCCAGCCACCATGATGGCCCCCTAATGGCTTGCCAGGAGATGAGCCAGGGGAGGTGCCATAAAGAGCATATGGCTGATCTGGGGAAACAATGCTTAATGCGCCAGGGTCGGTCACGATGGCACCACCTCTGCAGGCCACCGCTGTCAGCCGCATCAGAAAAGGGGGGCATTGGCCACAGGACACCCCCCTCAACGGAGTGGTCGCCACGGGATACCGAAGAGCCGGCCAGTGAAGGAGCGAGACTCACGTGGGGTCGCGGCAACTTTAAAGCTTTCGCTTAAAAAGGTTACCCAAAATATACGGATTTGATCACTGAACGTAGAGTCACCTTGCCAACAACAGCTTGTGAAAGTACCAGGACTAATTATTGATTGGGATACGATCTGCCAGTCGCCGCTTCCTCAGGTCTCGCCTGATCTCCGAGTCTCTGCATGGGTTCCTGTGAACGGACAGTCCCCGCGCGTTCCGGTGGATTTCCCCAAGCGCGTCTGAGCCAATAGTTAAAGGACAACTAAACTAAACTAAGACAATTTGTGCGTCGTTCCCTGCCGCTGTAAGTGCTCCAGGAACAACTCCGCCAGCCAGCTGACCCGGGATCCTTGCACTGCTCACCTGTCGGACCCCATTCAGTAAATCACCGTTCCATATATCCTTACGTGGCATCTGCTATAGGGCATAACCTAATGTAATGTTCTGATGATGTTCTACTGTTGCTTTCTTCAGACTGTTTAGATACTGTATGTCTTGTTAAATAACCTACATATGTTTAGCAGTCGCTACCTACTACAGTATCTTTGACTTAGTTCCTTCCCCTTTCTTTCCCCATTTCGCTTTTGCCCTCTAAGAGTTAGTTTTGTTGAGTCCGTTGGCTAAGTTAGTCAATTGTGTGTTTTAATTATTATATGGTGCTGTGATCAGAACTAGTTCGTTGATTGATTCCTCTAGTAATTGTATTAATAAACAAAAAAGTGATCGATACGTTTGCTGCCCTGTCTTTTGTTATGCATAAATTGCGTTCTACTGACAATCGTCCTCACCAAATAAATGACCCCTGCTAACATCAGTACTCCACCTTATTCCCTGTGTTTTGCATTGTAGAAGCTGCCTTGCCCTTGTTTTTTTTATTTTTCATAGCATACTACCCACACATTGTTGTTAGACTTTACCCTTTTGGTAATTATGACCTGTATTCCACACATACTGATGTGTAAGGGGAGGGTCACACATGTTTAATCAATCAGTCTGTTGTCATCAGTCTGTTTCTTGAATACAGGATCAAATATTCAAGAAATGCACTTATACCTCTAATATAGTCAAGTGCATACTGCAAAGCAGAACTATACACAACTATAGACTTGGAACTATACTGTTATGTGTTGCCACGTTTGTTCTGCTTGTTTTTGTATTTTATTATTTTCTCATCATCACTCGTCTGTTTCCCCGTCTGTCTGTGTTCCTTGTTTTTTGATAATCCACTCCTCGTCTTTGTTATTGCACTATTCGGGTGATTTCGACTTTACAGGTTTTCTGCCTTATTTTCCTATCTCGTTTACTTCCTTCTTTCTTTCTATCACTCTGTATATATTAGTTAGTTGTTAATAGTACTAACCAACTAATCTACTAACATTAGGGATTTAGATTACGTTACTAACATTTACTAATTACTAATTATCTCACGTTTCTATCTACTGCTATCATTCTCTCTCTCGTTGTCCTATCCCTGTACGCTTCTCTCCTATCGCCTTGTCTGCACACATTTTCTTTCTATGCGCTCCTCCCCTTCTAACTGTGCACATGTCTACCTGCTATTCCAGGTCGTTTATTTTCAGTGTGTCTATGTGCTTCCCAGTCCATGTCTTTTTTCTCCCCTTATTATTATATTAGTGATCCCTATTGTTCTCACCTGTGTTCTTGCCCTTTTCCCCTCCCAGTCACACCTGATTCCTATTGTGTTTCCCTTCCCCACTTGTATTTAAGTTCCTTGTTTGCTTTCAGTATTCGTCAGAACGTTGATCAATATTCACTGTGCCGATTGTGTGTAAGCCAGAGTTTGTTGTATTTTCCGAGACACCCCTTCTTTTTGACTACAAGTTTTTTGCCTTCCTATTTTGTTTGTTTGCCTTTCTGATTATTTGGTTTTGATTTTTGGACTGCCTTTTTGACTACTTGATTTTGATTTTGATTTTGTACTTTATCTACCTCTGAGTATCGGCTTTTGTACCTTGCTTGATCAATAAACGTTCCTTTCCTGCCTTATCCTGGTCTGCGCCTGGGTCCTTGTCCGGACATCACATATACACCTTAATCATCTAGGTCCTTCTTGCTTGCAAATGTATCGATAACTTAAGTTACATTTAAAGACTGTCCTTTCTCAATTGGCACTATTAAAAGGTTGGAAATGCAAGCAACAGACAAAAATGTTAAGTCGTTTTAGAGGACAAAAGCCTTTCTGCATTTGTATTTACAGCAGATTGTCGACTGACAAATGATTGGTCATTGGGTGGGTGGCACTTCATGCATAACATCAGTTTGTTAGTTCAAGGTGGTACCTGCAACCGCATGCACCCTCATAAAATTGCCTTTGCATAATTGTATAAATCATAATACCACAAGTGTTTTATTTGAGGATTTGTTCTTTCATAACAGTTATGTGGAGATGACACAGGAGCATAATGATAACAGAAGATTGACATGCACTTTGGGGCATGGCTTTTAGAGCTGACATTGACTGTGTCACTGTCTTTTATGAAAAGGTCAACCGCCTGCTGTTTTAATGGGTCATCTTTTTAATATGTAGGATATGTTAGGTTAAAAAGAACACATGAAACAAAAGTTTCATTACAGGCTACAGAATTTCTAATGTGAAATATGGATTGAGCGCAACAGAGTTAAGCAATGTAATGTTAGTTAAATGAAAATAAAACAATATGTTTCACCTCAATGAATTAGATTGCCTGAGACAGTGTTTTCCACCACCATCAACAAAACACAAAATGATGGAATTTCTCATGGAAGAATGGTGTTGCATCCCTCCAGTAGAGTTCCCTTGAGAGACCCTTGTAGAATCTATTCCAAGGTGCATTGAAGCTGTTTTGGCGGCCTGTGGTGGCCCAACACCCTATTAAGACACTTGGTGTTTCCTTTATTTTGGTAGTTACCTGTATATGTATGTATCAGGGGTGTGCCGACTCGTCGGAAAATACAACTATCTGACCGACTCTGGGCACTTTAACGACTATATGATTTAACCATTTTTGGATAAATCTATAGTCTGAAAAAAATACCTGAGAATTTCACAGATAATGGAAAACTACTGCCAATCAATATATGAACACTGTGGTTGGAGTCTCTGATCCACCTACTCTGCTCTGTGTATCAGTCTTGTTCCCCATGCAGGCACACACTTCAGTGACTCACTGTTTGGTTTGTCATCTGGCTATGTTGTTTGCCCGCACTGTTACAAGGCAAACGCATTTCATTTAGCTAGCTAACCAATTCCAAACTTACCCCTTCGGCCCTCAAGCCCTCGGCTTGGGATTCGGAAGTGGCACGCCCTACAATAGGGTCTGCCTGGAGTCTTTCCACCACCAGGACACCTTCGCTGTGGGGACAGCTCCACTCTCAGGCCAGGAAATGACGTAATTTCACTTGAAAACTGGAGATAGCGTGTTCTCTTTATTTGCAGATCGTCGGCGTTGTCTTATTGAAGCGTTGCATGGCATTATTGTGATCATTTTATACTTGCGAAGACGTGTTAAAATGTTTGTTTAGTGATCAATTGTTACATTGCTTGTTTAAATTGTCTAAGCAACTAAATTCCTATATTAGCAGTTGAACGGTATTAGCTAGGTAGTCCGTTTTTAACAAAAGCAGATTTCCCCCAACCGTTTATTTTTAATAATCATGCTAAAAAGTCTTATATGGACATATTCATACATTATCCCCCACCAAAATATGTATTTTTCTTAAAAACTTTATTTGGATGATCTTTATATGAAAACACTATTGTGACTGGGTTGCACATAGTATCTTGTAAGTATAATATATTAAACTACAGGGTTAGTATTATGCCATTTGATTATTTGTTTATTTATAAACTCATTAGTTCAAGTGAACTATTCTTCCAACAAATGTGGACAAAAATCTATATAAAAAATCTAAATAAAAAATATTTATTTTTAGTTTAATAAAACATTGGCTAAGTATCTGTTTTCCCTGAATTATCTTGAGTTACTTGAGAAGAATTAAATGGAGTGAAATCGCTGTCAAAAATATACACCAAAAACATTAGGAAAACATATTAGGAAACATAAATTGCAGTTTGTAATCGTAAATCACACTT
The DNA here is from genome assembly GCA_029706075.1 of Aldrovandia affinis. Classification (NCBI taxonomy): domain Eukaryota; kingdom Metazoa; phylum Chordata; class Actinopteri; order Notacanthiformes; family Halosauridae; genus Aldrovandia; species Aldrovandia affinis. The sequence continues at coordinate 1,256,606 of JAINUG010000010.1, read as the reverse complement.
TTAAAATTCAAAATAACAATATGTACGTACTTGCGATTGTCATTTTATGTGAGTGTGCATCAGCGTTTATATTCAAGACGCTCTGTGCGCACGTACAACTTTTTACGAGTGTTTCCGTCTGTGTTTACCTAAGGAATTTTGACAGTGTTTTCACGCCAACGTGTAATCGTATTTTTGTTTGGTCCGTACATAGAATCATGCCTGGCCTAGCCTATCATTGAAAAATTATAGCTTACCCTAATAGTATGGTTGGCTAATAGCAAAACAGAAACTGCATAGGTGTCGACCCCTCGAGAGAACTGCCCTTATTTTCAAGGTTTAAAACCTGTATGAATTCATAAAAAACATTATGGATATGCACAGAACACATTATTGTAGCCTATAATTGAAATTATTAGCAACCACACTCATCTGATTCAAGTTGAATATATTCATGCATTTAGATAATGTATTTTGCATTAAGGTTGTACCTATACATTTAGAAAATTACTTTGTATACAAATTTAGAAGAGAACATTAGTACACAAAACATCATATTTCAATTGTTCGATTGAATGACAAATTATACAATTTAGCCTAAATTAATTTAAATAATGGAAAGGCTAGCCTAATGCTGTTGACATCTTTTTAGATGGAGAGAGACATGCTTGCTATGACCAAACTAACTTACGATTGAATGGACTTAATTGATCACCATTTTGAAAAGCTATCCATTATACAGCTGTATACCTCCAAACTAGTGGAAAAAAACATTTTATAAGGGCAAATCATATGGGTTGACACCTATGAAACAGTAGGGTCTTGGTTTGGTGGAAACTATACGATATGGTGACAGCAGTCAGTCCCTAAGCCAGGTAAGTTGGTTTCTCTACTTTTACCCTGTGTTTTAAAATAAAATTGTTTTGCGTGGATCCTAGTTGACTGCAAATTATACCTCGCTAGCAAGCAAGACAGCCAACTAATTTATCTGCTATGAAGATAAGTTTTTATCAGATGATGTAGGTTAAGAGAATTTGTGATGATGCAATCAGCAAGAAAATTAAGAAGGATGAAAAGCAAAATATGATGAAGAAGCAGATGAGGAAGAAACTATATAATAACATATAAAATAATCCAAGTTTAGGGCTATTGTGTAGCTGTGCAAAGTTGCATCAATTATGTGCTTACATGAGGTCAGAGGGTATAGACATTAATGTTTGGAAGGATTGAGAGTATGTGGTCATTATGGTAATTTCTTTGGGAAACCAAACCAAAATGTCATACCTGCCATTGCAATATCTTACATGTTTACACATACAAATATATACAATGATTGTAATGAAGTGATACACTCAGTGAGTTCAACATTAGCCATTGTTAAAATGTTCCTGTATGTGTTACAACAGTAATACTCTATTGCCTCATATAAGAAAATCACTCCTAGGTCAGAGAGAGGTCATATTTCTGTTCAGAGGATTTGACTTAGCAAGGTGAACGAAAGCACACAAGCAACAACGCAATCATAAATATACAGTTCAAAGGTGTGACATGTCCACAGGCCCCCTCGCCGTGGACTGCATTAACGAAAAAAGGTAATTGATTCCAGGCTAGAGCATTAGTTGCAGGTGGAAACTTAATTACAGGAAGTTTATTTATGAATATCCATTAATCAGCGTTGACAAAGAGCAATTAGGGCATTTACAAGGCACATTGGAGGAGTTGCTATATGCATTTATTTTCACAACCTGAGCGGTGATGAAGGGGTTGGGAGGCAGACCATTACCTGAGAACATATAGAAGCACTTAGAGCATGAACCTGATGTAACGATGAAAAATGGGCATCTCGAAAACCGCTATCTAGATGTAAACTGCATTCAATGAGCTCTTAATCTAAACAACCTTTAAATATAAGATTATAAATATGTTGATTGTGCTAATGTATGGAAAGGAACGCAACACGAATACTATTAAATACACTGGCCCTCCAAACGCGTGCACGCGGTCGTTTTCCATTCGCGGCGGTTCATTTCTGATTAATCGGCTGCATTGCCTTGCACTTCACTCTTGACATTTGTTCCTCGATCAGCATTTTTCGTTAATTCGGATAATATTATGTAAAGATATGAAGTGCCATTACCAATGATTTTAACATAATTATTAGAATCTCTTCCATTTAAAACAGGCATACCTTTTATTGCATCAGCATTCTTATATAATAATAATAATAATAATAATAATAATAATAACAACAATAATGCAGGATAACACACAGAGAGGTCTATCTCCTTAAGACCTCATTTAAATAAGAAGGAACACAGAAAAGGAAATTGGTCTTATTCCCCACGCAATCTGAGGTAAGTGGCAATTAAAATGCTGATTAATGTCAACTACAGCTAAGACACAACTTTATAAATCTGACAGAACTGTAGGGAAAAGCCCATATAATTCTAAATCTCCTGACCTTGTGCTTATTATTTCTATTTAATGACACTGAGCACTTTCCATTACCCTCTTGATAAAATGTGTTTAAGCCCCGTATGGCCTCGGTTAAAAACATAAGAAAATATGTTCCCGCTACATTTTATTCACTTACAAGTATTCTATTGAGTATATTACAAAACAATCTTTGTTTATGACATTTCTAATTTGGATACTCACTGAGTGCTTGATTAATTATCTCCAGTGTAAGTAATTTAATTGCATATCTACAGTCAAAACAGGCATGGACAGATAGTCACCAGCAAAATTATAACAAAGAAAAAGATACATTACAATTAAGAATATGTTATCACATTCTAGCCATTTCATATCATTGACAAATATCTGATTACCTAGAAATGGGAATAAAAAAATTTGGACAGATCTTACACTAAAAAAATAACCAAAAATAAAATATATATATCAACTGTGAAGGAGCTATAGTGTGTTGCAGCGAGTGGCGAAAGTACCCAGTGGTAGCCTTAGAGCATTCAGTTTGATCAGATAACAGATTGATATCCTAAATAGAATCTGACATGCATTGCTAAAGATGCCAATGGTAATTAATTAGCATCTAATTTTGACCAGAGAACAACAGGATATAGGAGTTGGTGCTCGATGCCATTTCCCCTTAGGCGTCTTTTATTAGGGTCAGGATTCTGCTTCTTGAGCTGAGGGCCAGTTATTAAATTGAGGGGGGCACATTGACACTCAAATTTTCATGGTCCATCTCTGTCACTGTTCCCAGAGCCTCTGGCTACGACAAATGCTCTAAGCTTCACGGTCGCAACGCGAAGGAACGCGGCGGTAGCGGGGTAGCAGTGCGCTGTCAGCAAGGGCCCGTGCCTCTCGTCGGCTCCCCCGGCGAGCGCTGCTGAATGGGCTTGTCTTTAAAACCGCCGCCCTGTGCGACGGCAGTGCAGACGGACGACGGAACCTGGCTAATTTCATAAGCAGTCCAGTCCGGCGCAGCGCCGAGCCAGCCTACCTATGCGCGGACTAATTGGACCAGTAAGAGAGAGCTCTTCCATCATCCAGTGTGTGTGCAGTATATGCAGTAGTGTTATTCGAATAGTTGATTGTATCTTCAGCTCAACCAATGACAGACTACAATAAAAATGACCAAACTCATGGGAAGAGGGACTGGGTGGGTGATACACGGGAACAACCATCCTTTCGATCCCCATCCTACAGACCAAGTGATATCTATAGCAGACACCGCCTTCTTGAAATGAGTTGAGAACAGCCTCTATTAATCACAAAATCCCGATGCACTGATGGCAAGATGAGAGACAGGCACAACAGTACAATCTTACATTTTACATATTATAACAGATTACAAACTTCCCTCCCAAAGTAGGACAGACCCCTGCAATTACACTTTAAAGACTCTACTCATTTTACCTGATGGATATAGACCAAACAACCGTAATCCTCTGTCAAAATGTATGGATGTTTTATCAAAGCAGGCTCCCTTTGAAACCAGTGATTATGTATATGGCAATCAGCAATCAAATCAGGAAGAAATCCCAGGGAACAATAGCAAGGCCTTTTGCTTGTAGATAACATTTTCCATTTTGCCTCCTGGTTTGCCTCACTTTTTACCTTGCTTGCCTTTTATGGTCGCTCAGTGTATTTTCAAACTGTGGAAAGAGAAATTGGATTAACAAAAACACAAGTCCTTGAATTTAAACCAATGCGGTAAATAAAAAAAAATGCAGAAAATGGAAAGGAACACCACTCCCAAAACACCCACGGGAGAGAAATAAATAGTAAAATGGGGATGCAAAGGTACACTTAAAAAATCTGGTTTCCTTGACCACATCATCACAATATGGATATACAGCTGCTTATTGAATCCAGGCAACGTGGATTAGAAAAAAAAAAAGAAAAAGAATACCGTCTCTACAAAAGCACAAAGTTAACCCACAACAAAGGACTTTAAAGACGAACTTCACAGACTGGTACTTCACTGTTCGGGTAGCTAAGCCAGGATAAAAATAGATCCGCTGAGTGCACTTTTTTAAACTGCTCTTTTCTTTTTCTTTCTTTGCAATGAACAATGGAAAAAAAGTTGAGGGGAAAACTCTTCCCTTAATACTTTGTTTAAGTAGGAAGGCTTGACAATACAATATTTTTGTCAAATTAGGTTTGTGCTCGCACACATGTGCACGCAAGTAGGCGCGCGCACACACACACACACACACACGTATGCTTAATTAGGCTTTGTCTCGTTGAGGACTCTGCCGTTTCTTAGTTCCTCCTTTCGCCTCCTTCCCTGTCATATCTGTGAGTGTGCGCCAGAGCAGTGTGAAAGGGGAAGTACCTCAGAAGAGTAACCTCAAAGTGTCTCACATCTGAAGCTTGAAACTTTGTCACACTTAAAGGCCATTTTTGGATTCTCAATGATGAATTCAAGGCACTTTTTCTTTCAGCGAGGGCCTGAAACACCTTCAAGGTTCCAGGACCATTAAGCAACCGACTAGTCACCTTTCCTTCATTTTGTTCAGGTAGCATTCATTAAATACATTATTAAATCGGTGCCATTCATTATTGTTTTAAATGTACATTTCTTTATCTGTGTGGTATCATAAAGGCACACATGAAAAGAAACACTTCTGGACAACACAAGAGCATGACCCCAGCTCCGAAGCCGCTCAGGGATCCAAACGGCTTTACTTTTGTCTAGAAATTAAATGTCTAGACAGCGTGTTTCCAGGACAAATTTTTCTTCCGTGCTATTCGATATCCTTATCTGCGTTGCCCGTTTTAGTTAAAGGGTTTAGTGTCAGACGTTTGTCAATACTGAGGAAGTTATCAAATATGCTTGTCTCACAAACTCTGAAATCTCCAAAATCACAGCTGAATCTAAAAACGCATATCCCATAGTTACGACTAATAGATACATGAGTAATCATTTAATTCACTACGCCGTGCGGCGAGACTGCGATGACATCTAAGGGCAGGAGGACTGACCTGCACCTTAAAACGAGCGCAGAAGAACACATGGATCAAATAGCTATACTATCAGCGAGCACCAGATTCTTCAGTGCCTGTCTGACTTCGGAAAACTGCAGTGTTTTATTACAATCCAAACAGAAATGGCAGGAGGACTGCAGATAATAAAAAGATCCTGGGATAATTGTCCGAGACTTTCCCCTGCACAGTTTGTGGGGGGAAAAAAAACAGGTCTCAGGAGGACGTTAAAAACTATAATCCTTCTCATCATTTGAACATGTGCCCTCCAGAGCTGGCTCTCCTCTATGAGACGTGGGGAAAAAAAACATTTCACATTCACAGATGATCCTAATTTGGTGCGGTTTGGAGTGTAATTTAGATCAAACATATCCATGTAAATGAGTCAGGGTTTCTTAATTAGGTGCCTCTGAAGAGGGAGAGCGAGGGAGAGAAAAAAAAAATTGGACCACATCAGTAGGTGTGGGTGTGGCGCCCACAGCCCTGGACTTTTTCCTATATACATAGCCCAGTACCATACTGTCATACATGCCACTCTTTTATATTCTTTTCACTTTGAGACGGCGAAAAGAATACATTTGCGGAGGGAGCAGACTCGGAGACGCTAACTCGGATGGGTTTTTAAGAAGAAGCGGTCTCGATGGCACACAGCAACAAAATAGGTCATTCCGCTCTGATTTAGCTGTCTGTTTCGACCGCGTTGCCAGCTAGCTTTTGCACTTATGAGGAACTGGGCGTGTGCCAGCCTACGGTGCTTGCTTACGAGCCTCCACTCCCCCCATCAGTGTATCTACATGCGATATACATACTGTTTACGCCTATGATATGGAATTATGGCGCAAGCAATGGCAGAGAAAGGGAACAATGTCTGTAGTTCGATTAGTTAACAATCTGACTAATGGAGCAACTGGCAGGCATAACCAAACAGACTTCTCCCTTAATGCCAAAGGGTATGCTCTGTCACACGGGTGGACTTCTGTCTGATACGAGTCCTTTGGGGGCAGTCGAGCCACCTGTGCAGAAGGTAAAGGCAACATGCTGGGATGGAAATCGCTCCTGGGAAACGGTGTTAGCCACATGGCTCGTTAAATCTGCCAGGGTGGCCGACGCGGATTGGGTGCAGTGTCAGCCTCACAAAGCTGGGAGATTAGAGATTAATACGCTGTCGATCCCCTGCGCTTCTGTCGACACAAGGGACAGATATAATATCACGCCGGGTATTCACTTTACCGCTGGGTATTTTCTGAGCCAGAAAATTGACCCGAGTCCTGTCGCAAACGATGGAATGCAGTTCTATGTTTATACTCAATTCAGTAGAGGCCAAACATCAGAATCTGACATGTCCCATCCAAAGCGCACACACACACACACACACACACACACACACATGCACGCACACCATTTATTTTATCCTCTCTTTATTCTAACGTTTATGATATAGGAAAACTGACCGCTGAGGGGAATCATTCCACAAAATGGGACAAACCTCAACCTCTGGCAAGATCCCCTCTGGCATGCCTTTTGCAGGCTTCCTGAAGAAAAAAGAAAATAGAAAAAAGCATGCCTGCCACACTATCATTTGCAGACCTGTTCTGAGACTGCTAAATCATATGCATCTTACGTTTTTGTTTTGTAGTGCGAAAAGCCACATAATGGCAGGGATTATGTGAATCTGAATGCTACAATTTATGAAACCCAGATATTGGGACTCCTCCTATTGAAATGGTGTATGTGGATGAGTTCTACCGAAGAGTGCAGTTAATGAGGACCTTCTGTCCAAAAACTTTGAAAGCTCGTGCCATGCTTGTTACTTTTTCTATTAGCGGTGTTGTATTACATACACTAAGACATGTGTATTGTTTTATTTGGCAACGATGATTCCTTCTCTGTACATAACAAGGAAAAGGTGAGGAAATAAGTGAGGAAGTCAAATAAGTTGATTGCATTTGCATAACATCCCCCCACCCCCCTCCCCCCGTCTGTCACAATGGCAACGATTCTGGATGCCAACTTCCAGTACTTTTGAATTAAGTTTGTTAGATAAAAAAAAAAATCCTCGCCCTAATTTACATTGCGGGCATTTCACATCATTCCCTTTCTGGTGTTTGGATATGTGTACACTTTTTAAACCGAAGCGAAGTTAAAATGTTCTTCACTTTTTTTAATTAACAGGACTTTTTCTTTAAAAGTGTCAAAAGCGTGGAGATGCCTTGATCCAGTTGAAAAACTCACTGTTAATCTCCATCCATTCTAATGAGGTTGAAAATAAGGAGCCGATCCTGTGCCACGTAATGAACTGTCACGGTGTCCTGTCTCGGGAAGTCCACGCGGGCGCCGCGCTTGTCACCGAGGTGGACAGGTCTGAGGATGTTCCAGACGTGAGTTTCGCACACGCGGCCCACTGTTGTGCCGCGCGAGCCAGGTGACCGGGGATAGTTTAATTAGCCGCGGGCTCTCCACGGCGTACTCAGGAGAGAGGCCTCCCGTCGACTCCACATCCATCCCTTCTTCCTGCTCATTGACACCTTACATTAGCCGCTAATGAGAACTGTTGTATTTGATTGTCAAACCTTGTCTTCGCCCCGGATGAAATATCCACTTTTAATTATTGATACGGACCCTTTGTATTGCAGTGCACACTGCCGTGGGTATACTGTCAAGCAGATGATGTTCGATGACATTTACGGAACCTGGGACTGCATAACTGTGCAGGATAATTGATTAATAAATGAAATTAATAATAAAAAATAAAAAATGAAACAACCAATGCGCGGAATCTGTAATAGACCATAATCTCATTTGTAAACACTGCTCTTATGCGTATGGAGACTAATAATAAGAATGCTTCCAAGTAAATGAGAGCTTAATGCCAGCGAAGAGATTGGCTCTGGGGCCACTTTTCAGTCGAAGCAGTGTTGCGCCCCGGAAAAAACTGAACAAAACCTCATTCTGGCACTATTAATACTTACAGAGAACAGCCCCACAAATGACAACCGCAAAATGAAAGAGATTCTTTTCAGCGCTCATTCCAGATACATGCATCATTGCTGAAGGATCTGGCAGCCTTTTTTTTTTCTCTTCTTACGATTACAAAGTTATACATTTTTATTTTCATCAAAGTAATGAAAGAACCATGTGTTTGTTATTATAAGTAGAATTATTAGCTCGACGTTTCGGTGGAGGACGTGCACTCTGTGTCCGGAGTCAAATGATTCTGAAATTAAATGGCGTTATCAATAGTGAATAGTGGAGAATAGGCCAGTGAAATGCTGGGCAGAGCTGATTTTCGACTGTCCTCCGACAGCAGTAGCTTGGAAAGCCCCTCTCCTGCCCTAAGAAAGAGCCTCAGGGGGGATCTTGTTAAGGTTAAGTGAGTGCGCGGTAATGCGCATTCTCCATGCAAAATTTCAACCTTATTGATCTCAGATCAGGATTCTGAAAACATTAACATTATTACGGTCACAGCATGAAATGCCCTCAAATTGAGTTTAACTTTTAACTTTATAGGATTTTCTTACAGTAGCAAATAAAGTCAAAGGTCTCCACCGTAGATTACTGTTTAAGGGGCGGTGAATTGTGTAAAATTAGATTAATTTGGTTTACTATTTTTGAGCCCTTATTATCTCTCCCATTTCCTTAATTTGGAGCATTGGAAATTATTTAAAACGGGGCGACCATCGGAATTCTTATTGGCGTCACTGATTGAGCAAGAAAAAAGAAGAGTATCACTGTTAATCATAAGTAAATCAGCCGATTTATTTCTCCGGAGGAACACGGGACGCGCACCGTGTCCTTCAAGACGGCGTGTTATCGAGACTGACGCCTCGTGTCCCACTTTGAACCACGGGAGCGCGGCTCCGGCTGCCAAAACGGAGAATAAGGACACTTACTGTTGCGCCACCCATCTCCAGAGCGGCGGAGCCAGGCGAGCGTGCGTCCCCCCCCCACCCCCCCGGAGGCTATCCTTAGAGCCCCAGCCTCGGAACCGGCAGGCCCCTGTTCCGCCCCTGTGACAGGGGGCGTGGGGGATGGATGGGGCGGGGGGAAGGGGAAGCGAGGCCTCCGGCAACCACACAAACCCACGCTCTGGGACCGAGGAGCACTGCAGGGGGACTCCCGAGCTTCTGGAGGGGCCGGCATTCCCTCTCTTTCGGTCCCCTCTGTCCGCTCCAATCCAGTTGCATCACTCCGTCCAGATAAACGCCTGTTCGGAAGATGCCGATGGGCGGAGCCCATTGCCTCATCCTGCAGACCTCCCCGGCTTAATCCACAGCAGCTCACTTCATTGACTTCAGCGCCATTTTCGATGCAAGCCGATTGATGCTTTTACGAGCAGCATTAAAATATGGTTAGGAAGTGGATAAATCCGAAGCATTGGGATTCGGAGTAATTCAACACATTCTGTTTACACGCATCCCCGTTTCATATGAGGATTTCTGGATATGGGTCCTTGACTCATAAACAGCCTGGGTAGCACCGGTCACTGTACAGTTTCCAAGTTCTCCAGTTATTTTGAAGTTATATTCTTGACTTTCAAGGATCTGGGAATAGAAGTTGGAACATGGCAGATTTTTGAACAGCAAGTTCAAAGGCTTGAGTTAATTAGTTTTCTTATAATCTGCAGATGTGGCGATAAAAATGTATACAAATACACTAGTGCAGCAAGGAGGACCAGGATTTGTGACACACCATTACAAAATGATGCATGTGTGTTGTTAAATGTACTCTTTAGAAGGTTTTCTAGTTGAAAGGTCAAAAAAAAAAAACTTGCCACCAATTTTTTTTCATGTTTGTGAGCAGACCCGTACATATGGATAACCCCGCGTATGTGCTGACCATATGTGCTGTATAGGTGAATGTTTGCTTTTGTGTTTGTCTTCTCTGATGTACTGATGGCTTGCATATAATATCATTTCAGTTTCAACAGAGGGAGCCACTGTTCTCTCATGCTTTCACAGAAAACCAGAGCAATAGATGTGGCCCAGTGCAGAAAGCAAAAACTTGTAAGAAGAAAATAACACTTCTGTAGGAAGAAAGCAGAATTATATATATATATATATATATATATTATATATATCGAGTTATATATCTCTTGAAATGTTTATTATGTGCTATACTATTAGTGCTTGCAGTAAATTTGTGCATCCCTAGAAGTTCAAGTACGCTAAGGTGGTTAAATGCACTGGTGAGGAAAATAAAAACAATTTTATGGACTGTTGGTGACATTATGGACATTACAGAATTTTAAAATGCTTTTTAGCCATGTCTGCTTAAGTGGAGTCTCACAGGATTGACTTGGGATGAGGGCACCAACTGTCACACATATATCCACGTTGGTATAAGAAAGCATTGCCAAATCACAAGAAGCTGCAATGCAGTGTGTGTGTGTGTGTGCGTGTGCGTACATGCGTGTATGCGTTCGTGCATGTGTTTCCAGCTGTGCATAATTGTTCACGATTGTCATTCTTATAAGTGAGATGTGATAAGGTCTCCATGTTATTTTATCAGATGGTATATTCCACAAGTCGTACGACATGACAAAATCAAAACATGAATTCCATAAATCGCTTTTATTCGCAGTGTATGGATGTTAACAGACGAGGCAACGACAAAAATCCAACAAGTAATGCCTCCGGCTTAAGATTTACACCGCACAGAATGAACCAAAAAGGACCAGTGATGTCCAGTGACCAACACTCCTCATACTCAATGCCTGTAGTCAGCTATTCAGACCCCCACATGACAAACTGTGCTGCCTTTTGTGCTGGCATTTATCTGTACCCAGTTATTATTACAACTGGGAAGGGTATGGTTGCCGTTATCATCGAAGAAGGACCAACTAATCTTAATGGTTTGTAAAGTAGCTACCTGCACCACACTGACATTTATCTAGATCATTTTAGCGCCAGAGCCCTGCACAGCTAAAGGTCTCCTATCTGGAAGGGACATCATTATGAATTATTGTTTGCTGCTAGGTAGAAAATTGTACTTTCTAGCTACCTTTACTTGTGATAAATCAACCAGTCACATCTCACCACTCACCCACTCAAAGCTGCTGAGGCTGCCCTTTTTCACCCCCCCCCGTGTTGTTTACTTATTTTCCCGTTGCTCCGAGAGGAAGTCGCGGACACTTCTGAGCGCCGTACACACACGCGCGGCTGGATATTAGTCATGTCTGTCTTTCGCGGCGCTAATGTGCGAAAAAATGTGCGGTAATTGAAGAAGTGCCGTGCCGCCGTCGACGGGAACGAGTATGACGGGGTGTTCTTACTGCGCGAAGACAGCGAAACACGAAAGCAAACCTTTCATTTATTTACTCGTTCATTCGTTCCTTCGTTTGTTTATTTGTTCGGTGTGTCGATGCTCACGCGCTACGCTAATGGCGACGCCCGCGGTCCCCGGCGTTACGTGACAGTGCCCGCCGCGATTCGCGCGACGTGTCGTTCCGGGAACCGCGGCGCCCCCCCGTACGACTTGTGCAGAGCATGCAATTTTAAGGAAGGATATTAGTGAAACAATAATGCAGGGGCCAGGGGTATTTCTCAGGGATATCTGATGGGGGATAACATTATTTCCTACTATCTAAAGCTTTAGAGAATGAGAGGTGACGCCATAGAGCTTTATCCCCAGCGGGATCTTTTTTGAAAATAATCCTCTATGTGCTTGTCGGGAGATAAGACGGTGCACTCGCTCAGCCCTGGCCCGGGCCGATGGCTTGGCTTCCCCTGCCGGGCCCTCCCCACTGCCACTTGCAGTGGGTAATAGGTACAATCATTAGACCGACCTCCTCCACGGGATGGGGTTTGGACGCTCTCCCGTTGCACGGCTTTCATATCTTACACCGTCGTTGATGAGGTCAGATTTGCTTCAGGAGGAGGAGAGAGGAGTAGCGATATTTATTGGGAGCGAAAGAAATCCGGAGGAGTGTGTAATTAGCCACCGACCCCTGAGACACGGGGCGGAATGGGAGAGGTTGTTTTTGCGCGGGATGCCGTTTCGTCCGGTTTCCAGAACGCGTCCGAGGGACGCTGGCGCGTTTTTGTTTTTTTCCGCAGCCGCTTTTGCGCGGGGGGCCGCGTCCGCCGAGAGGACCGCACTCTCGTCCTGGCCTCGGCTTATTCACTCCGCCGCCGCTGCTATCTCTGTTAGGGACATTAATATTAATGCGATGATGATAATCCAGCTGATCACAGCCTCAGTAGAGCTCATCTCAGCATGACTGAACACCTTGCTGTAGGTGACTGCCGAGTTTGATTATCTGCAAAGTAAATGCTCTGTTCTGAATGACAAAACCCAGCCGGCGATGTTGAACAAGGCACATTCTATAATGAAGTCGTTTTTTCCCCCCCAAAAGGAATGCTTTACTCAGCTGTTGCGTGGTGCGATTACAACACCTTTATTCATCTGATCAAAAGGAGAGCGGAGCTGAAATCAACTGGCAGTAGAGAAAAGATTTGAACCTGTGAGCCATTGCTCATATTTGCACCTGCGCTGGGCTATGTGCTTGCGGTATGCGCTTTTTTCGAGATGCACTGCTCTGGACTGACTGGTCTTTGATTGATTGGAAACAAAGGCTAAAAGGTAACAGGGTATCAAGGGACCCACTGTCCATTTAGCCAGCGACACATTTATAATATTGTTTATTGCAGAATCAGCTTCTTGAGCGTTCCCACTTGCTTCCCGCAATCATTTTCTGCGATCCGAGGTGCTTTCTCACAAAAGGATAACAAGGACAAAGGGAAACAGAAACGTTCAATCTTGCTCTATCTGGGATAGTATGTCACATTTTCAATTCTAAAAGGTAAATATCTATCCACAAACACACTGCGATGAAAGAATGATGTTAAAGCCATCTTCCCTTTCTCCTTATGTGTTTATTGAAATAATTTGGTTTTAAAACCGGAACAAGTGGACAGAGTCGACTAAGACGTGTACATAAGACACGCTGGGATGATGCAAGAAACCAAACACGGCTGTTTTTGTAATGGCAGCATCTAAGTAGAATTAGAAAGACTTCATACATAATGGGCAATAATTACAGGAACACAATTGGGTTCTGTTGTAACAGCAGCCTTAATCATTTACCGTCAAGCCCTTCCCTTTCCTCAAAGCAGAATCTGTGCCCCTAGCAGGAAGTCAGATGGTTTATGACAAAGAAAACAAGTCTAAGTGAGTGAGGTGCCTGACTGCTAACCTGAGCTTCATCCATCTTCTTTAGGGGAGCAGTGCCTGACCTTTGACCCCAGGGAAAACTGCTGCATCCATCATACCATGTTTGGTAATGTGGTTAACTACCTATTTCCTCTGTCAAGGGGCCCTGGAGATCTGGCCCTTTTTTTCCTTTTTTTTCCTATTTCTTCAGGTATGACACTCCGGTGAGTAAAGAATCTGTCTCTGTCTGTTGTTTATCTGGTAACGTGTAACGGCGCGTTGTGATCTTTATACCGAAACTATATTCCGACTAACAGGACCAGCCCGTGGTGAAAAATGATGACGTCCAGTCACAGAAAGCCTAAGGTGCGAAGGCCTCAGTTTTGCGTTCAATTAAAAAGAAAAAGGGCCTATTCCATTGCTCCTTTAAAATGAATGTGGTAAAATGTCAGCATGGGTCAACAGGAAATCAGGTGTTTTCTTTTCTCCAGAGGTTTCTGATAGCTTTTAACAGTATTACCGCGTTGCCTTTGTGCTTTCCAAAAGTAGTCTGCTTGATGTGATTTACAGCTTAAAACCTAGACATAAGGTTATGTATTAGGCATGTAAATGTGATCAAGAGAATCACCTCATCGTAACCTGTGTAATTTCCCTGCACTCAAACCATCAATTTTTAAAGATGGTTAAACCATTTCCTTGACTCAACATCTGATGGCTCTGACCGTACTCTTGAAGACCACATCAACTAACTGTATTGATGAAGCACTGCAAAATATAGTGCTACATTTGCTCAGCACATTAGCACATTAGAGTCATGAAACAATGACTTTGTTGGGCCTGTACCACTGTGCTAATGGACTACCTCCCCAGAGGTGGATGAGTTATCTACAGACCGCAGGTCAAATATCTACACGCACACTGGCCTGTCACTTTCAGGCCTCTAATAATTGTGGAACAAATACAGCAAGTCTGTAGTAGTTCAACATCTGTGGCTACATTACAATGTGAACTGTTCCAGGAGACAGAATTATTTTTGATCACCACTTGCCCTTTTATCATATTATAAGGGTGCCGCAAACAGACTGTGTTTAAACTATGTATGGGCAGGAAGTACGTATATAATGAATATTTATTTAGTTTGCAATTACACATTATACAAACGCTCAGACTCCATAAAATTTTTTCAAAGCTACATAACTTTAAAATGAAACCTGAGTGTACAGACAGGGCTTACACCAGACATTGGCCTGAATTCAATCAACATGTGTTCTTATCTCATGATTAAATGAAAGTGTTTGCTTTTTTTCTTCACAAACACAGGTTGGCGAGTTCATGCAGATGACTACTGAACTGTTTGCAATGAAAAACGTGACACATTTATCTGTAAGTCAGTGCTAAGGACACGTGTGAATTGAATCCAGGCCACTGCATCTAATCGCATTGAGAAATTCCGCCAGGCACACTGGCAATGTAGCCGTACATCAAACACCTTTAAGGAGGTGGGCTCACAGTAGATGCTTTAAGGGCGAAGAAAAAGAAAAGGGAGAATAAAAGCCACTTGTCACTGTCTCGCACACCTGATGGCTGAAATCATGTACAAACATGTTTGTGTGTGTTACATTTTCTGAAAGACCGGGGCTCATGCCCCCCCCACCCCCACCCTCCCCCCCCGTGCCCCCCCTTCCTCGGCCAAGAGCCTGCGCGTTGCACACGCTCCATGGCTGTTCCGTCCCATTGGGTGCAGTCGGGTGCAGGCAGATGGGAGGCAGTGACAGGGGGAGAGAAGTGCTTCTGCCCAGCCGTGCGTTAACATGCCATCCAGAGGCCCCCGCGCGCACTGCCGACACTTCATTAGGATGCCAGGATAATGGCCAACTAGCACTCCCAGCGACACCCCATTTCCTGCTTATTGAGCTCTCCAACCCCGACAGATGTCGACGATCCCAGTCCGCCCCTACCGGGGGCCCCTCCGGTTCCTGCCCGCTTGGCCCGGCCCTGCTCGGACACCCTCGCCAGGGAAGCAGAGGGGCGTGCCCCCGGACACAGCGGAGTGCCAATGCCGCGCTTAGCTATTTGGTTTTTTTTTTTTTTTTTTTTGCTTGTTATTCAATCTAATTTTTTTCATTATTTTTTTTTTGATAGGTTCATAATCTCTGAGAGTAAGTATCTTCACTTTAGTCCTAGGAGCGTTAGGGATTAGAACCGAACACAGGGGTCATGAGCCCCCTCCCAATTTTCCAAACGAATTTGCCCAGCAAACCTGAACAGATGTTTGCTCGCTGTTAAGTCACTCCGTTTTGGGCGAGGGGAGCCATTGTTGATACCTTATTAGGAATATCGGTTCATTACAGCACAGACTTGGTAAATCTCCAGCCCCCAGCCATCATCAACGCGGTTCATCTGGGTTCATACAGCTCATTACGAGAAGACGACACCGCAACTTTGTCTTTTTGCACTTATTAGCCTAGGTTTCTTTATCTTACTAAAATGTACTATAGTTATTTCAATGCGTTTACTAGAGCTTGTTTCGAATTGTGCTTTGTTTTTAAAATCAATATTCATCCTTTAGTAACAGCCAAGCATCTTTGCATTGTATCCGTTCTTGAGCATTTTTTTTTGGAAAGAAATGGGCCGCATAAAATGGTGTCAAAAGCCAATATCATCTTGTTGCTTTCGGAGAAACGTCAGGTCTGCGAGAGGAGGCTAAATTTGTTTGTGTCTCATTCACTCACTGTACTGTAGATATCCACCGCTGACGTTGTCGTCCAGAAATCAGCATCTGCGGGGAAGCAAAACCATATCTCTGCTCTGCGATATTTTACACGCGAGGAGCATTTTAAACCTTAATTTGAATATGCATTCTGACCCCCTGGTCCTTTGGTTTTGAACCGCTACCAGATTTCAGGCCGAGAGGAAATTGTTCTACATTTCCTGACAAATTGAGTTAAACGGACATTAAGTGGGCTTTAAGAAAACAAATGGCTGTCTTTATCACAGGTGGACACTGATGGCTTAATGGGGCCTGCACTGATCGTATCACAGCTAATGGCTTGACAGGAAGCATTAAGGTTTTTGTATAAAGAACTGGCAAGGCCTACGCTGCTAACACAGACCTGTCAAGTGCTGCGTGTCCCCTTTGTGCAGGGAAGCAGATGTTTGTATGTATACCGTGAACTGGCATTAGAGAAGGCACCAGATGCCTGTAAGTGTGCCAGGTTTGCGAGTTGTGCAGACGAAACATGTTCTGCGAGAGAGCGGGGCTAACCTCTTGCCATAGGTGATTCCCAGTGGAGCACACGGCATAGCGCTGCTTGTTTATTTATTTATTTGTAAAAAATATATATTTATGCTGCGCTCCAGTTTCCCCATGTTGCATCAAGGAGCAGTCGAACACATGCGTGATTACCGGGGATTGACAAGAATGCGTGGCTCTTTTATTCTTTTTGCTTTTTAGGGACAAGGAGAAAGAGCAAAAGGGATGCATTTGGCTGGCACGATCCAGACTTTACTCAGACTTTTAAAGTAAGTCGTAAGAATCTCACCGCTTTACGCCCATGTGCGTAGCCACAATATCATGTACTCTGATTATTGATAGAGATTTAAAGGTTTATGATGCTGATAAAGACTATTTTTGAATGTATGGCTCTACTTGAACCCTGTTATGGTTCAATGGTGTAATACACTGGCAAAGGTTGTATGTATTGCTATAAGGTTATAAGTCACCCTACATGGGGGTGGGGATCAACATGTAAGAGTATGTGTCTCTTTGGACTATAAGCTACAGCCAAGGAGAGAAGACTCACTGACAAGTAAGAAGCCCTCAGTGCACCTTGGGTTGTCATGTGACCCAGCAGGTCACGTGCTGTGTCCCTACGCGCCAAAAGATCAGAGTGGGTTTTCTGACTTCCTATTGTTTCGGGAGACAAGGCGACAGGAGGAAGTTTCCTTTCGTCTGCAGTCACCCTTTGGAGAAGGGTCTGCCGAGCGAAGGTACAGCTTGTTTTATTAACATCAAAAGCACCTGTGGGAAATGTACGTGATCAAATACCCACTAATTAAAATGAACTTCAATTGAAACATTGTGGTATTTAATATGTACAGAACGATGCCGATCGCACAAAGAGCCATACTTCTTTGTTCGTGTGGATAATGCGCCTGTGCTGCGCTATTGTAATAGTGATAATATAATAATTTATACCTCAATGACCTCTAAATATTTTGTTTTCCATTTCACGTTGTTTTAGGTTCCTAAATCGGCTACAATCAATCACTTTCTGGCCCAGAAACACAATGCGTTTTGTCCTTTGAGTTAGGAATTACAAGTTTGTAAGACTTTTTTTCTCATTTTGTACACTGTATACTATATATATATATACACTGTATGTATGTATGTATGCATGTCTGGGTTGTGTGCGTATGTGTGTGTGTTTAAACTAATGTTCGTTTTAACACTAGCTTAAATCTGTTACTCAAATTTAAGGCTAACACACATTGCAGTTGGAGGTTGGATCTTTAAATCAACACCTTTTTTCTGACGTTTCATTGATCTTCGGAGAAATCTTGAGGCCTCTCACCCAACGCTCCACACATCACCCTCTCACCTTCGCTAGGCCACGGGATGGCCTAGTTTGAAACGGGCCGAGTTTCTCTGCTTGTCCCCGCTCCCTTTTGCCCTCATCCGTCTCCTAGGCGCTTTATTCCCCTCTGCCTAGGCTGCAGCGTTAGTTCCGCCCCATTGGGAGACAAAGGCTGGGGCTCTTGTCCCCCATAGGTGAGAGAGAGGGACTTTGTCAGAGGCAGAAGGCCTGACAATAACAGTCTCCTCCTCCTCTGTTGCTGTTGTCGCCAGGGTGTAGGTGTGTTTTTGTAAATGGAGTTGGGGGAAAAAAGAAAAAAAATCCACGCTCTGCTTTCTTACCATGCCGTTTAGAGACCGCCATCTCACGTTTGGGGAATAATAAGTAGGCCTTTTCTCTCCTGCACTATTGCAGGGCAGCCCCTCCCTCTAAGGCCACAACAAAGGGCCTGTGAATTATCTGCAAGCATACCCCCCCACTCGCTCCTCATTTTTACCCCACCATTCAAGGAATGCTGGCTGCCATTAACTCACCTCCCCAGTGATGGTGTTTTTCTTCTGTAGGTGGGGAATGCCAAGCAATACCTGTGTTCTGGAAAGGGAGGGGATCCAGAAGCTATTGCTAACCCCACCACCCAGAGCCTCTGATGATGTTCTTCCCTCAGTAGGCGCCATGGGGCCACCTTTGTATGTGTGTGCTTGTGGAAACTACTTCCAGCGGGTTGAACAGACATAAAAGCCGCGAGAAGTTTATCTGGCCTCCCTCGCGTTAATCGAAGAGAATGGATGACCAATCCAGGGCCAGTGTTTCGCACTGTCTTGTTGGTCGACGAATCAAACAGTCTCCCAATTAGGGATTATTAATTAGACCACTCGGCCGCCCATTTCAAACAAACTACTTTGCCAACCGTTCTCAATATGCTGAGGCACTCGTGTGTTTTTTTTTCAGCTTAGGTGTAAAGTGTACAAACTTCCTAGAGGTATAAGAGGGATATAAATTCAATTTAAGCGGTACAAGAGATCAATAAAATAAATCCAACCTAGATCTCAGGTCATGAATACCTTAGATGTTGTCACTCTTACAGAATACTGATGCAATCAAGCTGACACTTGATTTCAGGAAACAAACAATTTCTTATAGTTTCTGAATCGTATGACTTTGAAATACCTTATTTCACATAATAAAAAGACATTATGAACACTATCTTCAGTATATGCTAAGAACTAATTGAACTACTTTCTAATGAAGCAATTTCACTTTCAGGTTTGATGATCAAGGATATATGATCAAAATATCTGTCTTCTTAGAGCTTCCATCTACACCAGTTAGTCCTCGACCAATCATTAAAAAGTTATTGAAAACTGCATGTGTGCTTGCATTTTTTTGTCTGATTGTGTTCATCTCAACATAATATCACACTCAGAAGTCAAATTACTTTATGCTTGTATTCACATTTTGCATAGAACTGTCATTTCAGTAAAAAAAAAAAAGCCACAAAAACAAAAACAACAAAAAACGAAAACCACAGTAAAAATCATCACCAAGAACAGTATGTAAAAAGGTCAAAGAAAGGGAAAAACAAGCAAGATACCTGTGTGCTAAAGTGGTTCATGCAGAGATCCAATATTATGCATCAATTCTAAAATGACAAAAGATGCCCAAAATGACTTCCATTCTCTGTTACCACGACAGTTTTGTTTGAATCAGAAACAATCATGTCGGAGTGATGAACGCGACTCCATCCATTCCGGCGCGCTTAGCCCTTGTTGGGTTTATTGCATTTTTTCCTTACTGTCATCCATAGGAACAGGTAGCTTGCACTCCATTAAACAAACACTGTGGCCCCTCACTTTTATTTGACATTTTATTTGGCCATGACAAACGAGCAGCAGTTGGATTATAACATAATTTGTCTTGTCTTTATTACCGGCACAAAGGACACCATTCATTAATTATTCTGCCGTTGCAGCTCAACACTAACTGGAAAGGTCCCTCTTTGGACAGATGGCGAGGACAATGTTATTTATATCAATCAGCCCGAAATGCTCAACTAGGATTACTATTCCTTGGACTGCACTGATTTATTTCTCTCAACCTCACCCCGAACTCAACCCCACAAGCTCCAGCAGGGACGTTTTAATGGAAAGAGGATTGGAAACGCATTCGTAAGGCAGCAATGTGTTTCAGCATGTTTATTTATACCTCTCTGTTTGTTTTCGGCTTCCCCTCCGTTGTTTCTGAAGTCATCATTATGGGAATGCTTCACGCTCTTTCAAAAGTTACCCTTCCCGGTCCCTTTCTGCGAACAGAAAAATAAAGTGAGGGTGTGCATCTGATATATATATACATATCTCAGTATGTATTCACCCTTATCTCAACATTTTAACATATATTCCGGTTTTTTTCTGTCCTTCCGCCGTACTACAGACGAAAAAAGTTTAAACACATTTTCTGCTGATGTCATTTAAGTGCTAGCCATATAACAAAATGAAAGGATGATGTGTTGTTGGTGGAATTTCGCTATTGGATCAGGGTACATTTATTCTGTATTTTATTTTGCTTCAGAAGCATAGATGTTGAGTTTTAATATGTTGTATTATCATTGGGAATGTGATTGCTCGCCCATCGCTTATATTGCCCTCACGTCTTCTAAGGCAGTTTGTTAAAGTAACCAAAACAGTTTTTTTTGGCTGTAGGTGCACACAATGTCCCTGATAAATTCAACCCGTCTACAAACGTATTGCTTATTTGCATATAACAATTTGGAGGACAGCCTAAGCCTCTGGTGTATACAGTTTAGATTTAATAATTCAGCTGAAATGATCTTTGACTGTTTTTCCTTTCTCACTGAATTCTGAATCGTCCCGTAGGCTACTCAACCAAGTCTGCTCACGCTGACCCTGCCCTGTCTTTAGATAGTTATGTATCCTTAAACGAGTAGTTACTCCTCCCAAACGTGTCCTGTATGTCACCCATAGGCTTCTCTGAAATGAAAGCCAAGAATTCTGGTGATTCTGAGGACTCCTTTGTGCAACAAATTCCACCAGTTTGGTTCATTAGGCAGTGATTAACCACTGCTGTTAACCATCCAGTGAAAGGTAGCAGTCACATTGTTCCAACCTCGGTAAGTGCAGGGCATGACCTTTGACCTGGATCTAAGTTAGTGGTGTGGGCAAATCTTACCCATTCCCTCAAAGTTCCCGTCGAGTAAAGCATTTAATCGAGATCTCACGACATTATTTATAATATTAGTCATGTCCGTTTCAATTAGCGTTAGGGATAGATTTTTCAACTGAGCATTCGGTAAAAGCATATAGCCCATTGGTTCAGGCTCAGGTTGGCGACTGCAGCAGAACAAGGATACTTGGAGTCTTAAGACATTTCAATGAGTTATTAATTACTTTGACACAAGAAAATCTAATAATTGAATAAGACCCATTCTTAAGAACAAAACTAATAGTCATGGAACGTTAAATAAAATAATATTCAAGCTTGTCAGCATGAACATTCTTGTGAATGAATGAAATGCAAACATGTAATGGTACTTGAAAAGGACATTTATACAACTGGGAATATTAGGGATATTGAGCAGTGAAGGACGTCTCACCTGTCAGACGAGGTGGAGGATCTGAGGAGTAATTTCATTATAGAGTTAATTCTGCTATTCACTGGTATTACACACAAAAAACGATTGCCCAACAGGTATCATGCTCTGTACCGTTCACTTGGTGTTCCTAATAAAACTAATACATGCATATAAAGAGTCTTTCTGATTCATGTTAGATGATTGATTGCTGGACTTGAAAGAACTATTCCCTTTTTCTCAAAAAATGAGAGGGATTTCTATCTAAGATACTGTATTTAACAAAGCATGTGTTTAAATATTTCAAGTAATATTTCTTAATATGCTATTGTGCCAAGTCCTATTTTCTCGTTGAATGTCATATTGAACAAATGGGCCACTATTTGAACATCTAAAAAGTTATTTATATTCTTCCTTTACAAATAAGAACTTTTAAAATAATGCTTTAAATAAGACCGTAGCATAACCTTGTCACCAGGATTAGTTTGCTGATATTAAAGTCCCATCAAGGCAAATATTAGCAAAGAGCAAATAATCTTGCAGGTTGTTATAGATTTGTATTATGTTAAAGATTTTAAATGTATCCTTTTTCTGCATTTAGTTAATGAAAAACAAATTCGTAGAGTATCCAAGTTGTAATTTATTAAACATGAAAAGCTCCTTGATGAAATGTAGAAATGAGATATATTTAGAATTTCAAATATTTAAACTGGCAACTTACTTGCATGCAAATGAGGTTGAGATTTGTACAAAATATTTCAAGCAAAATGATTTCTGAATGCACTTACTACAATAACTTGGCACACAGATAAGGGTGGCACACGATATTAAAAGGCATTCATTTCTTCAACATGCTGAAATTGGTTCCTTTCTGCCATTTTGTATTAGCGTTACTCTTCCAAAGCACTGCTATGGAAAAAAATTACAGAATTAGTAATAAATAAAAAATAAATGTGTTAAGTACAAATTTGAGACACATGATTGAATAATTTCAGATATATTATTAAACAATTTGTGTGAAAATTTCACTTTAAACAAGAAAAATGTTGGTTACTAACAAGTGATACCAGCAATATATATATATATATATATGTGTGTGTGTGTGTGTGTGTGTGTGTGTGTGTGTGTGTGTGTGTGTGTGTGTGTGTGTGTGTGTGTGTTTGAGTGTTTGTGTTTGCTATGTGCTTTGCTTGAATTAGAAAGCTGAATGTAAATTCTAAAGAGCCAAATGTATTCTAAAGTTTGAAAGAGTGATAAGATGGACTTCATTAAGATCCATGTTAATGGATAACAATACAAAACGTACAATATGAATAAAATGGATGGAGACCTAATAAATTATTTTTCTAATTTAAGAGCAACCATTCTTGACTAGAGTGTGTTCCCATGAATATATATTCAATTATGGTTTAACTCTTGCCAGTACTGATGGCATTCACATTGGAGAACTGGTATTATATCACAGATAGATCAATTAAGGAATGCTAAATGTCCATATTCCAAGTTTGACCCTAGGAAACATTAGAAAGTTAATCTATACCCTCTATATTGCTACTTATTATAATGTAAGCCATATATATATATATATATATATATGATGCTATACATTCAGTAGCATCCACTTATACAGTAAAGGCTTTTGCTTTGTTTTGTGTTTGAATCATTGTTTAGAGGTTTTATTAATTAACCATGAGTTTAATCACTACCACATTAAGTGGGTTAAATAACACACTCAAGCGTTTTCCTCTAAACATCTGGAGGAAAGAGCATCTCTCCAAACACTCCATTAATAGATGTTTTCCCGCTTCGACCTGCTTTGAGAAATCCAAATTATATACAAATATATGAAGTAATACACAGCAAAACATTTGGCGGTGACACCTTGCGAGGGAAAATTTGAGGAGGATTTATGGAAGAAGTAGTTTTGTATTAGCCCGAAGTTGTTTCCTCCAGTTGCAAGAGTCTCACTGGGCAATGTTTTCACGTTTCTCTCATGGCAACCGTTGCTGTGTATGCCACAGGCAAGACACAGGACAGGGGACAAACATAACCCCTCCAATGTATTATTTTGAGGGCTTAATGATAACTTGAGACCTGGTTTCAAAAAAATACAACTTCAATGAATCATAAATCAGATCCGTAATACTCCGGCAATCATATTGTCATGGAAATTGTATCCGTTAATTGCAGTGTAAAATTCACGAAAATAAACCCGGTGGTTCATGTGCGTCTTCGGATGTTTCTCCATACCACTGTTTAGAAATGCACATGGACGTCTTTGAATATTTATACTGTATGTTACGGTTGCACTTTTGCCCTTGAACATATTTGCCTGATTCCTTTACATTCCACATAAGTGGTGTATGACACGGCTCACTCTTTACCTTCCATGTGCAAATCATCCTACATACATCCCAGGCAGCTTGATTTACATTGCGGTGGCAGACGATTTTGAAGTGAATACCATTTACAAAGTAATTAGTTTTATGCAAACTAGAAGTGAAGATGAAAGCAAAATCTTTATAAATTATGAATCATGTTATAACTTATCTGGGTGCTTATCGTCACTTGTGATGAGTTAATGTACCTTTCCTAATTAAAGATGCAGACTTCTGGCTCACAGGGAATGAGATTGTTTGCCTCATACTCATCAGGTAGCAATAGCTCCAAGTGGGCCATTTTTCGGGGAAAGAGGCCTTTGTACTTTTTAGCCCACATCACTATTGAACTTCATGTCATTGGAGAGGAAGTGTACATTGTTGTACAAAATGCAGAAATCACACAGTCACAAACACACACAGTGCACATGTGTACAACAGACTCACACCCCCTCCACATCCACCCACATACATGTTTTCACACATTGGTTCTATGCAGTGACATCCACCTGCATTAAGAAAAAGCTTTCCTTTCCAGTCAAGGAAAATCGAATTGTCTCCTCCATCTCCATATCGTAGCTTCTTTCTGTCTTCGTCGAGAGGATCCTTCCAAACGTTTACTCATTGACTAGAAACACTTGCAGAACCCCCCCCCCAAGCCCCCCGCCCCTGGCTCTGCGCGAGAATGTTAGTTAGCAATACTCATAAAACCTCAATTCATCAACATGAGCATAATTTGCTCTGAACAGAAAGCTCACAAAAGGGTGAGCTTGTCAGGGAGACAGGTGGCTGGAGATCTCGCTCTGATACTGAGCGATATGAATAATAGATTCTGCTAAATGTATGCCAGGACCCAGGCTGTAAACACAGCTGCCTCCCTTCCCTTCCAAAAGAACAGCTTGGCAGGACGAGAGAAGCAGAGAGCCCTGCTCCACCTGAGGACTGGGGACGATTAACTAATCAAATGCACGGGCTAAATAGCGGGAGAGGAGAACAGAGAGAGAGAGAGAGAGAACAGTGGGAAAAAAAAGGTATTAGTTTGTACCCTCGCCTTGGACCGGGTGGAACAGTGGCGCGGGGAGGGGACGCAGGGGGTTATGGGAAATGGCGGAACGTGGCGGCAGAGGTTTTTGCCATTAAATATGAATGGGGCTGGAGGTGAACAATGGAGAGAATTATGCATGTTTTAATATTAAATCTTCGGCAGAAAACAAAAGCGATGGCCCTTGCCTGTGTGAAGATCATATCATAGCCCGTGTATTTATACACATATATATATATATTTTTTTTTTAAACAGATCAGTGATTTATCTAGTGGTTGGAAAAAAATATATTTCATTCACGTGATCAGGTTCTGTTTCTATTATACTTAAGCTGTCATTATCTGCACATCCTCTTTGCTCCTGTCTGATCCTCCAATGGTATTTGGAGTGGGGTTTATCTGTCATATGAATAACTGTGATAAATTGAACCCATTACTAACGCTTTATTAGCAGCTATTTTGATATTGCTAAGGAGGTGGGCATACCATTGGCAATTTCACTTAATATGATTATAGCAGCTTTATATATCATTCCAAATCAAATTGTATCTGTAACCATGATTTGTATTTAACATGTTTTTAAAATGTCTGGCACTTGCTTTTGGATCTGTTGGTGTGTTCTCTATGCAAATATGAATACATTTTCTTGGTGAAGGAATTCACATTTTGGAGCTAAAGCAGTGGCCCAGTTCATCACATCATACTCCATTTGTTCCGGTGATGTCATCTTTCTGCGCCAAGAAGTAAAGGGAGTGTTCTTTCTCCATTGTTGGCTGTTTTTTTCTGCTTGTGATGACTCCCTAGCTGGAGTTTAGGAGGATTTTGCCCAGCAGAAGGTAATTAATTCTTCAATTAAAATGTTGTTAAACATTTTTAATGAGTAATGGGCACTTGGGAATTGGATATAAAAGTATCTTAAACCAGGGAAAGAAAACATGGATGTTTCCCGGTTAGCTTCTGAAAATCTGCCTAATGACCCACTTTTAAATATTACCCCAGAATAAAAATATGAATACAAAAATCAAATTAGATTTCTGTCGGCACAGAAGCAATGTCCCTCATCTCAGGTGATTATTGCTTTATTTTTCTCACTTGTTTTTTTTTTTTTTTGACATTTTTGCATATTGCAAATTAGGCCAGGATTACTTTTACAATAACTTATGATATGTATGTATCAGAGGGCAAAAATGGATTCCCAATTTGGCGGATTTAATTAATTGTGAAGGGGAAAAAAATCTGCTGTAGAGAGCAAAGAAATGTATATTAAATTACAATCCGGATGCTCATTTCCAATCAGATATTCCATCTACGTACTATAATTAAAATTGCATGTGTTACCGAATAAGTTCAGTTCCTTCTCATATAATGATTCAAAGTTGCCTCATGGTCTAGCCCCTAAATTGGGTTTATGACTTTTTAAAGAGCTCTGTGAATACACCCAAAGTGCAGTACATTAGAGCAGGTTCATTCTATAGCACACCCCTCTGTGGTAATGGTTCAGAGTGATCGCACAACTGTAGTTCATTACAGGAGGCGCACTCCGTAGGTTCCTGGCATTGCGGTCTCAATTAGTGACTTGTAAATGTGTTGCTTGCTTAATCACCCAAAAACTGGCCCCTAGGACCTTTGCTAATGCAACCCCATTAAAAAGGCCATCAAAACAAAGGATCTGCTTCTAATGACAATAATCCCTCAATGTTGTCACTAAAAAGCCAAACTTGTGTCTTAAATGAGGAATGATGGATGACCATGGGCCACCATGTCAAAGAGCTTTATTACGAGTGATGGATGCAAGTGGGGAATCGCTGTTCGAGACGGCCATCCAGAATTTGCCAGGAATTTTCCTTTCTTATCCGGGGTCCTTTGGAAATGTGCCGTCCATTCATGTTGGTGATGGCAATGGCAGCGAAGTGCGTGTGCGTGTGTGTGTGTGTGTGTGTGTGTGGGAGGGGGTACTTATATAAGCATATTGAATTGTAATGTTGATTGCCTATCAGTCCACAGCTTGACTGAACAGTGACTACCTCTGGCAGAAGAAAACATGACCATGGTAAAGAAGTTCACATGAAGTGCACACCGCAGGAGGAGGATGGACTACAGTCTATGACGAAGGCACAACCTAAGCCATAGGGAGGAATTATGCTGGTACCAGTAGAGATTAAGACATGATTACCTGTTAGTAATGTAATTAACATGACCTGTAATACCCTGGCCTGCATTGCTCTGTATTTTTATTCCTCCAATTTTCACTCACAGAAGCAAAGGTAATAAAATAGATCATACCCAGACCTTTCCAATCATATTAATTATATATGTAAAAAGAAAAATATTTCTCAATGCCATGCTGTATTAATAAACCCTCCGATGGATTCTCCAGCATGTCCTCTCTCAGGGATACAATGCATGGATCTGATACTTAAGGAATGTGTTCATGAAAGAGGCTCCACTGGGCTCTGCAACTTTGCTGCATTGTCAAGCGTTTCAATGACATGTAATAAAGTGCAGATTTTAATTGCAATAAAAATTAATACAGACCCGATTTCATTAAGCATAAATAATTTGGCCGCTTGGGTATGTGCATTCCAAATTACTCATTCTTTTTGTATTCCAAAATTACCTATTCTTTGTGATGTTTCATTTTCATGCTTAGAGAGCTACACAACTAGCCATTGGCTTTTCCAGGTCTCTGTGTAAACATTTTATTCTTCTTCTTCTTCTTCTTCACTAAAACTTGTTGTAGAAACAGTGGGAGACCGTGGGGTCAGGATACAAAAGAGGGCACTGCATTTTCCCCCTCCTTTTTGTCTTTTTATATATTCAGAATGTACAATGGAATGTTTTCTGAAGATGACATCAGTGTCACAGCCTTCCCCCTTCCTCAGTCCAGTCCGATACCTCCTATTGACACAGGGCCAAGGCAGACTTTCTTCCCCTGAAAAGCAAACCTTTCAGATCTACACAATACGAAACATACTTTATCTGTGTATTTAAATCCCAACCTCTGTTGCATTTCTGGGGTGTGGGATGAGGGTACATCATGTCTCTCTTACACACTCCCATTGCCTTGCCTTATGAACATATTTATTGCTTTGTAGCATGAAAGGCAAAAGTGCAACCATTTACCCTGAAAATGTCGTATCATTTTAATCCGACTGCAGTGTGCTTTCCTCCCCGCTCTGAGAAAAAGAAAGTGTTGCAGAAACAATGTACAATGGAATGTTTTCTGAAGATGACATCAGTGTCACAGCCTTCCCCCTTCCTCAGTCCAGTCCGATACCTCCTGTTGACACAGGGCCAAGGCAGACTTTCTTCCCCTGAAAAGCAAACCTTTTAGAGCCACACAATACGAAACATACTTTATCTGTGTATTTAAATCCCAACCTCTGTTGCATTTCTGGGGTGTGGGATGAGGGTACATCATGTCCCTCTTACACACTCCCATTGCCTTGCCTTACGAATATATTTATTGCTTTGTAACATGAAAGGCAAAAGTGCAACCATTTAATTCCCCTGAAAATGTCGTATCATTTTAATCTGACTGCAGTGTGCTTTCCTCCCCGCTCTGAGAAAAAGAAAGTGTTGCAGGCTAATTGTACCTCCTACTAAGAAAGGAAGAACAAATCAGCTTTAAAAAGATATACTTGGTCATCTGATTAACAGAGCAAGCACCTCGAGCACTAAGGGGATTTTGGCCTATATTTGGAGCGCAAGTATTTGTTACCGAATTATGTATTAATCTTAATTTACCGAAATGAGGGAAATATGTTTATATTATCTTGTGACACTCTGGCAGTGTTCAAGTATGGGGCAAAGTGTAGATAGAGAGGACTTAGTCAACACTCATAGGATCACTCCATCCTTTCTGCAAAATGGAGTGATCCTGTGAAAGTAATGGTGTGATCCGGTTTTATTCTCTCACCAAGACTGGCTGAACATACCCAGACTCTTAGTTATGCCCTACTTAAGTCTCTCACTTAAGAATTTGGCCAAACAAAGCTTTGTTGGGTGTTTTCTCACATAACGGTTTGATTGATGTAACAGATAATCACGGTAAAGTATATAGTATGGCAATAAAGATAATAATTACATTTTATTGACCCAGGTTGCTAACGACCCTAATTAAATTTCCCTTTCTCATTATTGTTGGTTGAGCTGTGCATTTTGGAAAAAGCTCTATCCCTGGCTTTGGGATATTGGCCCAAATTAGACATGTGTGACACTGGTCTTTAGCCCATCAGATGGTCCATATTGACGCGAGAGGGAAAGTGGGGCAGCCATTTTTCCCAGCAGACCTCGGACTGCTGCTCCCTCGCACAAACTTGTCTGGAACCCAAGAGAGAGGCTGCAGATGGTGCTCGCACCATTCCAGGGTTCGGCATTGGAAAACTTGAAATCTTTAGTGCCGTCGTTCGCTCACGGAGGAAGACACTGGTGTCAGGCAGGCACACCGGCAGGCAAGCAGCGGGCAGGCAGGCGGGCCGGATGGAGCTTTGGGCACGTCAGCCTGATTGAGACGAGTCACGAAGAGTGATGCACTTATGGCCGATCTGGTGGCAGCCTCTGTTTGGGGTTCAAGTGCTGGCCTTGCCCTTCTCTGGTGCGGGAATTCCGCTGCTCCGGATCTGGAATTTGAAGGGAAAAGTGGGCTGGGGAGTAGGACGAGTGGTATGGATTTCTGTTCAACAGTGACCTCTCTTGGCAGGACAGACTTGGACACTGCTGTAAAGTGGGCAGTGTGACATGGACTTATACACAATGCTGCATAGTTTATGGGGGGGGGGGGGGCAACCTCCTGTGTTTTATTAAAGACAAAGACTACCGCTGCGGATGTGACGGTGCAGTAACAGGTTGTTTTGTAGTATCATAACGATTCGAGTTCGTTTTTTTCGGTTTAATATCTGACCTGCGTCAATTAACCGTACCTCGAGCCCATCGACTTTGCAATGCTTCGCGGTGGTCCAACTTTGTCCTACCCACAAAGTGCTCCTCAAAACCTTGAGACATAAGAAAAAAAGTTGCAGGGTGCACATGAGAAAGAATCGCGGCTCTTTCATAGCGAGCGAGGGAGAGCGGAGAGATAACAGGCGCGCTGCTGTGGGGCTGCTTTGTTCAGTGTGCCTTGACAGCGCAGACGAACCTGCAGTCTCCACTCCCAGCCTGAAGCCCTGCTGGCATAGCAGCGAGAGAGAGAGAGAGAGAGAGAGAGAGAGAGAGAGAGAGAAAAGAGAGAGAGAGACTGCGAGAGAGGGAGAGAGTCAGCCCCAGCGCCGCTAAGAGAACTAGGTCTTAGGCGTGGCGTTCGGGCCCACCTAACAGTGCTCATTAATCAGGCCTTCCCAAGCAAGCAGGACAAGGGGTCGCTTCAGTGTGTTTTTCTTTCTTGTGCAGGAAAGAATTAACATCGCCAAAGGCTGGCAACAGCCCTTTTCCATTAGAAACCCACCGGTGCGTCGCCGCTAAACTTCTTGGTTTGTTTAGTTGTTTCATTTCAGCTGAAAAGCGGGAATTTATGTTATCGTTGTTAACTGGTGATTACGAGGAGCTGCTGACTTAGTTGTAGCGGTGTTGTCACAGTGGCAGCATTTATGTAGGAAAGGAGGCGAACGGACGGGACATATTGTACTATTTAGTTTTCAGACAACACAGTTGATTGATT
Organism: Aldrovandia affinis; assembly: GCA_029706075.1. Classification (NCBI taxonomy): domain Eukaryota; kingdom Metazoa; phylum Chordata; class Actinopteri; order Notacanthiformes; family Halosauridae; genus Aldrovandia; species Aldrovandia affinis. The sequence goes on along the minus strand of JAINUG010000010.1, from coordinate 1,225,786 downwards.
AGTGCACATAAATTATGGAGGTTTTTCTTTTTCTTTTTTCATGATCTTTTCTGATCAGTTTACCGTGTGGTCACATCCCCGACTAAACGTGCAGTGTGTGAGTCAGCTGATATGATGCCAGTCTCAAAGGAAGCTTATGATAATGACAGATGAAGTGACATGACTCTCCATTTCAAGGGACAGCAGTGATGTAATGCACTCGTTATTCTAGTATTCTTGGGACTCGCTGTATGTACTGTACAGTGTACACTTTTACATACTGTATACAAAGCATACTGTAGCTATGATATTATTCTTCCCCAAAATGGTTTGTACAGTATGCACGTTTTCATTATCATATGAATACATCATATTAAATATGTAAAACGCATGGAGGATGCCTTAACTGAAAAGAATGAAAAAAAATGTCTCAAGATATTATTTACACATGAAATAATTAATCTCACTCATTTTTGTCATTGTTACACTTATGGTACCCCGATTTAGACGGTTTTTCTACTTATTTTTAATTTACTTTATAATGGGAGGGGGTGTATTTCAGAAAACGTATTTATAGGTAATAAGGGAAACAAAATGTCTGATGGTGAAACATGAGCATCACACAAGAGGGAAGTCATTTCAGCTGCAGCGGCATGACAAATCACCAAGCCACAACAAACTCTTAAATGAAAATACTGTTTGCGAAGAAAAGAAATAAGAGTCCCAACAGAACACTACTGTTTTTCAACACTCGGGCCAGCAGCATTCCAAGAAATTTACATGATAGAAATAAATGCAAATCCATTGAGCGAATGCAACGACAAGGGAAGGAAAGAAATGAATGCACTTAAGTAAACAAGTTCCGAAACTAGATTATTGCCTGTTAAGCAATGATCTCCCTTTCACTTGTGTTAGTGTAATCCACATCAAGCGAATGCATGCTTTGGTTCAGGCGTGCCCTCTAGTGCAAAGAGACATGGCCAGGGTCAGGCCAGAGTGGGGAGGGGAGGGAGATCACAGACAACCTGTTCGTTCGTATCATGTGAGAATTTGGCCCGATGGATCCCGGACGAGTGCTCTTCAAGGTATAACCGCTGACGGACAACGAAGCGACAGCCGGCGCGACGCCGGCACCGGCGTCGTCCCGGAGCGGGCCCAGAGTGCTGTAGGTGCGCACGTGCCTCCCCGGATTAATCCGCGTACCGCCGCGGCGCTGGAGGAGAGCGCTGCTCGACACGCCCGGGCCTATATGACCACGGGGGAGGCTGTCAATTGGCCAGATAGTTCTGGTAATTTCCTGAGCGCGGCCCCTGAAAGTGCGCTTTACATATTCAGAGCAAATTTAATATGTGATCTCCTCTGTACCTCCTGCACGCCGAATCGCCAGTGTTGAGCCCAGGATTCCTCAGCTTAGTTGCCTTGAAGTCGAAAAAATTCCAAGAGGTGTAATATCACCAAAAAAAAAGAAGCTAACATAAACAGGATTAGCGTTATCGGCAGCACTCGAGAGGGCTCCCACTCTCACATTTCGAGTGATGCAGATAAATGCATGAATATGTAAAGAAATATGGTGTGCTTTTGAAGCTGTGGGCTTTATAAAGTCTGTTTATGGCTTGTTGATGTCCTAATATGAAAGTGTCATTAAGTTGATGTCTGATTTTAGGAGGCAGGGGAAAAGGTAAGTGAAGTGGTCGTGAATATCGAAGCACGTCGCGAGGAACAGAGTTAGCATTGGATTTTAATTGGTGTATTCACCTCCTGTTATTCGATTTTCAGTGATTGACCTAAATGCTAGTCAATAACTGCATTAAGGCAGAGGACGACGCGATTTCATAACTTCTCTGAAGACGCGAATGAAAGCACACATCCAGTCTGTGTTCCGAATGTACAATTTTTGTCACGTGGAACAAAGGGGGAAATGAAGGCATTCGCTAACTGAAGAGTATGAAGAATGAAAAATGATTTTGTAAAAGTTGTTTTTGCCCCCTTTTTTGAATCAGATATCGAAGACAGTTATTTGAAATTCCACTGTACAAATGTATCATAGTGCTCATTTTTAGATGGCACAAACATAATCTACATGGCAAATTTCAGGATGTTGATTTATAGATAGTGCTCAGAAATGTAATTGCGGAGCACAACTATCAATCAGTCTTTGAGGAGATTTCTAAGCTACAGAAAGCAAATCTAGAACCGCTGTTGGGAAACAAACAATTACATTCATATTTTATGCATTGATCTGTTTATGTTTTCAAAATCATAGATTGCACTCCGGCTCTAAAAATTGCTCTTCTTTGCAACGGAGAAATCTGTCTTTTCGAAAATGAAAATGAATGTGTTAAATGCACTGTGGCGATGTATGTGTTTTCTTCACTAAGGCTATTGAATCATAAGGGATTCTCTGAAAATGATGTGCGGTGTATTTGAATTCATTTATCTTGATTTGATACGCTGTGATTAACATCTCTGGGAAATGTTCTCTGAAGTTCTTAGAGCAGATAAAGTGTCATATTCCCAGCCATATTATTTAGTGTAAAAAGTGGCTGGATTTTTTCTCATACAGTAATTGGCATTTGTTCCCTCTCTAAGCCCATGTGTAGTATGCCTCCTAATGGATCTAGTGAGAAGCAGCAAGGTAGAGAGTGGAGACCGTTACAGAGAGTGCTGCACTTCATCTGAAAACGTTCAACAACTACTGAGGGCAAAAGATTTTGTTTTTAATGCTTCAAACTTCAAACAAATAGTGTAGATCATATTTAGGCTTGCAAATAATACCAGTGAAAAAAAAAATATATATATAGTGGGTATAAAAAGTATTCACCCCTTTGGCATTTTTCACATTTTATTTTCTTACTTCATGGAATCAAAATGGATTTAATTGGGATTCCGTGCCTGTGATAAACACAAAATACTCTATAATGTCAAATAAATAAAAAACAACCCTAAAGGTTTTTTTCTGAATTAATTAAAAATGAAAAACAGACAATAATTGATTACATAAGTATTCACCCCCTTTGACTTCATACTTGGTAGACTTAATACACCCTTAGCTGCAATTACAGCTATGAGTCTATTTGAGTACTTCGCCACCAACGTGGACACTGAAATGACTTTGACTGGGCCACTCCAGAACATCGATTTTTTTTTTAAACCACTCCAATGTGACTTTTGCTGTATGCTTTGGGTCATTGTCCTGTTGGAATACAAATCTTCTCCCAAGTCCCAGGTCTTTTGCAGACTGCAGCAGGTTTTCTTTAAAGATTTGTTTATATCTTGCACCGTCCATTTTGTCCCCCTACATGTTTCATGGTAGGGATAGTATTCTTGGGATGATGCACAGTGTTAGGCTTGCGCCAAAAAAAGTGCCTAACACTCATTCCAAAAAGTTAAATCTTGGTCTCAACAGATCATAGACTCTTCTTCCACTTGGTTTGAGAGTCTCCCATATGCCTTCTGGAAAACTCTAGGCAAGATTTTATGTGAGTTTTCTTCAACAATGGCTTTCTTTTTGCCACCTTCCCATAAAGTGCAGATTTGTGAAGCGCCCGAGCTATTGTTGTTCCATGGACAGTTTCTCCCATCTTTGCCATGGAAGACTATAACTCTGTAAGAGTTGCCATAGGCCTCTTGGTGGCCTCCCTAACAGGTGCTCTTCTCGCACAGGATGGAGGATGGCCTGTTCTAGGCAAATTCACAGTTGTCTCCATTTCTTTATGATGGATTGAATGGTGCTCTGGTGGAGATTCAAATATTTGAAATCTTATTATATCTTTCCCCTGATTGGTGCCTTTGAAAAACCTTTTCTCAGATTTCCTTTGAATGTACTTTTGTCTTCATGATGAAGCTTTTGTTCAGAAATGCACTAACCAACTGTGGGGCCTCTCGCAGACAGGTGTATTTAATTTGAAATAATTTGAAACACCTTAATTGTACACAGGTGGACAATGTGACCTGTATGACCTCTGAAGACAATTGATTGCACCAGTGTTTAAGTGTCTTAGAAAAAGGGGTGAATACTTATGCAATCAATTATTGTCTGGTTTTTATTTGTAATACAATTAACAAAATGACAGTTTTCTTGTTTTTGTCTTTTTTATTTGACATTATAGAGGATTTTGTGTTGATCAGTGGCAAAAAATCCCAATTAAATCCATATAGATTCCATAAAGTAAGAAAATAAAATGTGAAAAATGCCAAAGGGGGTGAACACTTTATACCCACTGACGTATTTATTAAAAAAAATATATGAACACTTTAGGTAAGTTTTCTACCAAAGTTGCCCCCGTTTTTAAAAAAGTAAAAAAAAAATATAAAATATGCATTTATGAAAAGGAGGAAAATGTCATTTATAGGTATGTTTCACATTACAGTTTGGTTGTTAAAGGCTGTTATATTTCAGGCCGCAAGACTCAAATCCCAAATCAATTGTATGAAATCAGCAAAACAACAATGCATTATTTTTTTCCTGATTGCCATAGTGCTACACTTTAGCTGCTTGAACAGTGGGCTGCACATATTAACTGCTCTGTAAATTGAAAGCCAGGCCATCAGAACGGTGCTGCCATTGGCAGTCAAAGCCAAAATCCCACTGGTCTGGGACATAATAACCCCTCCCAAACAGATCTGGTGCACAATACAAAACATCTCCACCTGCATAGTTTTATTAAGAACATAAATACTATTTTGGTTGGAGTTATCTGGAAATAACCTTATCCGTCAACAAAAACGGCAACAACAAGTAAATAGCATTAAAACACGAAATGCTGGGCCATTCAGCAAGATGGTCCTTTATTTATGACAAATGGCATTAATTGGAGCCTGTTCTTCCCTCTCTGAATGCCGCCTGATGCATAGGCAGTGTAAAACAGGGAGGTATTTTCAAAAGGGAAAAAAAAGGAGGCCTACTCGCTCACTGCCTCCATAAGCCACTGAAAGAAGCAGTGTGGGAACAGTGGCTCTGGCAGCTCCCGGAAAAACATCTTGAGCGCTCCGGTGACAACGTGGATGTCCTCCCACTGGCTGTCGTCCAAATTCAGCTCGTCTTCTGGGAAAACACGAGGAGAAATGGAACAACTGGTTTTAATGAAACAATTACAAGACACTAATTATTATGTTAATGTTTGCCTACTATCATCAGCAACCGTTAACAGCCTTCTGCACCTAGAGGTTTAGCGCTGTGTGTTTTTTCTCTCTTCCTTCCCAGGAAGGGGAACATTTTTCAATAGAATGCCATCTGTAGGCTTGCATCTAACTTAATATTGAAGGGACACAAAGAGTTCCTGTCTGTGACACAGGATGCAAGGTACATAAATTCCCATAATGCACTCATGAAGAAATTAGCAGCAGGGCAGAAAGTGATTCAAAGCTATTAGTTTTAGATACTATGGGGGGGCTGTGGGGTGCAAGACAGAGGCGACAAGGGAGACGAGCCTCAAGGCTCAAAGAAAGCAACATGCTATAATAACATGATATGCTAAACATGGTACAGAAAAAAAGAGCCATTAGGCCTTCTATCAAAGTTTCACCTTAACAGGATAATGTGCCATTTTATTTGCATTGTTTACCGGAAATTATATCCAGCTGTACAGTGTGGGAGGGATGGAGCACTAATTTGTTAATACATGAGGATTCATGGCTAGTGAGACAATATTTCCTCACAACAGTATATTTTGATGATGCTCTTGGAGTCCTTTCAACATATATTTGCGAATGTTTCAACACAGCCCTTGGTTGAGGCCTACACAAAACTATGTGATCACTTTGATTTATCTTGCTGTAATTACACTGCAGAGAATCGTGCATGCAGCCGCAATGCCATGGCACTGTGTATTCTGCTCAAATATTGAAATACAATATTTATTCTCTGCCAGGTGATAGCAGTTGATTTGATGTTTAGTGTCAGTGTGCATCTGACCACGGTAAGAGTATCTTGTTGCGTTCCAGTCCGTGTTGGTTACCCCGCGTTAGACTTCGTGTGTAGTTCTGCGTTCCCTGCCCGTTTGCACTCGTTGAAGGAGCAGGTCTCGTTACTTTGTTAGTCTAATTAGCAGCTTGTTGCTTTTGTTCCACGGTTTATTAGTTGATTACTAGCTTCAGTCGCTGCTTAGAAGATTTAGTTCAAAGTTTGATTGATACTTAGCGTTTCAACCAGTTTTGATTACCAGGCTTAGCACCCGTGTTTGCAGTTGATTAATGTAAGGAATTGGTAATTAGTCTGTATTGTTGTCAGGGGGCATTCGCCACATATAAGCAATCATAGTTGTGGATAGCGGCAGCTTTTCGCGGCAGCCTCACCTTCCTAGCCTCACCGAACGAAGACTCAGCGGACAAAGACAAAGGAGTCTACCTGCAGGAGTCCACCGAGGGGGGCCAGCTAGGGAGTGCTCGCCGCAAGGTAAGTATCATAGTTTTGTATCTCCCTGTTCTACTTCCTCTGCATCTAACACTACATGCTTCCTCCCTATCCCCGTCCATGTCTCCTCTTCTAGATTGCCTAGGAGAGATTCTACCCACACCCGTAATCTGTCCAACCTCATCCACCCTCCTAGATCTCCCGGTGTTGACGTGGTGGTAGCTGGTGGACTATGGAACTGCCAGTCCGCTGTCCGGAAGGCCGATTTCATCTCGGCCCAGGCCTCGCTACTCTCCCTGCAGTTCCTGGCGCTACGGAGACCTGGATCACTCCGCAAAACACGGCCACCCCTGCTGCTCTCTCTGCCGCCTACACCTTCTCCCACACTCCACGACCCTCAGGTAGAGGTGGAGGGACAGGTATACTGATCTCCCCCTGTGGAGATTTGGTATTGTTCCTCTTCCTCACTTCTCCCCCTCCTTTGAATTTCATGCTGTCACTGTCACTGTTCCATGTAAACTGCACGTCATTGTTCTTTACCGCCCTCCAGGTCCACTGGGAGTTTCCTAGATGAGATGGATGCCCTACTCAGTGCCTTCCTGAGGATGGCACTCCCGTCTTACTCCTCGGGACTTCAACCTGCAGCTAGAGTCCTCCCAGGCCTCTGCATTCCTCCCCTGCTTCAGTCCTTTGACTTCACCATGGCTGAATCCCCATCCACCCACAAGGCCGGTAACCAACTGGACCTGGTCTTCACCAGGAACTGTGCCTCACCCAACATTACGGTATCGCCTCTACATGTGTCTGACCATTCCTTTCTGTCTTTCTCCCTCCCCCTCCCCTCTGTCCCTAAACCATCTTCACCTGCTCCCACTGTCCTTGTCCGTCGCAACCCTCCGCACTCTCTCACCCGCTGCCCTGTCAGCTACTGTCCTATCTTTCCTTCCCCTACTGATGCCTTCTCTCAGCTACCTGCTGAAGTAGCATCATCCACCCTACTTTCCTCTCTCTCCTCCTCCTTTGACTTACTCTGTCCTCTATCCGCTAAACCCGCTCGTCTCCGCCCGCCCTGGCTAACCGATTCCATTCGGGCTAACCGACTGAAGCTGCGTGCGGCAGAAAGGAAATGGAGAAAATCCAAATCCCCTGCAGCTCTGTCTGACTTCCACACACTCCTGGCTTCCTTCGCTAACCTCTCCTCTGCTAAGTCTGCATTCTTCCTTTCTAAGATACAATCCTCTGTTTCCAACCCACGTAAACTCTATGCTACATTTTCCTCTCTCCTCACCCCTCCTCCTCCCCACCCCCTCCTCTATAACCGCCGATGACTTCTCATCCTTCTTTCACGAGAAGGTTGAGGTCATTCGCAACTCCTTCCCCAACCTCTCCCTCTCCCATCCCGCTACCTAAACCTCCCACTCCTCTGTCCTCCTTCTCACCCCCTCCCTGACTCTGACATCCTTCAACTTGTTCTCTCCCACCGTCCCACCACCTGCCCTCTTGATCCCATTCCTTCCCCCTCTTCCAGTCCATTGCTATGGACATCCTCCCCTTGTCTCTAATGTCATTAACTCCTCTCTGTCCTCTGGCTCTGTCCCCTCCTCCCTCAAATGCGCTCAGGTTGTCCCCCTCCTCAAAAAACCCTCTCTGAATCCTGCTGTCATCTCTAACTACCGACCTGTCTCTCTCCTCCCATTCCTCTCCAAAACGTTAGAGCGGGCTGTCTATAATCAACTGTCTGCTCATCTCTCACAGAACGACCTGCTTGATCCTAACCAATCTGGGTTCAGAGCAGGCCACTCCACAGAGACTGCTCTCTCCTTGCGGTCACAGAGGCTCTTCACGCCGCTAAGTCCCGATCCCTTAGCTCCGTCCTCCTTCTCCTCGACCTGTCGGCGGCATTCGACACCGTGGACCACCGGATCCTGCTCTCATCTCTCGTCGAGATGGGAATCTCTGGGTCTGTGTTGACATGGTTTGAGTCCTACCTGGCTGACCGGTCCTACCAGGTGGCCTGGAGAGGATCCCTCTCTCCTCCCCACACTCTCTCTACCGGTGTCCCGCAGGGCTCGGGTGCTAGGCCCTGTCCTATTTTCTCTGTACACCAAGTCACTTGGTTCTGTTATTTCTGCTCATGGTTTTTCCTATCACTGTTATGCTGATGACACTCAACTGTTTCTCTCCTTTCCTCCATCTGATACCCGGTCCCGGCACGGATCTCTGCATGCCTGGCTGACATCTCCGCATGGATGTCCACCCACCACCTGAAGCTGAACCTGGGAAGACAGAGCTGCTCTTCCTCCCAGCGAAGGGCTCCCCGATGATTGATGCGTCAATCACCGTCGAAGGCTCCATAGTGTCTCCGTCCCAGTCTGCCAGGAGTCTTGGGGTAACCCTGGACAACCAGCTGTGCTTCTCGAGCCATATTGCAGCGATCACTCGGACCTGCCGTTTCTCCCTCCACAACATCCGGAGGATCCGACCGTTCCTCACCCAAGAGGCCACTCAACTCCTGGTCCAGGCCCTGGTGATCTCACGTCTGGACTACTGCAACTCCTTGCTGGCAGGCCTTCCGGCCTGTGCCATCAAGCCACTGCAACTAGTCCAGAACGCTGCTGCTCGCCTGGTGTTCAACCAGCCAAAGTTCACCCACGTCACCCCTCTACTCTCCTCTCTGCACTGGCTCCCCATCGCAGCACGCATCAGATTCAAGTCACTGGTGCTGGCTTTTCAAGCGGCCAGAGGTACTGCTCCCCCGTACCTCCAGTCACTCATCACGCCCCTACACCCCGTCCAGACCCCTCCGCTCCGCCTCCGCTGGCAGACTGACTGCCCCATCCCTCCGGGCGCCTGGCAGCCGCTCCTCGCGGTCTCGCCTCTTCTCTGTCCTGGTCCCTCGTTGGTGGAACGACCTCCCGCAATTGGTCAGGACTGCGGAATCACTTCCAATCTTCCGCAAGAGACTCAAAACCCACCTCTTCAGACTCCACTACCCCTGATCTCTGTCCATCTAGCTAAATTGTCTTCACCACTGTCTACTTGTTCAACACTATACTCTTTTAAAAAAAAAAAAAATGTACATTTTGTAAACATTGTAAAATACCTTTTCCTTCCCGGTGTTACAGGTATGGTACGCAGATGCCTGCAATGATGTCTATTGCTGTATTCCTGCACTGATCTCGTGCGCTAACTGGGATTGCTCCTACCATGTATTGATGCACATCTTGTAAGTCGCTCTGGATAAGAGCGTCTGCTAAATGCTTAAAATGTAAAAAAATGTAAATGTAATATATCCTTTTAATTTTTATTGACAAAAATTATTTTGATCAAATAAATGTTTTCACAATCTGACATTGTGCTGCTGAAGTATCACAAAGACCAGGGATCGTATCACTTGGGCTTATTATTCCCAATACTCTTTTCCTTGTATTACATTGAATTATTCTTAATTTCTAATAAGGAATTTATTGAAAGCATTCAAATTTCTATGAAAAAAGGCAGTAATTAAAATGCCTTTCACAACATGAACACCGACCAAGAATTTTGAAAACCTAAAATCTGGGATTTTCTGGGTTTTATGAATAGATTTTGTCTACAGACAAATCATAAACAACACAATGTTATGCTTACAATGTTTGATCAAAAATGTATTTGTGTGGAAGTAACATCTACACCTAATGTTCTGAGCTTTCACTAGCCCTCAATACACAAACCCGTGCTTTTTTCCAAGGCCATGAAGTGGTTGTTAATCAAATTACCCAAAGGAAAAAAAATAATCTTTTCAAACTTTTTTGCCCTGCATGAAAATGCCAAAGTCAGTTTGATTGAAATCAGCTAACAAATGGCCCTTAATTTCATTACATGGTATTAATGCAGACTGACTTCATCCTAAAGGGCCTGCTTTGAACACTTGGAGCCCTGAACAATGACTCAAGGAGGCCAGGGGCCTAATGAGCCTGTTACTGTCGCTTTAAAGAAAGAGGGGTTTTCAAACCACTGAAGTCTGTCAAATATTTTGATATGTCCCACGCACCATGGCGCTGCTCCTCCTGTGGCTCCCCCCTCCTTTTTTTAATGAACAATTGAGTTTCTTCTCGACGAAAATCGCTTGCCTCCCTGCCTCCTACCCAAACCTTTCATGGAGGGCCATCATTTCATCCGGCCAAACAGCTGCCGTGATTCCCATGCTCACCCTTGCCATGTGACCGAGGAGATGGTTCCCTCGTTTAGTGCAGGCTTCGCAGGTTCCCATATACCACAATGCCACCTGGCACCGATCAGCTCCATGCAGCGCGAGAGACACACACAGTCCATATATGAATGCATATGAGGGAAAAGAAGAGAAAACGGGTGTTGCTAATTCAAAAATATTGCTCTTGACAACATCACGTGTGACCTCGGCTCGCAAACAGAAGGCAGACTTTAGTTATTTATGTGTTTGTTCCTGGCATAAAAAAGGAGCGTGGCATCGTGCCAGGGCATCAGCAACCACGTGGAAGATTGTTTGAATTTTTAATAAACTACTATCTACAAACCTTCCTTACCCAATTTATAGGGGGGGGAAAAAAACATGGTAGATGTCCAAGAAGTATGCATTTTTATGAGTGAACGTGTGCAATAGCGAGCAGCGAATACAATTTTCTTTCTCTAGTCGTTTTTGTCAGCAGAAATGAAGGAGAATGAGCAAAAGTACATCGATTCACACCATACGCTGCGCAGAAACTTTTTTACATTTTATGAATGTATTTACAGCGAGTCTCCATAATTTAGTACAGAAATCGTTCTACAGAAAATCATTTCTGGCTTAAAAATGACATGTATGTACTATTAAGGTAGAACATACCATGAAGGTAACTTTGTACAGTTAATATTAGAGGGATATGAATATTTATAGAAAATTACCCTGGTTGATTGTGTGAGAGTGGGTCTTTCTCAAGCGCAGTATTAGAAAGAGATGAAAGGACGGGGATCCGTCTCACTTTCACAGCCCTGCTCTGGGACACAATGGGCAACCAGCCGTTCAATTAGTTTGCCATCTCAGACTGACTACTTGACAGGTCCAGCTAATTGTTAATCCTGCCATAACTGTTGCTTTGTATAATTAATCATATTCAGCCCCTAAACAAAAGCCCACTCGGGCAACCTGCAGCTCCAGAATGTGTCTTGAACAGAAAGTAGGTGTAACCTTGTTTCGGTAAACATCTCCGATACACTCTCTCTTAATCAACAGCCTCAAAGTGTATTTAATCTTCATTTAGCCTATCTACCTTGACGGTGTCAAAATTAGACTGTATAACCTGTCCCCGATATGTATGTTTTTTTGAACGCCGTGAATAATAGAAATCCCATGGTTGAGGTCTCATGTTAATTTGGTGTTCCGTGAAATTCAGAGGAAAAGGTCCGGGGTCAAGCACCATTCATGATTAGAAAGATTGGTGTTTCTCCACTTCATACAACAGCTGGCAGAATGGAGAGAAAAAGGTATTCTTTGAAAGAACAGAGAACAGAGTACAATCCAGGCCCTGGGAGAAGAGGGGGGGCAGTGAGAGAGAGAATAAGAACACAAGGTGCCACTGTGTCAGAATTGTAATGCGTGCAAAGTCGGTGATGTCATTTTTTCCCTGACCTCCGAAGTCACAAGACAAGCTACATTCTTGAAGCTGGAAGCCTGGGACAAGGAAACACCGTGTTTCAATTCAATGAATTACTTAGCCATGACCCATAAGTGAATTTTTGTGCCTCTAAATTATGATTTATATCTGCCTTCTATCTGCTTGTTGAGGGGTTGTACTGGCTAACAAGAGCATCTCTTGTTCACTTGAAAAGAACCCCAGGCTAGAATCGCTCATAAAGACCAAATGAGATAATTTGGGAAAGCGGCAACAGTCCCGAGGTTTTTTTTTTTTTTTTTTACCCAAACAAAAGAGAGATCTGGATTGCCCTTTCATGGTGTATTTTTTCCCCCCATTGGGGGATTCCATTTGGGAATGCTCAAAGAATTTGCATTTGCTAAACAACATATATTCCTTGCCAAAGTTCCACTTAGTATAGAATGAAAAAAAAAAAAAAAAAAACATTCCAATATTCCAATATTTTTACCATTTCCTGACTTTGGAAATGTCTATGTAGTCTGGAGATCAATAGACTTTAGTTCAATTGTTTCAGAATCACTATTTTTGAAGGAAAATCATAATTTGTGATTACTATGGCATCTTTCAAGGCAGCTGAAGAGGCTCTAATAGCAGGAAATCACATTTGGTAACTTTAAAAAGCGAGGCAAAAAACCCTGTTGAAATAGCAACATCAATGTACACCTCCACTGTCAGTGGACACGCTTAAGGAAGATAAACTGGAGGCAGTTTGGGAAAATTTATTCCGGCAACATCGCTTACCCGACCACACATTGAGTGTTAGAAACTTAGCTGACTGGCAATGTGACAGCTTGGGTCCAAACTATGACAGTTAACATGCATAACAAAGACTCTCAAAACTGACCTGCCCGGCTAACCACCACGTGGAGCGGGACAAAAGTTAACGGCACACACAAAAAAACGAGCACAAACACAGTGGGACCCCCATCCCTAATTTGACTTGCCCCACAAGTGGCCGCCAGCTGCAGGCGAACAGGTTATTGGGCCTGGCTCTGCCGGGACGGTCACACCGGGAGCCCTTGGAGGGACAATGCCTCGCGACGCACAGGTCTAGAAATAAGAAGTTCATTTTTTGGCAGCGCCCCGAGGTAACTCCGCGGAAGAGCGCGGTAGACAGTAGCCTTTTTGTCTCTATGTCTGGGCATCGGGACGAGGGGTATCGAAATCCCCCAGTCACATGACACAAAGAAAGCCCCATGTGTCTGTCTGTGGCCAGTTCCTTTCTGTCTATTCACATAAGCCCTGCGGGCAGAACTCTAGGCATGTTAAAGCCTGGATGCCTGTTTGACTGTCATATGTGGTAAATAACTCATTCACAGAGCCATGCTGAAATAGTGCTGGTGTTTTATTTATAGTTTTGTAGGCTTGTGTCCAGGACACAGGCTCTGAAGTAGCGGAGTGTTCCCATGTTAGGAAAATGATAATGAGCTCCTTCATCAACTTTTAACTTGGCCACGCAGCTTTGTTATGGAATAAGATCTTGCATAAAAAACAATATATGTACTGTCACCCTGAATACGTGTGTGAGTGTGTGCGCGTGTAGACGCATACAAATGTGCGTGTGTGTTGGAACAAAATGTTTCAAATGCAAAACTAAAACTCAAAGTACATTAAAAAAGATATAGACATAGAAATGGTATAATAATAATATAGTATAAAATGTGCTTCTGTTCTCAGCATCTAATGTATTTTAATCAGATTCTGTTTCATAAATATCAGAAATAATATTCATGAAATTCATCTTGTCCCTTTGTTACAAATGTGTATGTATTGTAGCAAAATTATAACCCAATACAGACAATATAATAAAAAGTATAATTGTATAACTGACACTAAAATCCAGACAAAGTCTGACTTCATCTCAGTACAGACAAAAGTTGGCCATTGAATTTTGGCAAAGGATGCATTATTTAGTAATATGAGATGCAAAAACTCAAGGTACTTCTTAAAAACATTATACTAGCACATATTGTTCCACAAAACAGAAGCAACACATACACACACACACACCCACACAATCCCCAACACCTCCCCTCCTCTATCGTCATAAATCATCTGACCAAAGGAATTTTGTTATCTAGAACTTTCTAGCACACCATTTTATATGGTACGGAGGTGGCCAAAGTCAGATTAACTGAGCAATACCTCTGTGCACAAAGGATCCAACTCAATATACAGTACATTCAACCTTAAATCCCGGTCCATCTTTTATAGTTGCAGCAGTTTTGTAAGGTATTCAGCCCACTCACGACGACTTCCCTCTTTATTGGAATGACCAAGCTTTCCAGCAGGACAGCATTGAGACATAGACGGCAGAAGGGGTAGCTTGCTCATTTTCAATACAGGCGCGAGGAAAAGCAGGCACAAGAATGCCTTCAAGGTACAGAGGGGCTTTCAAATTATTCTGGCAGTGATCTCCGCATGGTAAAACAGGCTCCTGTTCCCCAGGCGGTTTGCACTGAATAAAGGATGCCCCAGCTCACAGAGATATAAAACTGCTTTATAAATATAAATAATTGTTTTATATGAAATCAAGCTCACTTTATCTAATGGTTATGCCATTCCAATTCTGTTCAATCTCATTTTAATGTGCCATTATCCCAAATCTTGATTGGTGCTTTGAAAGATAGTGACATACTTAATAGTGACAGGCTGTTAGCGATTTAATTGGAATCATTTTTATTTATATTAAGTGGTGCTGCAAGTTTAATGAGTGGGTGCTGTAGTTAGTTTTCTAACATGCAACTAAACACAAGCCCATGCCCCATTATACAATTTGCATTCAGAAATGGGTGCTTACTTACTGTTATAGTCTCAAACAATGAATCGACAACAGATCTGCATCATAGGACTTATTTTCTTTAACAAAAAGATATGAGAAAGCATCTATCCTCAACTCATATCCTCTTCACATTGTGCTATGTGGCTGTTACGCACAGACCCTCATTCAGATTCATGTGTTCTGGGCATTATAAGCCGGTGGGGTCACAGTGTCTACCTTGACCCTGCAGTACAACAGACTAGTGTGGGTCCCTTCGTCGGGATGCTGTCATAATGAGATCATGGCCTGATAATGACATAGAAAGGTTCATGACACGCCATGACTAAAACATATATCTTTTCCACCATCTTTGAACTTTGAACGTTTGAAGCATTTGCGAATTTCACCCAGGTGACTTTTCAAGCACAGGGTTAGATGGCATAAACAACTTCTCATTATAGGACTTCTTATGGTGGAAATGACAAGAAGTGACATCACTTGCAACCAATGAATTAGACAATGAATAAGAATTTGACTTATTCTGACCCCTATCGCTCTCCACCTGTCCCTTTCCTGGCTTTCTAGCCATTTCACACTGAAACAGCTTGGGGAAGATGTTCAATTAACCATCAGTAAACAAAATACATTACAAAATGACTTGATTTCACTGCAAAAATGTATTTAAAAAATGATTTTAGACATTCATTAGATGTTTTCCCTAGGAATACAGTGGGCTCTTTCATTTTTTAGTTAGATTTGGAAAGCATTCTTTATTCAGGACCCTAATGGCATAACCCCTTGGTCGTAATTCACTAAAAAGGAAGCCATCGTAAAACAGGCGGAACACACCGTAATTAGCATTTGGCAGCCTGTGCCGCAAATTTTGTGAGTTTAGACTGATTTGCTTGTTGCTCTGTTGACAAATGAATCTATACATGTTAATGTTCTTGAAATGTCCCTATTGTACCTGATGTGCCAATAAATGCCAGCCAGCTGTATGAATTATGGAAATAAGATTTTTGTTTATGAAGAAGGCTCAGACTTTGACTTTATGTCTGGCCTGTTGATGGATTTAACATTGAAAATCAACTTGAAATACTAAAGCAAGTTGAGCACATTTGGTGATTCTCTGTGGAATTTTCTTCCCTCTCCGAGGCATTTGCACTGACTACATTCTGGGTAAACTAAAAAATACTTTCAGCCCCTTGATATTGATCTCCATGTGAAGAGGATAACAAAGTTATGGTCATAAAGCAAAGACATTCTTGTACCATGAAAAAGGATAATTACCCCAAACTTGTTCATCAACAAATGTTTATCGAATATGATACTTTCAGTATCTTGATAACGACATCCTTACTGTGATAATACTTTGCAAGAGAAAACGGCAGTGCTTTTGACTATGACCAATACGCAGGACCTAAAAATGACTACAGCGATACTTCACTGGTGACGTACTAAGAGGATACATCCACAGAGCTACGCTGTTGGATTAATGGCACTGACAGCATCATTATAAGTGGTGTGATTCGGTTGGCTTGGCAACCCTGTAACTTTATGTTAAAGTTAAAAGTGGTTTAAAAAAATGAATAACCGCAGTCAGTCAGACATCTAATATGCAAGTTTGCTGTAAACAAACCCTGTCAAAAAGAATAAAGGGCTACCTGTGGCTGGCTGCAGACAGTTTACACAAGGAGATTTATCCCCAATGATGTTTTCATGTCACCACGGACGCCTCAAGGCACTTTGCTGTTGTAACTAACAGGACCCAGTCACGTCTTCAAAGTAGTCATCTATGCACAAGTCCATCTACCTTAATACCAAATAATTAGCGCTATGTATGGCTCACTAGGATGGGTACCTCAGGGCAAAAGCTCTTTCCAGCTTTGGTCAATGACACATTAATTAAATCAGTCTTTGTTGACAGGTTTTCCACACAAACAGGTAGCTGCCATGCTTACCTGAATGAGGATAAACATGCGGCGCATGCGAGCGGTTAAGCTGTCATCAGTAAGACGCGGATGTGGAAACAAAGACCACGGATGCGCTAATACGAACCGATAGTCTCGAAAGGAAAAAAAACGCCACGTCTTGAGACACCATGATTCTCCGACTGGGTTCGCATTGGAGCTGTGGCCGCCAGTGAGAAAGAGTCATGTTGCTAGACCGCGGTGCCACTCAGTCACAACACCACCCCCGGGGACAAATTAGAAGTCTGTTTTGAGAGATGTGTCAAAAGTGTTCTTGGTCCACATCACAGCAAAACACCCCTGCCACTGGAAATGCAGAAAGTAGTTGCAGTAATGTGAAATCATTTCATTCATTCAAAAGTTTAAAACTGCGTTGAAGTCCCCCCTGTTATTAAACTTGGTGTTGGTTTTAGATCTAAATACATTTCCTGAAAGTGTCTGTGTATAGTTTCCAATCAGATTAACTGTTTATTTTTCTGTTACCAGAGTAGAAAATCTAGGCCATTAAAAACAAAAAATATTTTTTCCCATTTTTTAAATTCTGATTTGTTCAGTCCTTGGCTATGCTATTAATCAACTATGACCATGACTCCATAGTGGCAGGACACAATTGGCTTCACCCCAACAGGGGTAGTGTTGGGTTCAATTTAGCCTTACTTGTTAGGTACATAACATTACGGCACTATGAGCCTGACCAGGTTCACATTCTGATGTGAGATAAATACATCCAACTTGCAGGGAAGTGCTTTTCTCATAAACTAATGGCCAGTTACTTGTCATGTAAATCATGATCTTGTGTGGCTGGGGCTCCAATTGGAGGCAGCAATTCAAGCCAAGTAACACAGACTAAGAACTTTCTAGAACCAATCAGGTTGCTGGACACCAAACTCACAGACTATAACTTACCGTCTAGAGATGGAGCGTCTGGGGATGATACGAATGGCAGTATCAACTTACCGAACTATAAGCCTGACCAGGCTGACACTGTACAATGTGCGTTGTTCATTTAAGGACTTCATCATACATGCACTGTAACGTTGTAACAAAGGCAGACAAAGATGAATCAGATGAGCATCTGACTCAATAGCTAGCAAGCTCGTTTACCGCAGTTTAAATGCGTTAGCCTGCAATTGTGTTGGTAAAACCTTTCTAAAGCTATTAAGAGAAGGATGATTGCGTCTAACGTTAGCTACCTAACATGACACCATGTTAACTGACTAGGTAGTAAGCCACCAGTTATCATCCCAAATTGGTGCCATCTCTCTCCTTTTGTACTGTGCGGATTGTAGGGTGTACAATAGTCACTTGCTCACAAGTGAGTGCATCGGAAAAGTGTATGCACCTCAGCTTTATTGCTCTTTGAAGGACTGCGGGTGGTACAGTAGTAACTAGTCACAATTTGTGATTGCAAATTTGGAAGAAAGAAAATTCTGCATCGCAAAGGCAGGTTAAGTTTTCGGAACAACTGCACTTGTCTGTGAAATTCACACTCCTATAGAGATCAGTTCACATCATTTCTGATCTGGAAGCTGTGCTGCCTTGTATCTATATGGAAAAAAATAACTGCGGAAGAAATTGTTTCAAGTTAGGCGCTGTCAATATTGTGAAGGATGGGGTGATTATAAAGAAAATTAACAATACTTTTAAACATGCGTTCACTTATGATTTCAATTAAAACCTTGTTAAACAATTGCAGAGGCACTAATTCTAACACTGATCAAAGAAGCTCTCCAGCCATTTTTAATCATCAACCAATTCATATCCTTTATCATTAAATTATCCAGCTAATATATTGCATACAAGACATCTGCATTTGCCCATACATTTAAAAAAAAGTTACATTAAAAGTAATGGAATGATCATTAAGATTACTTTAAAACTAATATGCACCTTCAGTCATTTGTATAATGTAATTACATTGGATATGAATGTGCTTTTTTGTTATATTCAATCATTGCAATTTTTGTCAATGTAAATGTGACAGACTTGTAACACAAACTATTTTAAATGTGATTTAATATTTCTCAGGGATTTGATGCTGAGATCAAATTTGTAAAACGTCTTCAAATCAATGTCATTATGGAGCATTTTGAGTTGAGTTATTTATTGATACTGCCAATGATCTGCATGACCATATGTGGATACTAAGGCCATCCTGCTCTCAAAAAGTAAGAGGTTCCATAATTTGGGCACAGGAGAATAGCAGCAGAGTTAAGAATTCCCCACAATTCAATCCTTGAGGCTATCTGTACAAAATGTGTTTCCTCAGAATATTCATGCTGAATGAACAAACACAATTAATGATCTGGCTGAAATTAACCTGCATCTAGTAAGGGAAGCAGACTGGGAAGTAACTGGATATATTCTAATAATCCCAGTATAATAATCATAAAATCATAGTCATAAAACATAAAATGACAAAATCACATACTCTAATAATATAACACACATAATATAGCAACTCACAAGAGTGCATTAATATAGCTAGAGATCATCGCTAGATATATCGCACAGTAAGTTACAGTCTAACCATTAGAGGAAACGAAAGGTTATTTATATATATTTTTAATTCATTATAAATTGAGGTGAAGTCTGAAAAGGTGAGTTCTGTCTTTTTCTGAAGATGGCTAGAGACTCTGCGGTCCTGACCGAGTGGGGACGGTCATTCCACCATCTAGGGACGAGGGCAGAGAAGAGGCGGGGCTGTAAGGAGCGGCTACCGGGTGTAGCGGAGAGGCGGGGCAGTAAGCTGGTCAGAGGAGGCCGGATGGAGAGATCTGGAAGGGGTGTAGGATGTGATCAGTGACTGTAGGTAGGAGGGAGCAGTACCCCTTGTAGCCTGGTATGCCAGCACCCAATTCCATGTAAGCTGCAACCGGGAGCCGCGGTGAGGAAAGCGATGACGAGTGGAGTGACGTGTGAGAATTTTTGGTTGAACATCAGCTTTGCGGCAGCATTCTGGATGAGTTGTAGCAGCTTGATGGCGCAGATGTGTGATAGCCATGGCCTGGACAAGTAGTGTATGGCTATTGACCTACGACTAAAAGGAATACTTCTCAATTAAATAATAGCATTAACTTACAACTATTACAAATGACATGATGCAGGTCACAGTCAGAAGATACAGTTAGTTTACCTTTGCCCAGAAGTACAGCGTTGTAGAAGCAGTACAGCACTCTCTTGCAGTAACTGTGAGGAGAGCTATCCATTAACAATTAAAGCTGTTAATATACAGATACTGACCTATTGTGATCAGTAAAGAAAGGCAAGAAAGAGCATGAAGGAACTTTTCCATTCTCCATGCTCCATTCTACAAGCAAACACTTGCTTAAAAAGTACTTGGCCACTTCATTTACAGCAATAATATGCCATATTTTATTTTTCTAATTGAATGCCCTCGGGTAAAGATACCCCAAGACTATAATGTTTTCTTTTCTTTGGACTGTAAAGAGCCCTTAAGTGTTGCTTCGATATGGGAGCTCATGTCTCTTGTATGCAATAGGTTAATTGTGTAAGCTGTTTAAACAAGGATCTGATGGAAGGCCTATTAAGTGCTACTTCCTCTTCTAAACCACTACTGTCTAATGATGGCTTTAGTAAACGTGAGGACTTTCATGGGGTCTGGCCTTCATTTCTTCCCCTCCTGAGAGACCTGACCAAGCACACAGCAACTAGGCCAACAAGGAACTTTTTTTGCTCCCTAAATTTGAAAAGTTTTGTTGCATTCAGTTGAAAGCATTTTACACCAAAGGATGCGGAACCGTAGTGCCACATTGTCACTATGTCCAGTTTTCTTGTGCACCGGGTTGGCCTTCATTCGCAGTGGAACAAAATCATGTTGGCGACAACAAAATATATTAAAAAGCATATATTTCATAGCTAATCCAGAGTTCACAAGTACACCAGTCTCCTTTGTCTCTCAGTGAAATTCAGTTCAACCATCCTGGCTCCTAGAATGACTCGTAGACAATGCAAAAAAAATAAGAATGAGAATGTATGAAACACAACACAGTCAATACTTCAAAGCACTTTGATTCTCATTATTTAACTGCTTTGGAATCATGAACTGACATTGGGCCTAGCTCTGTGGTTGGACTTGGACTCCATCTGGATCAATTTCAATGTGACGGAAGTCGAAGATGTTTAGAAAATTGCTCCGATTATAGTGTTCACGTGCCATTGGATTTTGGTTCCAAGAACATGGGAATATCCAGCCAAACCAGACCAATAAGAGTTGGCGAATCTCCGGAAAGCCATCCTTTCATTGACCACATGGTCCACTTTAGATTGGAAGGATTTTATTATTATGGAAATGAACAGCATCTCTGTGTAATTTAACTGAAGATTTTTTTTACTTAGTTATTTTTTCAGAAATACAACTAGAAAAGGAAAGCCTGTTCAATTGCACTGTTTTTGTTTTTTTACAATTTACAGAAAATGTGAAAGTGATTTCTCATAACCTTGTTTTCTGAAGGAAAATAAGACATAAACATTGAAACAACCCCAAGCCATGAATACCTTCAGAACAAATTGGCCATTTAAATGTAAGCAAACTGAGCAACCTAAGGAGTATTACTACAACTCAAAATAGGCTACAGAACCCAGTAACTAGTATCTTCTAGTCTAAGAAAAAGCATACAAAGTTTTCAATGTTTGACAACATTTATGTAGTTGAACATTTAACTACTTCTGTGCAAATTTTCTCATCAGATTCCGATTTTTCATGCTAATGTTATTTGCAAACTGAACTGTTTCACAGAATAAAAAATAAATGAAAAAAGGACATAGCATAAAAAAAGGACATAGCATAGTTCATCTCTGATACGCTATCAAACCAGTCTGGCTCCACATCCACATCGAGGAATGGGTTCAAAGCAGACTTTGAAGGCCCACTTCATTTTCCAGCTTCAGCATCGCACGTGGACGCAATACATTTTTATATGTAATGAAGACATTTGAGAGAAGGAAGCACGCACATTGGATCTCGGTCCACCCCAGATTTCAGAAGTTGTGACTGCTTGGCCAGGGTTCGAAAAGAAAAAATCTCAGGAGTCGCATTACAATAGGAAATGCTTCTTAAAGGGATTTTCCACAAGCACGTCTCTCATCACAAGATCAATGAGAGTTGCATTCTCCAGTCTTTAAGCAAAACACTTGCAAAAGCTTTCTGAAATCACAAGAAATTAATTTCCTTTTTGGGAAAGAAAAGGCATTCCACGTGATATGCCTTCCTGTCATCTGTGTACCATGAGTTTACTGCACTATTTATAGGTTTCCTTTTCCCTCCTTATGGCAATGGAGCATTTGATGTCGGTCCAGAAATGTTCAGGTGATTCTGATTAAGTAAATTGTAGATTGCAGGATGTCTCTGATAAGACCGGTTCTAAAAAAAAACCTTTTGATTAAAACAGGAGGGAAGCATTTCCTATTAAATATTCAGTTTGATTACTTATATACTCAGTAGCTGATTTCTGACCTACTTGAATTTAATTAAATTTATTCTCATGTTTCAGCCATTTAATAAACAAGGATATCATTCTCATGCAAATCCAAAACTGAAGGATTCTGGAGATGGAAATGGAGATATGGACCCGCAAAGCTAACGCCATGTCTTCAAAGGACAGCAAAAGTAGAGAGTACTGAACGTTACATTATTTAGTCCAATTTATTTATCCATAGGAGGCTCTCAATATGCATGTTGAAATGTGCTTACGGAGAAATATGGAGAGTGTTACGTGGAGAATGTGGATTCATTTGCAATGTTCACTGCTTTTTTGTTTTTGCATGCAACTAAAGGAAAACAAACACACAACCAGAATGTGTTCCAAAGGGCAAAATATGGGCCAGCTTTCCGGGAGGGCTGCACTTTAGCACTCCACAGCAACAGAGGCTCGCTCTATCAACGCGAAGAAAGCTGTGTACGATCACAGGTTTCAGTAAGAACAGCTGCAGCTCAAAAATAACCACGAAAGAATGTGGACGTTTTAGAAAGCACTGCACATCATAACATGCAATTATGAATTCCTGTAGGGTGTAGGCATAGATATAATATATACTTTCCCATTTGAAGAAGACGACCATCACTGTAAACTATAACGCTGTACACAGGTAGCGACAGGGACATTTATATCTTTTGTTTTTATTAATTGAATTCATGTTGTAATGTCTGATTCTTTACATGTGACACTGGACTGATATTTACTGCTGTTACTTTTAGGAATCCTTAAGGCTACAGTTGATTTAAAACGTAAGTAAATGAAACAAGTTTTATTTTTAGTGTGTTGGTTTAATGTAATGATTACTGGCAAAGAAACACATTTGATTCTTAAGATGACCAGACATCTATCTCCCTAACACTTTCATTACAATATAATCTAGGATCTGCAACTGCTCTCTCTGCTGGCTGTCAAGTCAAACCCTCTTTGGCCTGCTCTGAACTTGCAAGGTTTTGAGCCTGTCTCAACAATGGGACTAGCCCTATTATTTAAAATACTTTTTATTTTCAATACTGGCTCATCTTTAACAAAGCCATTATTGTATCTGCATAAATTAACACACAATCAACAATTCAATGGTAATGAATTTAATTAATAGATATAAAATAATGTCATGAAAAAATATGCTTATGGGTCCCAACAAGGTCTTCACAGTACCATTTCTGTCTTGTGAAAGTTTCACAAGGAGCACAGACACGAGAGAGAGAGAGAGAGAGAGAGAGAGAGAGAGAGAGAGAGAGAGAGAGAGAGAGAGAGAGAGAGAGAACTGTGCAAACAGTATTACTTTAGGAGCACATATTTCAGGTCACTGTAATTTTAACCAAAGATAACTAATTGTTCTGAGCAAACATTTGACTGAAACCACAAAAGAATCCATTACACAAACATATAATTCATACTCGTTTTTAGAGGGTTGTAAACAATTTGGAATGGACACAAAATGGGACAGGAATCAAAGTGAACATTTTGTAATGAAATAGCATTTGCCTCAGAGGTCAGTCCCTTTGCCTGGCAAACTATGTGGAAAGGCCTGGGAAACTGCTGATCACATGTGCAGTGAGTGAATTTTAAAGCCAACAACCTCAATGCTTTTTTAAACAGACATCAGAACCTGGAACTGGGTCCTGTCAAACAAAAAAATGTCAACAATGAAAAAAACGAAAGAAAAACATCTGCTGAAAGATTAAACTGGGAAAGATAAGGCTTCATTAAGAATGGACCCACTCCAAAATGTACCAGGTAGCTTGCCAAAACCTAAATGTACGCCCAAGAATGTGAATGCCTGTTCAGTTCGGGATTTAAAAAGATGTTCCCTATGGTGTTGTGGAACAAACTTATTCCATTATTGTTTTAATGGCACCACGGCCTTTAACATCACTTTAGACTGTTTTATGGTTTAGCCAAATGTGGCATGTTCCAGAAGAGGCTTCCAACTATTTTTCACACTGACGGGCCAAAGACTGAATTTCATTGGCCCTCTCAGAATTTTGCCCGGCGCACATTGGCCCGCCAACGATTCCCTTTTCAGGAGGTCCCGCTTACAAATCTGCCTTATTTGCTGTTTGCAGTAAAAAAATGAGTTAACGAGAAAGCATTGTCGACGTGGGTGGGTGTTGCCATAAATCACTGTGAAAGTTTGGTCTCGCAGCTCCAACATACGGTCCTATTGTCGGAGCGAGGGTTTCTTCTCGGCATTCACAGCATGGAGGATGTTGTCACTATATTCTTACTCCATTCCGCTCCAGTGAGTGTTTGAGGTGCTTTGCAGCATATTGCGGTAGACACTGTCTCCAAAGCCTCGCCCACATATTGCTGTTCTCGAGAAAGGATTCAGGATTTGTTAGGCTGGGAGCCCGTTGAACCATCAAACCACTGCGTTCCTTTTTTTTTGTCCCTTTATAGCTCAAGACAGACTGCAGACGCAACTTCAGTTGAACGCGGCGATCACAGAGGGAGGTTGTGACTCTTCGAGACCCCTGTTTTGCTGTGACATGACATATTAGCCGGAACAACTGGGGGGATGTCCTTGTGGCATGAGATTCGAAGTCTGCCAATTCGAGCATTCCAGGAGTCATCTTGACATGGACATCTGGACAGGGCCCAGACAGACCACAGACAACGCTATTTTTTAACTAAGCAGTCGCATGGGATTCTTTCAAAGTTCATTCTGTTTATATTACTTGTGATTTCAGTGTTCCGCCACTACAACTTCCATTTTTTAGCACACCTTTATTTGGTCATGCAGTGATTGTACAACATGAAGCATGTAATACAAAGCACATGACTTCACTGGACAGTCATTCTCAAACGCGAAGGCAACATTTGTCAATACACTTATGTACACCACACCATTTATACACACTGTATTGCCACATTTGATTGAATCAAACTATAATTGTATTAAATAGATACAATATAAATCGCAGGCAAAGCATTATTAAAATAAATGATAATACAACCTGTGACTACTGTATTTAAATGATTGATTTTCACCATGGAAAATATCTCACTGATGACAACATTGCTGGAAGGAATGAATTCAGTGATCACCTGAGGAACCCTGG
The DNA here is from genome assembly GCA_029706075.1 of Aldrovandia affinis. Lineage (NCBI taxonomy): Eukaryota > Metazoa > Chordata > Actinopteri > Notacanthiformes > Halosauridae > Aldrovandia > Aldrovandia affinis. Next base: position 1,200,513 of record JAINUG010000010.1, on the reverse strand, counting down.
CCAACATGAACCCACCCTACCCCTGGCGAGATGAAGCCAATGGTGACCTGCCACTGCAAACTCCCTTTCACATTCACAGGGCTAATGACATAGCCAAACTCTACAAAGACTCTGCAATAGGGCTCAGCCTGCACGGTAAATGATTGTACCGACTGAACCACTCAGTCGCCTTCTCATAAAGAGGCCTTTAAAATGACTGTTTTTTACTGTAACTTCAGTTGCCGCATTGGTCAATAAATCATGGGATGTGGTTTTATTAAAGTGACACCAGCACACTGTACAGAGAGGGCACACGGACATGGCCCCTGCACAAGAGGCAGTATGTACCATCTTCAAATCCTAGAGTTTGACAACATGATATGAGCACAACGTCCATTAACTGGTGAAAGCCGACATACCCCTCAGGAGCTACCATTATGTAATAGGGCATTTAATGTCCGCACATGTGACAATCATTATGCAATACCACTGTGAAGGTTGTCTGTCCAAGATTTTCATGGTAATAATTTCACTTTGAACACTTCAAAGTTTAATGACCACCTGTAAAATAGCTCTTCAGATGACGGGAGTACCACTTTGGTCATCAAACCCAGTCATTTGATCCCTTGCTGGAAAACGTTACAGAGAGCCTTAAAGTACCAGATCAGGCTACAGCAGTCACATTTTCTGTCATTGTTATTATTAACAGGTGAGTAGCATGTTAACTCAGTCACATCCAATAATAAGAAAAATAAGTCATGTATACTGAAGCATCATTACATTTCCATACTGTACACAAGAGAAAGAGTTGTGAAGACAACATAGTGTGAAAGGAAATATCATTTGCTATGATAATCCATCTAAAGGTGGTATGATGGCACCTACCTATGCTTTATCTTAACATAAGCACAACATGTTTACACAGAGAACAATGGGTAGTGTTCAAACAATTGGAAATACAGTATGGAGGATTGACCTAGCATATATAAGAAATCAACATCCCTGGGTTCTTGAAGAGCAACAGTAATTTGCACCAACTTGGAGGAAAGCATTCCATTTAAAATTAATTTAAGTAGTAGGTATTTTCTCTGATTAAACACTTTAGACTGAATATAAAACATAACCTGCAAATGTTTAAGGCTCAATTGAGGGCTTTAACATCATATAAATACATACAAACTTGAAATGCCTCATTTATATATATATATAATAATAACCTAGTATTTTAAAAATGATTGAATATCTAGCACTAAAATTGAATTACCATCACAACCATTCAGGTTCATTGGTATGGCAGGGTGGATGTAAGATTGGGAAAATAGATATATATCCTATATATGTCTAAACCCATTCATATTTTCTAACTATTTCCATGCAATAGTGGCCAACTAGTAAAATCTGCCCAGCATTTTTAATTAAAGGCACACACACTGAATTGAGACTTGAATGGAAAATTGAAACAAAACTCTCTGAAATGTTATAGTGAGCTGTCAGAGAGCAGTTATTCGGAAATGATTCATATACATTTTTCTGGTGCTCCACCCAATTTCAGGGTTAAGCATGTGCATAGCAGAAGTCTGAATACAAATACATTTTTCCACACAACTGTTTTATTAACTGGAGGTACTTGAGCAGTTGCGTTAGTCAGTCAACTCACGGAGTTGCTAAAAAGGAGGCCCTTTGCCTTCAGAACAGCTTCAATCATTCTTGGAATGCTGTTACACAAGTTTTTAACTGTTGCTAGTGGGACATTGGACAAATCTTCAAGAAGTTAAGCCTCCAGTTCTGAAGGCAGAGGAAATCTCTGCAGTATTGGTTCCAGAACTTCCCATTAAGGTTCAATGATGTTTAGATCTGGTGATCGGGGAGGCCACAAAATGTATTTCAATTCATCCCCGTGTTCATGAAACTGCTCTCGAATCCGTTTAGCAGTGAATATGGGGGCATTATTGTCTTGGAATATGGGAACATCTTGAGGGAACGATGTTAGCACCACAGGGACCTGGTCGCCTAAAATGGCTTTGCAGTCCTTGGCCGTAATTCTACCATGCAGAGTAATAATCGGACCCAATGACTCCCACGAGATGGCAGCCTATACAAATAACATATCCACCACATTTGGGAACAGGCAACGCGAGTTGAAGGCTTCTTTTCGCTTTCTCAAAACATAAACCCGTCCAGATGTAGGAAATAGAGTAAAAGGCAATTCATCAGACCATATTACTTTCTCCCACTGCTCAGAAGTCAGGTGGAAGAAAGGTTTTGTGAAGCTCACGATGTTAAGACTACCCTGTTAAGTGTCCGTCTATCCCTGTCGGTGAGCTCCGTCTTACCACCGCTGTTCCTCTTTACTGATGTAGTTTTCCTTATTTGGCCTTTGCCGTCATGTTTTTCGATACTGTTCCCATTGACACATTAAATCATTTTGCCGTTTCAGTGACTGACACACCTGAAATTCATACCAACTATTTTACATCTTTCAAAATCTGTTAGACCTCTCATGTTGCTTCATAAACTCACATAGTGTAAAATCCTCTCAGTTCAGTAGCGTGCATAATAGCACGCACATTCTCCGAAGCAGCCAGCTGACATTCTGAATTCCACCAGCTGAGCTGTGCATCCATTAAAGTTTTAGCTCGCTAGCTTACCTTGTCCCTAGTTAGTAACTGGGGCTCCCTGAAGCACACACACACACAAACACACACTCTTGCATTGTTAAACTCCTTCTAGGGAATGTCTGTAACCTATGCAAACGAGTATACAGTAGATCATGTTTGGGGGTAATGCTAGGGACTTATTTTTGCACACACTGTGATATTTAGAGAGATGTAACAGAGAGATGTTTAAAAATGGCAGCTCCATGATTGAAAATACCAATGTTCAATGTCAAATCTTTTGAGAGAAAATCACTCTGTTTTACCTGCATATCTACCTACCTCCATCTGTCTCCGCCCCAAGACGGCAGGCTTTCAGGAATGCACACATGGGTTATATTTGAGCCAATGGGAGTGAACATCCTTGCTGCAATGTTGCCAAAGCTTGGCACTGCAGGCAGTATGTAACATATTCCATATACATATACCGCATAGCATATACACTAATCACTGCTGCTGAAGTACTTAAACTAGCAAATGCTGGGAGCTAGAGAGATATTGTTTGTTAGCCAGATGATCTAAAATGTTTGTACAGTTGGCCGCATACAGTAGACTGACTATGCAGCCATGTATACAAAAGAAAAATACATAATGTTAAAGTAATACGATTTTGGTTAAAATAATATAATTTTTGTTTCTTTAGAAGCCAAAATATTATTATTTTTATGAGGTGAATGAAAGTATTAAATGTACTCTATACCATATTGTGGATGGATTGTACTGTTTACCATTATAAAAATGAAAATAGGAAAAGAGTTCAAAATATCAAATTATCTAACAATGCAAATCTACTTCACAAGACTGTAGTATATCATCGATAATGGCACAGCATGAGTCATTGGACGAGGATCTCTGTCTACTCAATATTCATAATTTCCTGTGATGCTACCTCTCCTGCCATATTGTTTTAAGAGATAAACATAAACTTTTTCAACATTGCACAGTGAAATACTTTCCATCCTGACGAAGTACGGCCATGGAAAATACCCTCGCTGTTACCGTGGGACTACGACCAACCTTTCAGTGCGACTATTCAATGACGTCTCTCGCAGTGATCAATTTCTGTATGTGGGTTATATTGCTACATGGTTTCTCCTCAGGATAAATGGCCTGTCCCTGTTTTAGGTGCTTTGCAATGTTAATTTCATACTTTCTCCATATGGGTTTGTTTTTTTATTTTTTTATTTGCCAAAATGAAGTTAAATATGAAGTATTTATTTTCACTTGTCATTTAATGTCTGTAAACATTTTTTCCACTTCTCTGCATTAAGTTTGATTACACGTTTTGTTTTCCCTGGTCGATTGAATTACATGGCGCAGTTAAGTAGAAGTCTCTATAAAAATGTGGAGAAAGACCTGTTGTGAAATATCAAGAAACGAACGAGAAGTCAAATATGATTTTTTTTTTGTTCTCAAAAAATCTTGAGAACTGCACGTGACAGGAAGTCCACTACCTGAGAAGCAGTGCTACACCAGTGTCACTTGAAACTCTAGTAATAGATAAACCACAATCCTTTGCTGCTTTTTTCCCCCACTGATATTTAAAGTACAACACAAATTCCCAGATCACATTGTTTATGACATAATAACAACATCAAATGATTCATCACAAACTTGTTCTTTTATTACAAGCATTTTCCCACAAACCACAAGCCTCTGAAGTGTCACTACATTAAACAAAGGGAAACACATCCTATTGCCATATATGCGCGTAATCTTTTCCGCTCTCTTCCTCAGCTGTTATTAATTCAAACCAAGTGAAAACTCCCACACTCGGTCCATTTGAGCAGTCAATTGTCATATCTCAGGGCATCTGTAGTTATTCTGCCTCAGCCACAGAGGCAGAACTAACAAGTTAAGCTCTAACAGTAAGTCTGCATCGGGCTGGTAATGCATACATCAAAGAGAGACAGTTTGTCAATATTTGGGTATGGAAAATCAACACGTTTTTTAAAGGAGCAACTTATATTTTTAATGTTCGGCTGACGCTGCTGTTCTGATCTCCTGGGGCAAAGATTTCCATTTCTCATTTGTAGCATTAGGGGGAAAAGGGAACCACAAATAAATAAATGACTGTTAGCGAGGCACCTTTGCATACAAAATAAACTATCCAATTTTCAGAAGAGATGCGAATTTGAATTTGAGTGTGTGTGTGCGTGCGTGCGTGTGTGTGTTTGGGGGGTGTAAAATGGCATAGAAAATTGCACATCCTTGAGTTATGTGAATACTCTTGAGATGCGTAGATTTAATTTGCATTCTAAAATACAACATGGGGAAACCTGATCAGAAAATAATACATCTGTAATGTGGCTTTGCAAGCCAGCCCTGCAGAACAGGACAGGCAGAAAACCAGCAGGCTCATTAATTATTCCGTATTTATGCTATTTTCAAACAGATTTTTTATTAATAATTACTTTTCTCTTTCATCTCATGCTTATCCTTTGGATATGGCATTAAATGATCTGTTCAAACTAGGGTGAATACCAAATACTCTCACCTTCTTCTAAGGACCGAAGCATTATTAAATATGCCCTTAAATTGTACTTTTCGACAGTGAACTGAAAAAACTTTTCATTTGAAAACTTACAACCAGTGCTGCAATTTCAATTAGTCTGGATCATTGTAATGAAAATGTACATTGAATTTAAAAATATACTTTCAGCTTGAATATTCTTCTCACTACTACATACATCTAAAAACCTGAGAGTAACTAAAAATCCATGTGGCATGTGGGGCCTCGGATAGAGTAGCGGTCTAACGCACTCGCATTGACTGGTGCTTTGCGAGCGTGAGCTGCTTATTGCGGTCGCAGTTCAAAACCCAACTATGCCAGACCGGCTGGGAGCCCCGATCGGGGGTGGCATTTGGCTGTCTGCCCCAGGGGGAGGGGGAAGGGTGAGCTGGCACGAGCTTGCCGAGAAGTGCGAAGGGTGTCTCCAGAAGTAGGTGGGCGAGTTCCGTCTTGGAGGAGGCGGATCATCGCTGGCCTCAGGGAATTGGCTTGACCCGGAGGATGGGCGACGAGTTTGTGGGGGGTGAATCGAAATAAATAGAGGGTATAATTGGCTACCAAATTGCGAGAAAAACTGGAAAAAATGCTGCTGAAAATGAGTATGTACAAAAAAAAAGGGCTTTCAACCCAAGGTTGCAGGGGATGATGGGAAAGTTACCATGGTATAGTACAATACCAAACCCCATGAAGGAAAGAGTACACCTACACATGTGTACAAGTATTGTGCCTTTTTGTACTTCATTTTCTTGGTGCTTGCGTTCACCTGATGAGCCTGTAATTTGCGGGCAAAAGGCTTCTGTCAAGGCAGTATCCTCTGTGATGTCACGCCAAATTGTATTTTACAGCTGGCATTCATTATACATGGTCAACATGACGGATATGGTCATAATATTAATGTTAGACTGAAAGATGGATGACATTAATCATTACAGTCTTTATTTTAAAGCCACTTTTTCATTGGCTTGTCACTAACAGCTATATATTAAAGCCATTAGACAGTGTCCATAAACTATAAACTATTATGAAACAGATTTGATGGTAGATTCTAACTGTTATCTACTACATGGTTATTTATGAATATATCTTTCTCATGTCATAAGCACTATGGATAGCAATGTTTGCGAACATTCACACACAAATTTAAAAAAGCTGGCCATTCTTTCTCTTCTGTTACAGACATGTCAGCTGTCACTGGCATAATCAAGTGTGGTGTTCTAATAAATTAACTTGGAAATAACATACATACACAAATCTCGCTCATATATTAAACATGCATGTGAACACAGGGCAGACTTCCCTTGTTCGTGTTTGCCAAGTGCACTGTGATCACTTTGAGAAGGAGAGGTTGAGGCAGAAAGCAAAGAGAATGTTTATCCAAGGCAAATGAATGTGGAAATATCAAATTGAATAAACTCACCTTCATAGAGCGAAACGCTAATAAAAGTGTGACTGGCTGTCACTGGCAGTCCTGCCCTAAGGGAATCTGGCTCTGGCATGGGAGTGCAATGTTACACTCATTTATATTCAAGAAAAAAAAAATCTAATGCAACGCAATTACCGATCCCAGCTGACTAGCCTCTCATAGGTAACGAGTACAATAGTAATTCTGCACTTAGGAGAGCTGCAGGGCTGTAATGGTTTAACCTGCCTGTGTGTGTGAGTCACAAACAGCAGGGGCTTGTCAAATGTAGAGCGCTGCGGGGAGCTAACATGGAGCACCTCTGGAAGCCACAGTACTTTTGATATTGTCTGCTAGTTAGTCAAGGTGGGAAGGAAGCCTTGCATGATAAAGAGGACTCGTACAGAGCCACACAGAGGGACAGCTATGCCCAGGATGCACGTATGCTGCCTGACTTTCTCATTGTGAAACACTGGGGGCTTTGGGGTAGGGATTTCCTTATTCTTACTCTTATATTTTTACAACATCTCCAATTGAAGGCCTACACAATATTACATTCATGAGACATTTATAACGGCTAAAGAACATTATTTTATGACTACGGTGACAGACCTGGACAAACTTAAAATGTATTCAGGGATATTGGCATTAGAATCTATCACTTACAGTGTATTTTTTTATATCAGTAACTTGTAACTATGCATCTATGAACACTGTAAATGTAATTTACAATAGATTTCCCCAAATAATCTACCAAATTACACGTAGAGCAAGTAGTATGAAATGTATGTATGAAATATAAGGGGAAAGGTTGCTTGTCAATTATCGATAAGATGTTAATGTAAAGTTTTAACATGTTATCTTTTAGAAACATCTTTCAAAGTAACAAATCAAACCAATGACTTTTTTTGCCTGAGGATACAAGATTTTTGCAAGCACTTTACTGTGAAATATTTGAGATAAACATAGTAAAATCAATACCTTCAAGCACTCTTGAACTTCAACAAATTTAAATGTGTCAAGTATGGAGTGCATGAAAAAAAATCAATCTGTACAGTCAATTAAATAAATAAAAAAAGACAAATATGAGAAGGAAATTAAACATATTTTGGCTGATAGATGTCAGAATTATTTTTAAGCTTCTGAAAGTGCACCCCTACATTACCTGCACCTCCCTCCCAAGAAAAAGCCTTCAGTTGTGTTTGTTCAAATGTTTACTTTTGCTATTTTAAATGAGTGTGTGTATATATCTAAGGTTGTGTTATCCCCTCTTCCACAAACAAATCAATTTAATTCGAATTGCCTTAGTATATAACACTCGCACATAGAATGTTTAAGTTATAATAACTGTACATTTAAAACACTTGTTTCAATATTCGACAGTAATTTAAAGCTTATAATGTTAAAAGCTTAACATTAAATGTAGTATTTACTGTTACTGAATGCCCAAATATATTCATATGAAAAACCATTCCATTTTAATATTTACTGGACATTTACCAATAATTTTAATTCACAGATGTTATAGAATCTACGAGCACCAAATACAAGTACAGTATATTCAGAAAAATAAAAGCTTTTATTTTGAATAAATCCTCCTTTTAATTCTGTTAAATACTCTTCTCAAAGATGTTAATCTTCAATTAGGCCTACTTGTTTGGTAATGATATGTGTGCTATCTGGGCCTCTGGCATTTTTACATTCTTGCTAAAATAGCACCTTTATTTCAGCTGTAGAATTGAATTGGGTAACCAGACAGGCACGAGGTAAATTTTTTGCAAAGTTGGTTCAAAAGTTTTGGTTTTGAACAGGCATATTTACAGCCTTAACCATATGAGATTACTTTAACTATTTAATCAATAAACTAATAAGCCACTTCTAAGGGAGTGCAAATCCTTCTTCTGTGTCAGATGGAAATGCATAAATAAATGGCATGTGTAAGGATCACATATAAGGATCCTTAATTACCCTCCCATGATATTTATCCATCTATGTCTCTTTAAACTAGAGAAGAAAGGGAACCAGAATTACTTTGACTATAAAAGAAAATTAGCCTCGGGTTTTCATTACAGTAGATCTTCCCATGATAGGTTTACACATCTTTTTCTTGAGAGAAACACAAACTGCTTCTCACAATTTCTTTCAATAACTTATTTTTTACTCCTCTTCTTCAATTTACAAACCCACTATCCCTGGAGTTAAGCAATAATTAATTACCACAAGTGTACACTGGAGTGCTTTTACCATATGTTGTAAGCATTGGCTTTTTTGAAGAACTATCAATTAAGGAGTTTCTGTACTGGACCAATGCGTATTGACAGTGAGTGTCAGGGTAAAGTACTATTGATTGTTTCACATCATGTGTATAGCAAAACCAATTTATTTCAAGTGTCTCCACTTAGTTGAAATACATTTTAATAGTCTTTGGCCTTGTCTTTACACTTAAATGTATTCTCTTGCAATGTTTGTAATTAAAGGTATCATTTGGAAAATTTCCTTTCTATGATGAAATAATTTTTAAATGATAAACGTGCGATTGGATCCACTTCAATCCACTCTTCTGAAAAATACTGGCATTAAATCAACATTAAGTCAAAGGTAATATGTATTTTTGTACAGCTGTAACGTGTGGTCAGGTTTGAATAACACGAAAACAAAAGCATGAATTGAATGCCTTTTTAGCTGTACAGTGAAGACTTTTTCTTTGTATATTGGCATATCATTTCTAATAAGGGATACAACAGCATTAACAAGGGAGTGCCATATTAAAAGATTAAACTGAAAAATTACTCCACAGATGAGCAGGCTCGTAAATTATCCCGGTGAGTTTTGTCATCAGGCCATTAGTTTAAGTCTTAAGTGACTGCGGGTGACTGCACCGATGCTTGCAAACTTTTTTCATTTCAGATTTCCTCTGCCCCTGTCGAGTGCTAAGCATGTTGTGGAGACTATGAAATGGAAGATTAATCATTGTGACATTGCACATTACCCATGTTTATTTATGTCATTCGTCTATGCTGATGCATCGTGGAACTGGAAGCTACCAGCGCTGCTGTAATCCCCAAATGGAATCTGTCATGTCTACCTATCTGAATAGAAAAACATATAAAAACGACAGAATACAGAGGCATGCCTGAAAAAAGTATTTCATTTCTTGCGGGGAGGGTCTTTCCCAGTTTTGGAAATAATTCCCCATTGGAATACACTTTTCTCCCATGTGTGATTGGCAACTGTACTATGCTCTTGCGTTACTGGTGACCTGAGCAGCCTCAGCTGATTTAAACCCACTTAATCTGGAAGGATGAAGCCAATTATCACATGAAGTCAAAGACGACCAAACATTTTGTGACCAATGATCTTGTAGTAGAATCACTGCTTCAGAATGCAAATGGCCAGTGTTCGATTTTTTGCCACCCCTGAGCTTGAACTTTTCAAAATTTTGTTTCGTTTTTCGAACATGAAATTCCAGCTAGCTAGAATTAGAGGGTAACATTAAAGGGTAAGTTATCGAATCTCTTTATTGGCGTTTTGCATGGCATTGAGATTCAGACAAAGACCTAACCAACATTTTAAAATGTCCTTTCCCACATACTGTAGTGTATTTGGCTTATTATAAAAATGATATAGCAGCTAGCAAACTAAAAACATCGCCAAAACGTCATATAACTATAACACAAAACAGTCAAGCACTCCTCCACCTCCGACAGACTCCCTTCTCCTATTCGTATCCTGTGTTTTGCTGTCTGCTCTGTCCTCCCTTTTTTTACACTTTTGTTTTCTGTTCGCTGAAACAACATATTGGGATCTATATTGTTATGATAGCTGCAATATCTCCAGTGATGCTTAGGGGTGAGGTGTATGAAGTATAAGAAGGAAGATTAAGAAGTACACCGTACAAACTAGCAGTGTCTAACCTACAGGGCCCAGCCATGATGGGTGCCTTTGCCGACTGAGTGACTTCCGAGCCCCAAGATCATTCATTTGAGAGAGTTTATCTCTCTCTCCCTCTCTCTCTCTCTATATATATATATAAGATTCATTATTCTTGTTTTCCAGTATACTTTTGTGTGTATAAACAAACTGCTTATATGCATTTACAATTATGCTATCAATACAATCATGAACCGAAATGCTACTCCAAATTACATTTCTGCCATCCCTACACTACAGAACCACATTGATAAAAACATCTCTGTTTAGACCAGTTTTGTATTTATCGTGAGGCATTCCTGCACTTGTGCATAAGGTCAAGTATTTAGACATGATTAATTTACATGAGACCAAAACACTGCCCAGAGGTTAGATGATGCAGTGTGTTAAATTGTGTTGTTATAGATGGAATTCCCATGATTCAAAGAAGCATTTGCTTTTGTTATAGTTATGAGTAAACAGCCACGGTAAGTTTCCCACCAGTTCAGGAAACAACTGGCCTCTACAAGTAGGCACTTTTCACCATCAGATAAGCCTCCCAGGTTTTTTGATGCATTTCCAAACAAACATGGCAATGCAGGGCCTCGGGTGGCGTAATGGTCAAAGCATTCGTCTGGAATGCAAGTTGCCCACTGCAGCCGCGGTTCAAAACCCAGCTGCACCACTCCGGGTTCGAAAGGATAAAAGGGTATAATTGGCCACCAAACTGGGAAAAAATCTGAAAAAATTATATTAAAAAAACAAAACATGGCGAAACATGCTGCATAAGAAAAGCACAAAATATATACAGTACATGATTTCAAGAGATCACTATCAGAGTGATGCATTAAGTCCTATCAATCTGTCACCAAATGGTGACAAGGCATTTGTGTAACAAAATGCATAAATGCTTTACTTTGTGTATCAACATATTTTGTGTATCAACATCAATATGTTTCTCAAATTCTTTAGGCTTCTGAACATAGCTCTCATGATTATGCGTATAAACATTTATGGAATAGATGGAACCCATTTCTGACGCAATTCCCAGTTTAGGGAAATTACAACTGTAGCACTGCGTAAGTACTGAGCTGGTAACTCAGTTAAAAGCTTGTCAAAAAAAATGTCACCACATAAACAATGGGATGATTATGTAGTTCTTTATACTCCATAATTATTACTGATTCCAAATTCAACACAATGCAGTTTTGAGGGAAAAACAAATACCCTACAACCTAGAAAGAGGAGCACTTTTCAGAGGTTCAATGTCAAGGGAACCCCGTTCAAATGCTCTTTCATCTTTTCAGAGGGCACAAACCGTAATACTGTACTTGTGAAACAAAAACCAATGGATGGGCATGATAAGAAAGAATCGAGCAAGGTGAAGAGTTCAAAGCGACGGATCTTAAATGATGTGCAAATGATTTTAGAATTAGCCTGATGAAGAAAGGTGATAAGCAATTGAAAGACTGACAGGATCTGAAAGGCTAGGCTAGATGAAGATGGAGATCGAGGGAAAAATTGTTTCTGAAAGAGAAGCCAATTGAAACCAAGCAATCTGCAGGGGGAGGGACTCAACTCACGTTTTTTTATAAAGCTCATCTCAAAGTGAACAGTGGTAACAAAGTGATGCAGCAGCTGCTTGTACCGAGCTCATTACAGAGATGGGCAGATATTTTACAAGCTTTTTGATGAAGCCCATGTGAAAGTATGCAACAGGCAGTTTTACACACAAGGTACACACTGCAGTACATTCACACCATGACAGTCTTTATGCCTTAAACTCCAGGGATGTCTGCCAGTAATCCTTTCCTAATCAATGACCATGTGTAGGCTTCTACAATTTTCTGACAATGGAAAATTCTAAGAATTAGACTTTTCAATGGAGATTTATAAGGAGAGGAAAGAGGATGGTTGGTGATCGGGCTATTTTTATTTTTGTCTCCACGTGACCTTCTTCATTGAAGCTCAGATTTGGCCTATTATTGACTTATTGTTGGGGATGGAATGACAATCTTTGCTTTACATTTATACCAGTGTGACCAATCAATTGGGGTCCAATCAATTAACTTGCATCGCATGCAAAGACTATGTGTTTAGGTGGACTGTGTCCAATTGTTCTGGACCATGTTATGGTTGAAAGAAAGAAACCACTGTTAATAGTTCCACTTAAACTATGAGCAATGGTTACATAATGCTGGAATGGTATGGTCAACAGACAGAAAGAGATAATACACATGCATTTGTTATGTTGAAAAGAAAAAAAAAATGTGGTGAAAAGCTCCCCGTTTGTTAACACCTTGAAGCATATTTCTCCCCTTATGTAAATTGAAAAGGGCCTGTGTTCCATTTTCAATATTTTGCTGATAGCTGATGGCACACAAATGGAGCTGCACCTGAAATGTTAATCACAGTTTGATCTTGTTGGTCGTCTGAATGTTTCATCTATCTGCCACTCAGTGTGACAGAGTCCTCAGTGGAGATGAGAAACAAGCTCACTTTATTGAAAGTGACTTATGACCTGCCTATGAGCTCTATTCATCAAAGTCACCAGTTTTCTAACAGTTGCAAGGGCTGTTCTCTCACCTATTATTGCAGTGTTATCCTATTCCCAGCACTGTCGAATCATTCTTCACCTACACGGATACATTTGTCCAATTCGCCTCAGTCCAAATTCTCCATTAATTCTCTAATGCCTCTATTAATTATTATTGTATGTGCAGCTGAATACTTAACTTCTTATATTAATCTAAATTCCCTAATAAGCCTTATGGAAATGGTGACATTGACTTCAATGACAATTTGTTTAGGTTTTCAGAAAATCTTTATTATATCCTGTAGAAACATAAAACACCTGTATGTGACCATATTAGAGAATACAATGCCAAAATGCATGATACAATTGATGTAGGCCTACAAGTACATAATTATACTTGTCAGTCTTAAAAGGGTGATTCATTATTCTGATTTATAATTGTTCAATTTCAGGTAGTATAATGTCCAAATGTACAATTTCAAGATGAAAGTGGTTGACCTTAAGCTATATGTGAAAAATGTGTAATAATTCAGTGATCCTCTTTTTGATACTAAATTGTGGTTTATGTGCAGTTTGATCGTTAAAGCCCCTTTTAAGTACTTTTCTTTTATTAGGTTTTTATTGTTGTGTTTGTAATGTAGCACCAAAGTCTTTTATCACAATTTACTGTCCTTCTGAACATGCTGTTATGGTAGCAAAGCATAATTAGAATTGACTTGTGTTTATAGCATAACTTAAAATATAACAAGTAGTATTTTGATACTTAGGTGAGCAAAGTTTCTGCTCGCTGGCTTGCTAGCTTAAGGGCAAGCCACCTAGCCAGCTAGCTGAGTTAACTAGCTAGCATGCAAGCAATGCTGATAAAATGATCAGAAGTAGTTGTGCTGATGAAGGAAGTGTCCATAGTGCAAGTTGCCCATTTTGACTGGGGGTTTGAAGGAGAGCTGCCATCTTCCATATGCCATTATGTAGTATTATTCACCCTATAAGCATTTTAACATATAAAATGACTCATGATATTTATGATAGGGCTGACGTTTGGGTGTACCTGGTGTAATGAGCAGAAAACCTGGACTTCTGAGCACTCAAAGAAAGTAATATGGTCTGATGAGTCCTCCTTTATTGTTTTTCTTACATCTAGATGGGTTTATGTTTGGAGAAAGCCAAAGGAAGCAACCCACATTCCCTGTTCCCAACTGTTAAACATGGTGGTGGATCTGTTATGGGATGGGAGTCATTGGATACAATAATTACTCTTCATGGTAGTATTACAGCCAAGGAATACAAAGCCATTTTTGGCAAAAAGTTGCATCCTATGGTGCAAATATTGTTTCCTCATAATGTTACCATATTCAAACACGCTGCTAAACGGAGTCATGTTAGGAGTAATATACAAATATATTATGGACTTGATAGGAGAACCCCTGTCCAGGAGTTACGCGTTTGTCATCACAGCAGCTATCTCAGTAAACGTTGGTTATATTCAGAATTGAACAACATTGAGAACCATGACAGACTATCATTTAAACTGAACAAGAAATTCAAAAATGGAATTATTTATATTTCATTAACTCATACTTTTGACAATGCTACATGTTTAAAATCAAGAAGTGTCATGGGGTTTGGAGATAGCTCGTTAACTCGCCCTACGTCGCCTACTGTAGTCAGCTCCCATTGAAAATGAATGACTTCCGGCCGCTTTCTTAGCTTTTTCCGCTTCTGGTGGACATGCACCTTTATTTCATCACAAAGGCATTGGACTGGTTACTCAATGCCTTTCTGGCTCTCCTTTTGGAAACATTTTATAAAATAAACAAATGTATTACTACTGCTGCTTAAAAACTATTTGATGTGGATTACGTTGTTGAAGGATCACATTCTTATTAGTCAGGTTGCCTAATGATTTGCAGAAGTGTCATGGGGTTTGGAGATAGGACCCAAGGCAGGAATCCAAAATAAACTGATTGTTTAATTCAATAACAAACAAAATCAAACACGAAACTAATAAAAACACTGAACTCGAGAAACAAGGTATAACTTCAGAATGGCTGGGCTAAAACACAAAAGCCAGCTAACACAAGGAAACAAAGAGTCCACAAACATTCAAGCCCAAGCACAGAATACAAAAAGCAGGCAACTTCAATAGGCCATGAAAACGAGGCACAGGAGGAGCCACTCAAAACAATCAAAGAACACAAAAAAACTATTAAACAATCAGAACAAGACAATCAGGGAACCGTTATAAGAAGTCTATTAATAAGCAGATTGTCTATTAATAAGCAGAGGATTTGGGAGTGAACCAGGAATGCTCCATTCTCTTTATCTGTCTTAAGCTGGGTTTACACTCACAATATCCAACAAAAAAATCTAATTCTGCCACTGTTTTCAATGAGAGTGCTGCGTTGGCGCACCGTGGATGCCAATACAAATTATTGCATTGAAACAATGCTCCGCTGTCCATCAGTGTTGTAATTTCGATGGAGTTCCCTCTGAGGTACTACTGTTTAAACCAATAGAGGGCAGTTTAAAGTGGGAGCTGTAAATCAGTGGGTGGGCTTTCAGTCGCTGTGAGCATTCACCTGGAGCTGTTTGATATATTCAGATGACATTGACAATGACATTGACCTGCACACTATCAATGTGTTCACAGTTCAGTTTAGTAATGTAATATATGCATTCATTTCCCTCACTAAGCCTATGAGGCTAGCTACAGTAGATGTAGCAGTATAAGATATTACAGGATAGCGAAAATGTTATATCAGTACTGTGACCTTAGCTATGTTATGTTTTGAGACGTTTGTTCTGTTTGTTTTTGTATTTTGTTAATTTTTTCACTCATCATTCACGTTCTGTTCCCCGTCTGTCTGTGTTCCTTGTTGTTCGAGATCTACGCCTTGTCTTTGTTATTGCACTATTCGGGTGATTTCGACTTTACAGGTTTTTTGTATCTCTTATCTCGTTTACTTCATTCTTTCTTTCTAACACTCTGTACATATTAGTTAGGTGTATATATTACTAACCAACTTATCTACTAACAGTAGGGATTTCGATTTCGTTACTAACATTACTAATTATCTCACGTTTCTATCTACTGCTATCATTCTCTCTCTCGTTGTCCTATCCCTGTACGCTTCTCTCTTTTCGCTTTATCTGCACGCAGATTATTTCTATGCGCTCCTCCCCTTTGAACTGTGCACGTGTCCACCTGCTATTCCAGGTCGTTTATTTTCATTGTGTTTATGTGCTTCCCAGTCCGTGTCTTTTGTCTCCCCTCGTTATTGTATTAGTGATCCCTATCATTCTCACCTGTGTTCTTGCCCTTCTCTCCTCCCAGTCACACCTGATTCCTATTGTGTTCCCCTTCCCCGCTTGTATTTAAGTTCCGTGTTTGCTTTCATTCATTGTCAGAACGTTGATCAATATTTACTGTGCCGATTGGGTGTAAGCCAGAGTTTATTTTTATTTTCCGAGACACCCCTTCCGATTGACTACGAGTTTTTTGCCTTCCGATTTTGTTTGTTTGCCTTTCTGATTATTTGGTTTAGATTTTTGGACTGCCTTTTTTGACTACTCTTTTGGATTTCGATTTTGTACTTTATCTACCTCTGACTATCGGCTTTTGAACCCTGCTTGATCAATAAACTTTCCTTTCTTGCCTTATCCTGGTCTGCGTCTGGGTCCCTGTTCGGTCCCTCACAAGCTATATACTATAATCTCATGTCTGCGAAAATACTTTCACATTTTACAATATAAAGAAGTTGCGTTGACTTGTTTTCCATTTGAAACGTAGCTAGCTAGGTAACAGTAGCTACGTAGATAACTAAGTGAACTGCGAGCACGCCTACATCAAACCAACAATGCATATCTATGCGTCTTTCAATGCATACCCTATTGTCAATGTAAACACAGCCTGACCCTAGGGATCCACCAGAAGCGATTTTCTCGCTAGGCGTCGCTTTCATCACTAGCTAACGGCCGCTCGTGTGGGCGTTCCCACACAAGCAGCTTTTGGGAAGAGCAGGTTAAGTTGTGTACATCCAGCTATCAAGTTTGTAATAGAGTGGACTGAATCGAGCCCACAGAACGCAAAGCAAGCAAACTACGATCAATACATTGGCAGTAAATGATTTGACCTTGAACAGCATGTTTGCACTCACATTACACAAACTAGCTAACTTTACCTTTACCTTTTTAACTCGCCCTACGTCGCCTACTGTAGTCAGCTCCCATTGAAAATGAATGACTTCCGGCCGCTTTCTTTGCTTTTTCCGCTTCTGGTGGACATGCACCTTTATTTCATCACGAAGGTATTGGACTGGTTACTCAATGCCTTTCTGGCTCTCCTTTTGGAAATATTTGATAAAATAAACAAATGTATTACTACTGCTGGCGGCACGGTGGTGCAGTGGATAGCACTGTCGCCTCACAGCAAGAAGGTCTCGGGTTCGAATCCAGGCCGGGGGCCTTTCTGTGTGGAGTTTGCATGTTCTCCCCGTGTCCGCGTGGGTTTCCTCCGGGTACTCCGGTTTCTTCCCACAGTCCAAAGACATGCACGTTAGGCTAATTGGAGAGTCTAAATTGCCCGTAGGTATGAGTGTGTGAGTGAATGGTGTATGTAGTGCCCTGCGATGGATTGGCGACCTGTCCAGGGTGTATTCCTGCCTCTCGCCCCAATGCATGCTGGGATAGGCTCCAGCCCCCCCGCGACCCTAACTAGGAATAAGCGGCTGAAGATGAGATGAGATGAGATTACTACTGCTGCTTAAAAACTATTTGATGTGGGTTACGTTGTTGAAGGATCACATTCTTATTAGTCAGGTTGCCTAATGATTTGCACCACACACTATATGGTGTTAGTTTTAAGACAGCAACAGTCATACATGGAAGTGTTATAAAAGTCAGATAAACATCCATAATTTGTTCTTGGTATCATCCTCAAACAAAACTCATCAGTCAGACATGGTATGGATGATACT
This sequence comes from Aldrovandia affinis, assembly GCA_029706075.1. Classification (NCBI taxonomy): domain Eukaryota; kingdom Metazoa; phylum Chordata; class Actinopteri; order Notacanthiformes; family Halosauridae; genus Aldrovandia; species Aldrovandia affinis. Next base: position 1,182,548 of record JAINUG010000010.1, on the reverse strand, counting down.
TGGGTCAGCTGGAGTTAGATTTCTTTTTGATAGATATTTCAAAAAGCTTCCCAGAAATGAGTCTTGGCAATACGATTTTTGTAGAGATTGGTTGCCAACATTAGCTACATATCTATAAAGAAAAAAATAGCAACCTAGCTTAAAAGAGTAAAGGCTAAACCTGCTTGCATGTGAAAATGTATTTAGCTAGATTAATACCTAGCAGGCTTGTTTACCTCGATTTTGTTGGTAAAACTTTAATAAAGTGATTTAGAAAATCTTGACTGTTTCTAATGTTAGCCCGCTAGCTAGATGGCTAGATCACATGTAGCTAATGTTAGCCCACTATATAGATAGCTAATGAGAAGACAAACTACTAGCTTCAGCTGTCAAACCAGCTGAGACTAGCTCAATAACTAACATTAATTAGCCAGACTAACATGCTAAGGTGTATTTGTCTTCAAGTAAAAAAGGACAGGGTAGTCAGCTAAATTCAGCTTTTCACATGTTTTTTTTCCGATACAATGGGGATATCTGGGACGATGGCAAGCTACCTAGATAGCTGTCATTGCTAGCTAGCTAAACTAACTTGATTTTGGCATTGTTCATTTCCTCAGCTAGAAAAGTAAGTTTAATCTGCCAGCTAAGCCATTGCCACTATTATTGCACTGGAGGACTATGCAGGCTGATTGCAAATGCTATGTTCTTCTATTGATCTAGCTAGATAGTTGCCCTATTTGCTGTGCTTCATGACTTCATGACTGACTAGTTCCAGCAAGACAAAGACAGAAAACATTAGCCAACATCCGTGGTGATGCTAGCTAGTAGTTGTCTGAGCTGCTGTGTTAAAGTGCTAACTAAAAGTGCTGACTGTTTAAAAATGAATTAAAACAGTATCTACACCAGAAGCGAGTGCAGTGTGTCATGGGTGTGTTGCTGGAGCTGCGTTGTTCTATATTGCACCTTGTTGCACAGGAAAATGAAGTGTTTACAAACATGAATTGGCTCTACAATGCTGGGTATAGATGGTTTGATTTGTGTTGTATCATTATATTACTGCATGTGTGTCCCTAGTCCCACTTGTGGAAAATATCAACAGCAGATATTTTAAGAAGCCACTAAAAATACAGCAGCTAAAAAAGTATTTTCATTTTGTGTATTGCCATGGCAGAAAATGAAAATAAAACTCAAACCTAAAAAAAGAAAACTGTGTCTCCCCATCTGATTATGTGGAGTGGGCTTTAGAAAATACACAACAGACGGTTGGCAAATTACACTAGAAGGGAATGCACAGATCAAATGTATTATATAATAAAGTGCTTTCCTGTCCCTAGGACCAGACAAAGGGAATCGTCTTATTGTAATGATAGGTTGAGAATCGTCTGGTCAAACTTTAATGACACTCAGAATTTGCGTTTTAAAAAGACGTGACAGCTAATAATAAACAGGTAATGATAGCAAATGCAGCTAGAAAATAGACAATTAATGATAGCAAATGTGTTCAGTCAGTCAGAACTTAACGTTAACATTACCTAGCTAGGCCATTTGCTAGCTATGAAGCTAACAAGAGCATGGGGAGAGGGAAGGCGGCACAGTGTAGTCACAGGAGGGGCTTATTGTATCAATGTGCTGCCTCTGCAACAGGTGCAGTGTAGACTCAGCTTGAGCATAACAGGCAGTGGCAAAAGAAACTCTCCATTTTAAACATTTCAAAATAAAAGTATCCATGTGTGTACTAATTATTATATAAATTAATCAACAATACAATGTAAAACAATATGTATATTTCTCACTACTACTCATCCACCAACTTGTTTAGAAATTTCTGGATGCCTGGACACAGAAATATCCAAACCCGTTTTATAATCCCATATATCTAGCCACGGCACAACCAACATACACATCCCATATTATCCAATGTCATTTGAATGTCAATGCATTCTCCCTACTATAGAATGATAATTCAAATGGCAATTCCTACACAATGTGATGAAGTGTGCTTCAAATGATCATAGTCTACTGTACTTCCCCACATTTTTACATTTCCTAAATTAGGAAAGTTTTGCATTAAAATGTTGCAAAAACCACAAAAAGTGAAACACCACAATTTGTATCAACATTTTAATTCACAGACTGCTCAAAAAATGATGTGTGATAAATAAGAGGTATACTACACTGAAAATGTTGTCAGTGAAATAAAATGTATTGTTCTCTGCATTGAGAAAAAATCTGAAATTATTTATGTTTTGGAGAAGGGAAAGACCAGATATCTGGTATATATAATATAAGATATCTCAGGATATTGACATAGGAAAGGCCACCGTAACTGACAAAATTAGGTAAAATTTGATACATACGAAGGGTAGGCGCACTCCTGAAATAATGTATTTTCAGTTACAAAATAATTTGTATCATTCATGTTTTCTAAATCTAAGCCATGTTTTTTTTCAAAAATGTTTGACTTTATTTAATAAATGTAATCTCCTTTGGCTTTCATTGTATTTAATTATCCAACTTTTTAAATATCCAACATACCACTGGTCTCAACAGGGTCAGATAGGTGGGGTTATACTGCATCACCTTTGTGGTTTTGATGGATTTGATCGGTTTTGGATTTTTACCTCATTTATTATTGCCTGTTTTGTTTTGTATAACCAACTGATTATTAATATATAATATATCTAATATATGCCATTTAGCAGACACTTTTATCCAAAGTATATGTGGTCGCAATGGGACACGAACCCACAACCTAAGCGTTGTCAGTGCCATGCTCTATGTACTGAGCCACACAGAACCACATTTATGCAGATTATTGAAACTGCATGTTATTATAATTTATAACTTGCTTACTGAATTTGATTTGTGTGCTGACAGCAATAGCTAGATTACCTAGACAGTTATAGAGTGGGACAATAACAACTCTATGGTTACTATTAGTTTCCATAGGCTCCTAGAAGGAGCTAGCGTCTGTTGTTTTTCTTTGGTTGTATGGTTTTCCCATTGATGGTTTACTGAGGCAAACCTGTGTTCCTTCTGTCGTAATCATTGTGTCAAGTCCCCTGTACTACCATAATTCCCTGTACACCTTATTATTACACTAAATAGGCAAACCCTTGTCTTGCTTCTGGTCCTGTTACAATATGTTTTGCCTATGACAATTAATTTCAGAATTATTTTTCCCTTAATGTCTGAAGCATTTAATTCACTTAATTTCCAAACAATCAATTAACCAACTTCTTAGGCTCTTTCATGTTCCTATACCTGTGACAGTGGGTAGCAAAAGAGCAGGAATTTTGACATTCTTGTTTGATCGCTAAGATCGACATCCTCCTGCATCTTGATTACACCAGAGAGGAGGTTCAGTGCTGAACAACTGAAATAAGATAACACACCAGGCCCGGACACAAAGACATTTTAACAGTCATTGATCAAATACAAATTGAAGCAACACAGTGTCCAGTGATGTGGGATAGCTCATTCAGTAGTATATGAGAGCACACCATGATGTTAACATATGCAAATGGCTGGGTTCAAAGGTGGAGGTGTGATGGCATGTGTTTCATTACAGTACAGATGGATGTCACAGTTCAGGATTTTCACAATCCTATACAGACAATATTCAGTGCCCCCAAAAATCCCACTTTCCTTTGGTCAAAATATTGACCTTACTTTAATGCATGACAACACTCATTTGCTCCATTTTTCCAGGTATGGGACAACATGAGTGTGGTTGGCTGGTCACACCTACTCACCAAAACCCCCCCCAAAAAACCAACAGCGCCCAGGTCGTCACGCCCTGGATCAGCCTGTATGTTATTGTGATCATGGCTATCATTGTAAGCTTGCTGAGCTGTGTGAATCACAGCTTGCTGAGTGGAGTATGGTTTTACCAAACTGCATTTTGAGAATGTCATCAAAACACTGCAAGCACTACTAGCAGTAAATGTAGAATTCACAAAATATAAGTCTTTGGAAAAATGCACTTGGTATTTCACGTCCCTAATGAATGAAATGAATTACATAAAAGCCCCATCATCCATGTTTTTCTGTCTATGAAATAAATCACTGTATTTTGTGTTTGTAAGGTCAAAATGTGTGTCAGAATAACTTTAAAGGACCTCAATATATGGTATAGTCAGTCTAAAAATTCCTCCAGTGATTCCAGTATAGGGCATCAGGTAAACAATGTGGTGCATAATTTTAAGGTTTAAAGCCCCCCTTCCAAAATAAATAATTATAAAATAAAAAAGGAATACAAAAATAAATGAGGAAACATAAAATAGCACATTTCATCAAAATAAATAAATATTGAATAAATCTCTAATGAAATATAATAGCTTCAATTGTTGGTTCTAAACATAGTTAAATATTGCAATGTATGAACATGCAGAATTAGAATCAAATCTCTAACTTAATTTTTTTTGCAAATAACAAATATCTAAAGATGTTATATAAGTTACATTATATACAGCATTTTTACAACATTTCCTTCATAATATTAAACACTAGTGGTAAGCAGCAGTGGTCTTCCTACTGTTCCCATGCTACTTCACCATAACCAATATGCCTCTTTGAAAGGCTGCTGCTGCTCCCTACAGTTTAAAAGTGTTTTTTCTAATCTCTCCCTCCTCTCTCTTTCTTTCACTCTCATACTCTCCACAGCTCTCGCTCCTTCGAACTCTTTGTAGGAATCAGTAAAATCCAGTCACTCTGGTCCAATCAGAGGCAGCTTGAACACTTCCAAAGGCTTTGGCTAGTAAATCCCACTTGAAGAGTGGATATTTCCCAATGTTCATATACTTCCTGCTTGGTAAATGCGCCTTGGACAGGATTTCAAAACCACAATTGTACTTCAGACCATCAAATGTAAATACCACTGGGAAAAGGCATTAATTATAAAAAAAAATACAAGCTGCTAAACGTACAGGAGGAACATTTTATGACCATAATCTTAATAACTCTGGGGCTAATGATCTTTGCAGAATAATTTATCTGTTCTAATAGTACTTTTCTTCTGTATTACCCCTTAAACACCCTTTGTTACTAAGCTTAAGCAGCACTTTCATAAAAGTACTTTCTTGGGGCCTCTTTTCAAGGACATTGCCAGACCCGAGGAGTAGATCGCATACAACAAAGTGGAGCCTATACAACAAAGTCCGGAAAGCTTGACTGCAAACTGTTTCAGAACACTTTAAATCACCTTAAAGTCACCTTAGCTCGACTTAACTTCATAGTAGGATGTGCTAGGAGCTTCCACATAACTATAAATTGCTTTAAATTGTAATTGTGGTTTGCATGGGACAGCTACTGAATAATGTGGATGTCGGTCTGCATGAATTATCAGTAGAACAGGGGGGCAGGTTCACAGGAAAAGCACTCACCCTCCAGAGGAAACCCATGTCAGTGTCTTTTGCTGTATTAGCAGAGCTAATGTTGGCCCCTGACATATGGTACTTTATTTGCAAATTCCATGTAAAGGTGCCCTTTCACAAGATCCCCAAATTGTCGGGAAATGGAGGCTGACATTGCGCTAGAGTAAAGCTGAAGGTTAGTACATTTAAAAGTTTAAAGTACCAACACGTAGACATTTTAATCCAATTTAAGAGTTATCCTATGCCCCCCCCCCCCTCCCCCAAGCTCTGACAGTAATACCTCTTGTTGATATATGGCTATACTGGTTAATATTGCGATGCAAGTTATGTTATTTCTGCTTGGTTTAAGGCCCTCATCACCAGCACGTCCCACCCAAACTGCAATCCGGCTTTCAGACTCCATCTACTTCTCCACAGGGTCAACCCTGCTTCTGTGGTTGGAAAAATTGATTTTGTTTTCTAATAAAGAAATATAAACTTTTATACTTCCCTTCCAGCCATAAATGTGCAAAAAATGTGCTTGCATGTAATAGGCCTTGCTTATTTAATTTCTAGATGTCATTAGTTGTTAAATAATTTATTTGCGATAGCATATAAACGGGAGGAATAGTTTTAGGCACAATTCATGTCGAAATGCATTTGCGGTCCCTTGTTTTTTTTGTATCTGAACGAGCATGTTTGTTCTGGAATGATGTCTTTCCTGGGGGTGCCCTTGGAAGCAATGATAACAGGGTTGTGGGAGTCCTGTGTTGTGGGTGTCATTGGAGACTTGGCTTTGTTTGAACTGGCAAATATGAACGTTCTTGTGCTGTATCAGAAGAGATTTGCGGGAGAGGGTGCAGAGGTGCTGTTTCACCTTCCATCACGTCCAAAGTATTTATCTTTATCAGATTCTGTGCTTATTTCGGAAAAGATGCAGGGGCACGCACATATTTTCAAATGATATTCCACTCTTCTCTTTTAAAAACACACCAAGTTTCTCTTTTCTGAACAAGACAGTATTGAACAAATGACAAATCATTCTCATTCTGGCTCTGAAGACAATGTTGTGTGTGTGTGTGTGTGTGTGTGTGTGTGTGTGTGTGTGTGTGTGTGTGTGTGTGTGTGTAAGATAGTTAGGGACATTTTCAACTCTGTAATACACATTATACACATTAAACATATTACGTGAAATGAAATAATTTATGAATAAGCTTTATCTTTAGCCCAGGCATTAAGTGCCATGATCATTGAGTAACTGTCAATTAAGTGTTGTCAATTAGACAATGTGTTCATAACTGAATATGAATTTTGTGAAATGTATTTGAAGACAGCATTATTGAAATGAGCATTGAGACAACATAATATGTGTGTTTACTATGTATGTATATGTATGCGTAAACTTTATATATTAGGGCTGTATTAGATTACTCTGATAATCAGTTCAATTGATCAACTAATGCATTAATCTTCAGCTAACTTTTGAGAAAAACATCTTTAAATACATGTTAAATGCATTATTTCATTTGCATATTTCCTCAGGGTAAACAAGCTAATATTATATGACATAAGAACATTAAGCTAAAGCTATATATAGACATCATTTTCAACATCACGTGCTTTTAGCTAAGCTTCTTGGTGAAATACAGGTAACATATTAAACATAGTTGGTGTTTTGTCACTGAAGCTAAGAAGCTATTAGTACTATATGGGATTGAATATTGAAGTAGGCAGGCAGTGTGGTATAATGGTATAATGGTTAGGGAGCTGGGCTTGTAACGTTAAGGTTGCAGGTTCAATCCCCAGGTGGGACACTGCCGTTGTACCCTTGAGCAAGGTACTTAACCTGAATTCCTTCAGTTAATATCCAGCTGTATAAATGGATTGTAAAGAAATGTAAACTGTAAGTCGCTCTGGATAAGAGCGTCTGCTAAATGCCTGTAATGTAATATGTCAGACACATGTTGCTCCTCAAAAAAAAAAAAATCAACAATTTTTTTAAATCTGTTGACAGCCATAATTTTGCAGGTAGCTGCCAAAATAAAGGAAACACCAATAGGTCGTTGGGTCTCCACGAGCCACCAGAACAGCTTCAGTGCACCTTGGCTTAGATTATACAAGTGTCTGGAACTCTACTGGAGCGATGCAATACCATTCTTCCATGAGAAATTTCATAATTTGCTGACCATGGCATATGACTTACATCATTTTCATGCTCATAAAACCATTTAGTTACCACTTGTGCCCTGTGGATGGGGCATTGTCATCCTGAAAAAGACCACTCCCACAGATAGAAATGCTTCAACATAGGACAAAGGTGATCACTCATAATGGCTTTGTATTTAATGGCATTTACCTTGCCCCATAAGGGGTTGAGTGGACCTAAACCATGCCATGAAACCCCACAGCATTACAGAGCTACCACAATCCTCCATACAGAATATTTCAAGATCCTTCAGATCCTTTGCAATGGTCAGTCTAGAGAATGTAATGGCCATTGCAAAACAGTGATTTTGTGGTCAGTTATCTATTTCTAGTTTGATTCTGAGATATGCTTGGGCTCATTGTGTTGCTCAAAGATCCATTAGCTTCAGAAGGAACCGGTTTTTGCCCAAAATGTCTTGGTACTTGCTGTTGTTCATTGACCTTAATAAGAGCCCCAGGACCGGTCGATGCAAGGCAACCCCATAACATCCAAGGCCCTGTTTACACCTGGCATTAAAAGACGATGGCAAAGACAATGCATGCTCTTCGCAACAGTTGCAGCGGCGACCGCCATAAACACCACTACCGTACACAGATCATTGTGGCATGCGAAAGCAGCCAAGACTGGTGGGAGCAATTTGTGCAGACCGCAACCGTCAAAATTGTTATGCAACTCACCTCACTATAAACCAACAGCAATGACGGGGAAGGTTGTCGTGTTTACCCCAAATTGAGGAAGTTGTGGCAGAAGCATTGTGTGCTTGCAATTATGTGCAGATATATAAAAAATATTAAATATAAAAAAATGTGCTACTGTTATTTACTGTATGAATTGTGAAAATGTTCGATAACTACTAGCTAACATGTTACCGTGCACCAACTAGCTAGTAGCTAGCTAGTGCTAGCTAGATTAACATTAATTTGCTACTAACCATAACCCAATGAATTGAGTGAGTCAGTTAATTGGAAATGTTAATACAAGTGTCAAGTGGAAATGTTAATACACAATAATAAAAAAATGATTGGATATAAATGCATCTTTTGTGCTTTTACACCTGCCCAAAAACAACATCGGATCCCACCAGATGTGGCCACAGATCCAATCAGAGACACATTTTAGTGCAAGGTGTAAAGATCCACCACCATATTTCACCATAGGTATGATGTTCTTTTCAAAATAAAAGATGCCAAACCCACCAGTGGCATATTCAAAAATCTAAATGTTGGTCTGATCTTACCATAACACCTGGTTCCAATCAGAGTTCCAATGCCGTTTAGCAAACTTCAGTCGCTTGTTTTTGTTTATTGTTCTCAATAGAGGCATTGTGAAAAATGGATTTTACATGTGTGTTACCTCATTTTTATACCCCAGTGAAGCAGGATGCCATGACATGAGGCCACAATACAGTTCCCTAAGGTTCAGATTAACTTTAAAAAATTGCATTTTAGTGCAGATATATTTTTTGGTGGATTTTATTTACAATAATATTTGGGTAAGAATACTGACTAAGAATTACTACTTACTAAAACATACTAAGAATTTGGGGAAATTGTATTAGTATAAAATAATTTTAAGCATACAATATATATCATGACCTTTTATCTTATATTATCCTGTTTGCTCATCTTTATCAAGGGTATGAATGGATTTGGAGGGTACTGTATATATAAAAAACAAATACGATGCATATGGCACTTACTGTTTTCTTTATTTGTGCCACAAGGCACTGAGGCAGGTATTATCCATCAACTATTCATCCCTCTTAAACACAGCAGCAAGCACATCCTGAACATGTCTGTAGCCATTAGGGCTGCAATTTGGTGCAATCCAGAACGGTTATACATTTAACATCAATGCTTAATTAGGATTATTAAGGACAAAACAGATTTAGTTAAATGCTGTGTGATTTTAATTTTGGTTAAAAAATTTGATCGCGCAAAATTTCAGTTGACTTCTGTGTGGCACAGATTGGAGTGGTGACAGTGAATCTGGAGGTACTGTTAGAGTCATGGCACTCTGCTTTTTGGCTCAACGCAACTCAATCTGTGACATGTTTGTGCATACTTGCTTTTGTGCTGTCTGAGTGACATATGGAAGTCAAAAAAAATGTTGAAACTGCCAAAGCGGTGTGTATGGCACTTCCATGTGCTCATTAATTAAGAGGTTTGTGATTTTCATTAGAAAACAGATATGTATGGTTGTTTTATTATTTCAGATACATGTCATTTTATTGGGTTTGTTTAATTAGGCTATATTTCTTTCATAAATGTTACATTGTAGATATTTTTAGAATTCTGTCTTACAAACATTCAATGTTACTTGGATTTTTTGTATTGCCATTTCAAATCTCAGCTTAATTTAAATATAGAGATGTAATTAAAAAGAGTATTATTCATTTACATGAATGGTCATTGAAACACACAACCTGTGGCTGAACTCAAGTGGGAAATAAGTTTACTGTCTAACTCTACAGTAATACAATCATATTAAAGTGAAAACAAAACAGTGTCAATCAGATATGCAGAGTCCTTTATCGTTTCTTGGCTCTGTATGAATGTGAAGTACATTATCTGCACTGTGAATCCTTCTTTGCTTTTATGTGCTAATCGTCACTGCTAAGCAAGACTATTGTGTCTGAGTCACGACGAAAGCACTTTATAGGAAATGAATGCAAATGGCACAGGATGCCAACAGTTTCACACAAATTTTGAATTTCTTCATTCCCACTGATGGTCGTCCAAAAAAACCAGACATATTTTTAAAATGTACAAAAAATAAAATAAGATGCATTAGATAATTCTCTCTCTCCTTTTTTTGTTCTTAGCAGCTTTATTTGAAGATCTTGAAAAGGATATAAAAAAAACCTTGAAACTAGGGCCACCACTGAATTTGGAACAAGTGCAGAGCCTTGAAAGTATTTGTGTGGGTGTGTAAAAATCTTCAGGCTCTTGGCTATGGCAGTTTAGTTCTTCTTTGCTCACCTTACAATCAGTTGGTCTGAAGCACTGGTAAAGTATTTAATATACAGGCATCAATAGGCATGTGTTGTCTGCTGGTGCAATACTTTCCCAACATTTTCAAATGCAGTGACAAATTCTTGTTCTGCTGTACAAATCCTTTATGAAATTTTGACATTTTTATTATACAGTCAGATCCTTTTGAGTATTATGTAATGTTTACTGGAAAACATGATGTATATAGCTTTGAATTACTAGCTTTCGGAAAACAAGATTAAAGTTTATTTTTTGTGTTTTACAGATTTTTTTTTCATATACAGTAACTGTAACGAGTGAGTTCAATTTACACACTTAATTTTCACATAGCTGTGGTCACTCACTTATGCACTGCCACTTGATACAATGGGCCACGTTACTACCTTGGAGAACAGCCTGGGCCAGCACAATAGATTATAAACATCCCCAAAACCGAGTCACAAATTTTACTGATGTGGTAAGACACTGAAATTAGTTTGTCTCAGTCTTGCATGTCAAGTCCTTCTGTTGTCATTCGAGTCCAAAATGATTTCATATTTGAAAAATATTCAGGCAGCTGGCATTCCCATATCCACGCTGTGAATTAGCCATTTATATACTGTAACTGCTCTGCACCTGGGCTTCTGATGTGTCAGGTGGCACCTTTTGAGGCACAAAAACGTGTGTCTGTGAGTGAGTGAGAAAGAGAATGTTTGTATTAGAGGGTGAGAGAGACAGAGAGAAATGGAGGGATAGTGAAAGGAGATCATGCATTCATATCCCCCTCGCTTTTTTTAAAACTATGTTAACACCTGTCATGCTAAAATTCCAGTTAGTGAGATTCCAAAATTGCCCCCAGGGACGTCCCCTTTCCAATTGAGTGGACGCAGGCCGAGAAACAGAGGACAGTTTGCGAGGGTCCTGCTGCTCCCCCAGCTTGCCTGTCTCTGACTCCCCCAACCTCCCCACCCCGTTCAGCTGTTTGTTCAATAGGAGCAGGGAGGCGAGCCAGGCACGTACGGCTTCCCTTCTCCAGAGGGGCTGCCGCTTCTGTTCGGCCTTGCGCCGGCTCCAGCCAGGTCAGATGTAAAACACAGACCGCAACATGTCTCCTCGCTGCTATTCACCACGGATGTTTTTCGTGGCTATGTTTTTTGTCAGCTGCATTATTTGCAACCAAATTCTGCCTGGTCGCCATTAAACTGGTGATATAATATCATATTATTATTGTGTGCAGCATATCTGACATGTTGAAATAGTTCAGGCATTGTACAGTAATTTAACCTGCACAATCTAAACAAAATGACATACCCTGTAATTGACAGTGATTAAATGATGATGAAAAGTTATGCGTTATTTTGTGCACTCTGTACTCATAATGTTTCAAAATGTATTTAAATTAGAACATTGTCACTATATCCTTTAAACGCATCCTTTAATTTATTTAAAAATATCTTGATTTGTGACATAAATATTGGATTCTAATGAATGCTTTCTGCCTATATTTACACAATAACAACAGCTCTGTTCATTTTTGCCAAGTTTCCATGGTAACATGAATGCACCATATGACAAATGAATATCATGCAGTATTTTATTAGTTTTCAATACATTTTAATTTATATTTGCACCAATTTCAAAGAAATAAAAAACAATTCTGACTTGTTCTCATGGCAACAAGATCTGACAATGAGGGGGTGTGTTAAACAACCATATTTTAACCTCTTTATATATACTGTATATATCAATTATTCTGCAAGTATATGGTAACAAGAGATAAAAAATATATATATATGCATTGCTTTCAATTATATATATATATATATATATATATATATATATATAGCTAATCCTTTTCTAGAAATTGATCAACTTTTCATGACCTGCGTTCCTCTGAAAATAATCTATTTGGTTGTTGATCCAAAGTTCAAAGAGAAAGTTTGACTGAATCTTCAGCAGCCTACCCAGTGGTGAGTACATTGTACAAGTAGGCCAAATAGTTACCAAACCATAGCAGGTATCAAAGCTCACAATTGGAGATATATGATTTATCTTTAATTTCTGACCTTCATAAATCCGAAGCAGATTTATATTGTAGCAGTTGCAAGGCTGTGCCTTTCTAGAAGCACTTTCAACAAATGATATATGTCAGGAAGGAGTTGTTCAATAACAATGGAGGACACATGGATATGGTTGAGGTGGTGCAGAACTGTTTTCAGGCATGTTTGGAGACACCTCAGCTATCAGTAGACCCTGGTAGCATAGAAATGGATGGGCCAATTTCCCGCAAAAATATTAAGTCTTGATACTCCAAGTACAACATTTCCCATTCATTTACTTTGTGAGTGTGTCCTTGGATGGCGCTGAAATTGCTGATCAATGCACAGATTTTCTATCAAAGGAACAAGGTAGTTTACTGTAACAGTATTACACAGGGGCTGTACTTTTAAGAAATCTTTGTAGTTTTCATTTGGCTTCCCCCGAATTGTTCAACTGCAGGCATACTCAGAGCTGTAAAAATCAGTGACGGGTCAATTTTTGGCTGAATGAATCCGTCCTTAATTTCCATTCCACATGTTCACACAGGGATATTTTAAGACTACATTTCCAAATGAAGACCAACCACTGCTTTCTTCATTAAGTTATGAATTTCTGTATCTGGCTCCTACACTAAAACATTTTATTATGTATTTTTTTCAATTAAATTGTCAAATCCTCTGATAGGCACAGCAATCTGGTGGATCAACCTTCGTAAAAATACGCAACTCACGATTCACTTAAAATTAGTCTGAAATCCTTATTTGAAAACCAGGATTAGAATGAGAGATGTAGAATGAAAATTAATGATAGAAAAATGACCTTCAAAGCTGTAGAATGTTTCCAAGTAAAGCCACAGGCCACATTTTAAATTTTTGATAATTAATTTGCGATTAGGGGAGGAATCTGGTGTGCGCCCCCTTATTATATTTTTATTTTGGGTCACTTAACAGCAGAAGACATCTTTTCAAAGTTATCATTGAAATGATCCTCTCATGGTGAGTATTGGTGACATCAAACATTGCTTTGTTGGGCTTTGCGGAAATGGTTTGGTTTATACAGATATATTGGTTTAGCTACTATGTGACAAGGGTAATTGTGAGACGCGGACCTCTGCTTTTCTCTGGTGCAGCCTGTAAAATGTAAGTTCCAACACAGTGCTCATTTTGGAATTGTAAAAATTGGAAAATGTGAGGTGTAACATGTGTTAGAGCAGGGGTACTCAAACTTTTAAATTAAAGGTCCACTTATGAATTTTACACAAAGTCAGAAGTCCAGGACAATGCCAGCTAAACGCACCGACATCAATCAAAGCCAAGCCACTCTGAGGGAGACTTCAGTCTCTTGCTGTGTCATAGATTTGACAAATATTCTGTTTGTAGTTTGATGATGATTTCAATTGAGTGAGTCTTGCAGTCCTCACCAGGGCTGGACTGGCTATATAGTCTACCGGGCCGATTCCCGGTGGGCCGGTCTAGTTTTGGGCCGGTAGGGCCGGTATAATTATTATTTTTAATTTAAAAAATATAAATATATTTTTTTTGTCATCTAACGGCCAACAAAAAATGGACAGCGGCCCATTGGTTCATTTTCTATACTGACACTGGGCCGGCCCAATCACATGCTTTTTTTTTTGCCATCGAACGGCCGCCCCAAAATGGACAGCGGCCCATTGGTTCATTAGTGATGGGCCGGTCTGAGCCAAATGGCAGGGCCTATTTTTTGTCCCAGTCCAGCCCTGGTCCTCACCTCTGTGTTCTGGGGCTACTGCTGCTCAAAATGACTGTGCTTTGTCTCATAGCGGCGTTTCACATTACCGCTCTTTATGATGGCTACGGTCTCAGTACAAATCAAGTTGTGGGGTTCGGTCCGGATCCTACCTTGGTCCAGACTTTGAGAAGCCCTGTGCTAGAGTATAGTTTAAGCTATTGGAACCCTTGATCATGCACACACACACACGCACGCATACACACGCAGACACATGCACACATCCATTAAGAGCCCCTGAGAGTCAGAGTCTGTTCCTCTGTGTTTACCTAAAAGCTTTATCTGGGCTTGCCTAAGTCACCTAGACTGTTGAGCCCAGAACAGGCCAGAACCATAAAATGCATAGATCCACCCCTAAGCAACAAGTTACATTTATGAACTTAGCTAGGATTCATGCAGAATTGTGTTAATTTTGTTTTTTGATGTTTAAAAGTTAAGGGCAATTATCTTCTCTGTGAAACAATGGACAGTCCACTGAGAATCTGGACATTGAATCGAGGTAGCTGAATTAGATTTAAGTCAGAAGTTCTATATTGGTTGACTGCTTACAAAGTTTCATATCTAGGATGTTTATGTTAGTATAAGGTGTGATGATATTAAAACGATGTATGAACGTTCTATTTAGCAGTGCTTTGTCATGAATATTGGCACTGGTAGGAAGTCTGGTTGACCAAGCAACATCATGTAAATGCACACAATTCAGATACAACTTCACACAGATACACAATAAATTCCCAACTTTTTTTGCATGCCTTATCTTCTTCTTCCTCTTCTTCTGCTTCTCCTTCTTCATCATAAATGCTCCATGCCCCAAATTATTCATTCTCTCCATGGGTCAATATCTACTTCGACCAATAACATCACCTGTTCAGATCTATTTCTACCAATAATACCATCAGTTCACAGTTGCAGGCCACACAGCAGGTGACCTCATTATTTTAGACATATAAGGGTGTGCACATGTGATGCCATTTCAGCCAATAGAACATTTTAAAAATTCTAGATAGACGCGATATTACTTTTCTGTGGGAAATAGCTTGCATGCTATCTCATACTATCGACAAGATTAACAATATCACTTTTACAAATGTATATTTTCTCTTTCATCTTATTGATTCATGGTCCAGATAGCTAGTGTGACTACAATGTATGCTATAAAACCCTGGACTAAATTCATATTCTGAAACCAATAGCACGTTAATGTATCCAAGTCTGTCTTGCTTCATTCATACAGCTGGGTACACAGCTACACAATGTTAGCTTGCTAGCTTCCAGCAGTTCACTTACTACTGAAGTGTAGCTAGCTTGCCAGTGATATATTCCATCATTAGGCTTTGCTAACATAGCTGCTTGGTTTACTATCTAGCTAGCTAGTGACGCTTCAGGTGATTCATTAATACCGTTAGGTACCTTTCCAGTGACATACTGTTAGTTATCTATCTACTGCTCATCCACAGAGCTTGGTAAGTTAATGACATGCTTATGGTGAGAAGAAAGTGAGAAGAACTTTTACCACATCTACAGTTTAAAAGAGCAATGCTCACATCAAAGCGGCAAGTTTATTTTACTTCATGTCAGATGGAATACATCTACAACGCACAGTGACACGGATAGAATCTCCAGCTGCATTATCTGTATGTACAGATCACCTTATTTTATGTTACCAATCAATGCATTAAAGTTAAGATATGTGCTGTACTATGACTGTAGTGTATACAATTGTCAGACATAGATATTCAGAGACTAAGAGCAGCAGCCAGCACACAACCAAAATACGAGTCCTTGCTCTGGACTGCCACACAGTGAATGCACGTTTATGTTACATTACCGAATCCATATAGTATTGCACATTTACTCAATTGCAGCCGATTTAACGTTTGCTTGCCTAGCTAGCTTCATCTGCTAGTTTACTTGCATCAACAAATTGATGCTAATACATATACAGCCCATTCTAACTTGGATAGAGTCAGATACAGCCAGCGCACACACCTGTGGGTAGGGTGGCTATTTACAAAATCCCAGAATGGAGGACACTTCAGGCAGTGGCAATTTAACGTGTAATTATATGACCAATTTAAAACCATAACAGACTAACTGAGAATATGTACTCACAATAGCTGAATGATCTACCTTTGGAACTTCTGTCCCTTCCTGGCATTTTCCAGAAACCTTCTGTTGGCCAGGAACTTTTGGTAACTTTTGACTACGATAGCACCGAACACTCTCCGATAGCACTTAAAGAAAAATCGTATGGCTTGCCGCTCGTGCCCATAGTGTACGTAAGAACGCCATATTAAAGCATGGTATTTGTTGACATTTATTAGACCAATGATACAGGCGATTCGTTATTTGACAAATACATAAACCAATAAGAAGCACGTTACAATCTTCAAACTGATTTAATGAAGAATTGAGTGCTTTTCTAGTCTAGACTGCAAAAGGAAGGCCAAATGGCATCCGGCAGAGGATCATGCCAGATGGAGGACAGAGCGCTTGAAAACCGGACTGTCCGGCATAATGCCAGACGTATGGCCACCCTACCTGTGGGACATTTTCGTAATTGTACCTTTGTGCTTAAAACTGCTCTCTTAGTAGGTGACTGGGAGATGGGAGGTGAACAATGCCAGAGAGAGAACAACCGGAGATCTAACGCAGAGAGAGAGAAACTGAAAAGTAGTAGTATATGTTTATAGTTTTTATTTTCGTTTCTTATTTTCGTTTATTGTTTTTGGCTGGAACCCGTGAGAGGGAAGGCTGAAGATCTTTTGTTTATTTTGTTATTAACTGCATTCTCTCTCCCCATGGAGGGGGGGGGGGGGATAATA
Organism: Aldrovandia affinis; assembly: GCA_029706075.1. NCBI lineage: Eukaryota > Metazoa > Chordata > Actinopteri > Notacanthiformes > Halosauridae > Aldrovandia > Aldrovandia affinis. Next base: position 1,165,408 of record JAINUG010000010.1, on the reverse strand, counting down.
AAATACGGTCTGCGGATTGACAAATCCATTCCCTGTGTCCCGCTGTTCTGTTCTGATCCGGGTTGTGTGTGACACACCTTCTGTAATGTTAAGTCACAATGTTAAAGTTAGATGACATGACTGTATATACCACTTGTAAGACATTAGGCGGCAGTGTGGTGTAATGGTTAGGGAACTGGGCTTGTAACATTAAGGTTGTAGGTTCAATCCCCAGGTGGGACACGGCCGCTGTACCCTTGAGCAAGGTACTTAACCTGACTTGCTTCAGTTAATATGCAGCTGTATAAATGGATTGTAAAGAAATGTAAACTGTAAGTCGCTCTGGATAAGAGCGTCTGCTAAATGCCTGTAATGTAATGTAAGACATGTTCAAACTGCCACGCAATTAACCTTATGGTTTATTATTATATTACCGGATCCACTGTGTTACAGTTACAGTTTTAGAATGGCATCAAACACACTCTTAACAAACCTATTATTACTGACGGACTGCTTTTAAGTAACCATGTGAAATCATAACTTGTTCTATCATTCTGCTGTCTGCGGGGTGAGGAGAGAGGTGAACGCGAAAACACTTTATGTGGGTCAGAAGGAGCAGATTCAATTTTAGAGTGAAAGATGGCAGATTCAGCAGTGGAGAGCATAGCAGAGGTTGCGGCGGACAGAGACTATAGGGGTGGGTGTGGAGGGTTTGGGTACAGTGGTGAGAGGGAGAAGTACATGAACTGATGGTCAAAATTATGTTTCAATGAGGTTGGGAGCAGAGCAGCTCCTGGTGAAGATAAGGTCCAGCTGGTTCCCAGCATTCTGGGTAGGCGGAGACAGCGCCATGGTGAAGTCAGAGGGGAGTAAGGTAATAACATGGAGTTTACATGGGACAGTGACAGCATGAAATTCAGGAGGAGGAAGAGAGGGAGAGATGGGGAAGCAGTATAATGCTTAAGCTCCACAAGGGGGAAATGAGGAGACCAGTGCCTCTGTGGAGAAGAGGGCAGCAGGGATGACTGTGTTCTCAGGTGTTATCCACATCTCAGTGAGAGCCAAGAAGTGGAGGGAGAGCAAGAAGGCCTGGGCTGAGATGAAGTCAGCCTTCTGTACGGCTGACTGGCAGTTCCAGAGACCCCCTGCAGCCACAAGATCCACACCGGAAGAGTGTGGCGGGGTTACCAAGTTGAAAAGGTTACAGCAGCGTGACTGGGTATCTCCTCTGCTATGTAGTATAGGAGCAGAGATGCAGACAGTGACAGGGATGATATGCAATGTATAGCATACGTAAAATGTGGGAGCCTAATGCTAGCGGAATATAAAACACAGTGACTATCAACTATTTAATAGTACGCTAGATAGTGAAAAAGGTAGAAAGTACAATCTGTATATACTGTGGCCTTCCTCGGTAGACTCGCTAGTCTTTGTCCGTGCCGTCTTCTGCTATAGAAGCTTCTGCTTGCTTTAAACACGCTTACTCTTTGAGTATGACCAACCAAAGTACTTAACTACCAAATTCAGAAGTAAAAAAGCAAACAAAAGCAACAGCAAAGATAGTTCATACAGGCAATTCAGAATAAAAGCAAAGCACAAGCTAATAAAATAACTCAAAACACAAACAGCCAAACAACAACAGAGATTAGAAACCGAAAGATTTACCAAGTCCTGCTACAATGTACATTGATCCACAGTAAATGCACACACAAGTAAATACATCACAGCGTGATACCTTGAATAGTTAACATAAATATATCAAATCAAATAATGCTCAGTTGTCTTTACAGTACTAAAATTCATACACATATTAATATCTTCACCGCTGAATTTATACTGCTCTACACACAAAAATATGTGATATCTCAACAAAAACCTTTTCAACATAAAAAAGACATGTTACTCAAAAAGTTAAAACTAAACTTTAACCAATATATTTTACAGAAACTAAACAAGCACTGTTCCAAACCAATGCAACCCATATTTTCCTAGATTTGTTCAAGTAACTTGGCCCTGTGTTTCTTCAACGTATAGTCTCATCTCTCATTAGGGTTCTTCAAATTTTATGTCACATTCCAAAATGGCTAAGTGTATATCTAAAAAGGTTTTTTGACTGATATGCTGTCACAGAAATCTCCTGCAGTGTAAGCTAGCTTTACAACATTTTTCTGTGCTCCTGTTCCAACAGATAAGACACTATGCATATCTGCTGGTGCCTACAATGGGGATACAGCCAGTTGTGTGTTGTGTCTTGTCTGTGTGAAGCAGAAAGTGGAAGCAGGAAGTTCCTGAAAGTATTTATCTAGTTTTATTGACTCATTTGCATCACATAGCAGAGGTGTTGCTCTGGCAAACTTTTTGCAAATCGACATTACAGCAGGCTGCTAGCATATAGTCGAGGCTCGGAAATCGAGAGAGTTAAGAGAAGGCACAATAGTCCTGCTGCTAGTGTAATTTGTTGCTTAAAAATGGGAACCTTGACATATCTAGCATGCTATGGTCTGTGACTGGCACCTTTTCACTTTAGCTAGCTAGGCAGCAGGGAATGAGATGTTGTAATTTTGAGAAAAATCTGGGGTAGCAGAAACAATGAGCTAGCTAGCACTGAAGAGTGTATAGCTTTATAAAATACAAATGAGAGCCTTCTACCTTACAAAATGCTTGTAATGAATGAATGATTTTTTTTTCCATATTTTTATCTTAAAAAGCCAATAAGCTTTTACATGCACAAACACAATGTTATCCATTTCTGGTGGCTGTACCTTCAAGTATTTATAAAATGACATCTTGATCCCATTTTTTATGTATTCAATATGAATAGATACAATATAGAACTTTTATAAATGCCATTTGTCATCCATACTTCTTAACAAGCATTGAGCAGCATGTGCCGTAAATAGCCTATTCCTGAATGGGATATAGGCTATTTGCTAACTCTTTTAGCTACTAAATAACAACTGATGAAGCAACATGCATCTCTGTATGAGTATAAGGCATATGCTTGATGTATTTGTTTTTAAGAATGCATAATGACTCACTCACTTTTGTTTTGATCACATTTTCTTTGACATGTTCAGAAGCCTGAATTAATTTCATTAGTGGCTCTTCACTGATCCATAGTTTATGACATCAATGTCCAATACTTCACAAATAATCATTGAAAAGATTAATCTCAAAACATGAAGTGGGTGTTGAAATGCCTCAACATCAGCTGACTGTCAGTGTATTCTCAATGATTTTCCTATAATTTTCTCCCCATGACAAATACAGTATATATTTACAGCAATTCGAGTGAGCCCAGCACTGCCATTTAACGGAATACATTTTTTTTTTTTAAACTGGAAGGGAGAAAAACAAAAACAAAACTTTTCAAAGATTTATTTCAAGCCTCATTCAAGTGTTTCATTAAGTCATTGCATTTGCTCCAGCATTTCCTACATTCAACGTTGTTATCTTATCATGATTTTTCTTTTCCACGAAAAGCTTTCATACAGAGAAATCATCAAACTTCTTAGAATGCTAAGAAGTGATCTTGTGTGGCTCATACCCCTCCCTTTTCGTCATCTTGTGTGTGAGATTTAAACTGAAATACCAGGCTTACGAGGAAATGTATTTGTCCGACTACAGATAAGAACACTTTTCCTCTGAAGTTTGATCAAAGACAGACAAAATGGCTAAATATATATTTAACGATCTTTTAAAAGCTGTACATTAATGATGAGATAGTGCAGTACAGATTATTATAAACCCATAACGTGTGACAACCAATCCACGTAAAGTACTGAGTCTATTATTTCCATTAATGAAACATGCAGATAAGCTCCTTCCACAAAATAATGTCATCTTCTGCATATTAGAATCTCACTAGCCACAAAGGTACACAGTGCACAGCTTCTTAAATTTGGCACAATTTACCCAAATATAGCCCTCCGTAGGTACATTTTTCAAATATCTGTTGATATTAATCCTGATATTTGGCTGGACTTGTTAGACTACTAGAGTGATCGAGATTCTAATGAATGGGGTCATTTAATAAGGAGAAAAAAAACATTGGTAAAAGACATTGCGGCTTTAAGGCAACTGAAGACCCTAAGGCACATATAGGCCATTCCATACATGGGCCCAAATTTAACATAATTGTGCAAGAGGTGAAATGAATTGCATAAACATGAACATTCCCAACCTGTTTCCTCAAATAAAACCATCACACTCATTTGAAATGAAATGGCAAAGAAAAAAAGGGAGAGACTTCACAAGCGATGTATCTGTTCTGCACCCCCATCCCCACCCCCCGTCAGACAGCAATGGCCCCAAACACAATTGCCAGTGTTACTTTTAGTTAATCAAGCCCTTAGCAAAGAGATGCTATTTGACACCTCAAGAGACAGATAAAATATGAAACATAATTAAGCAGCAATTAAATTCATTCTGACTGTAAAATAAAAATATATACTGTGATATTAATGTGGAATGGAATTCAAATGTTTAAGTTCCCAATGTAGTGACATTTATACATGGGCTGGGGGTACATTAAATCAATAAAAATATTATAATTTTATAGGTTTATGTATGTTTACACTCTCCTAAATACAATACTTTTAACTAAATTGGAAATATGCATACCACAGGCAACACATCAGAATATCTTGACAAACTTTACATTATTGCCATCTTTGTCAAAACACCTATAAAAAAAACAAAAGAAGGGGTATTTCATCACTTTACACCATAAAGTGTATGTTAAATATTTAGGCCTTACATGTAGCCATTAATATTTAATGTGCACACAGTGGTGAAAAGATGAATAATATTTGTGGCAAAAAATTTGCATTTTACTGTTAAATTACACATTAATTACACAGCTTCATAAAGGAACAATATAACTTTGAAGCTTTCTAGATGGCAGAGTTAATTATTTCCAATTAGTAACAAAATTTCTTCAGTGACATATCAAACCTTAGAAAACATTAGAAAACATCATAGCATTTTTTTTTTAATAAGCCGTAGAAAAACGTAAGGGTTGCTGTTGTGTTTCTCAGTAACATGGATAATTTATTGCAAATCATACACCTTTCTGATGTAGTGCTCTGTGCTCTTTCTGAGTTATAATTAGAAAATTTAATATTATGCCCTGATTACATTAAAGCATATTACAGGGATATATGTACAGTTTCCGTTTGGAAGTTAAAATGGGGAAAAAATAAAATAAATCCAAGCAGGTGAATGATAAAGTTTGAGCCGGTGAGATTCTGTGAGATGCGCTATCCATCTTGTTGTTAATAAAGACCAACACGCTGGCTGACCACCTGTCAGAAGTCATCATAACAGCCCCAAAACTCAGTGGATGTGATGGTCTTATAAGCCTGAGAGAGAACATATTCGGGAGATCCAGATTAAAACATGCACCTACTATTACGTGGTATTCTCAAAAACGACTGACTGCAAAATCTGCCGCATTGTTTTCCTGCCGTGGTAATGGGAGGCTTAAGTAAAGCATGAGCCACTGTTTAAACTTGTGTGATTAACAGTAATCATGTTTATTATAATAACCATTACTGAAGTGGAATTAATTTAATCATAAATTGAGCAATTACTTAGATTAATAAGTACAATATGCTTGTGTTAAAAAATCTAAATAATCATCCGATTTGTAGTACAGATTATGCGAACACGGCTGGAATTCAAATTAGAGCAGTTTACCAGAAATAGATAACAATTTATGGCACAAAGTCTGTGAAAACAGACACAAAATCGGGAAAACTAGCATTCATTTTCACCGGATGGAAATGAACTACGATTGAAAAGTTATAGATCAAAACTGGAACCAATAGTTTAAGCTGTTTGGACGCATGGCAATCATTCACAATTATAAATGTCTGTTACCATTTTGGTCCATTTGGTCGATTAACATTGTTTTGTGGCAGTCATTTCTGTGTCGCTAAAATTACTATAATGGATAGGTACACAATGTAATACAGTGGACAACATATTTCACCAGGATTTAGTCTCCTAGTTTAACCAAAGAAGCTCATTCCAAAGTTGTAATCTCCAGGGAAATCTGATGTTCAAGGTCTAAATCCTTCCTTCAGCCTGATGATTAAAAATGTGTGTTTGCGTGTGTGTGTGTGTGTGTGTGTGTGTGTGTGTGTGTAAAATACATATATTATCTTTTTTTTTAAGTACTGAATGAATACTAAACACAGTTTAAGCAGCTTTGTAGTGAAATGGCCCTTACCATAAATACCTGTTTTCCTTTGGGAACCTGAGGCACATACGTGACTGTATATCTTGGGATAAAGCATGTAAGAGAGGAAGGACAGTTTGGGTTCATTTCAAATGGATTCCCAACGCAGTTGACCGAAACAAAACGGACACAGCATTACGGGATGCGTACGAACTCATTGCTCTGCCCTTCGCATGGGGCAGGAGTGGTATTTCAAACGAGTAAAGAAATCAGGCGAGCCGTAAACCCAAATTAATTTGGAGCCTGTGTCGCAAGTCTGCACCATTTAGGCACCAATTAAATCTGCTATTTGCAGGTGATGTCCCCTCCCTGGCTCTCCATCCCCCCATCCCCCCCTCCACGCATTCCCAGTGGGCCTGTAGCGCGGGCCTCCCAGCGAGGCCTGTTAGAGTCGATCAGGTGGTAATATGGAGGGACAGATGAGGCTGTGCAGACAGATGGTGGGATGACCTGGAAAACCTGCCCCCTTTTCTTGGATCAAGCAGCAGCTGACAGGTATTATTTCATAAACTAAAGTCTAAAAGGAATTGCCGGAGTCCCCAGCATTAATCTGGGACTGCAACCAGCCATGTAACATTGATGTCAGAACAAATCTGTCTCCGCGCACAAGGAGCGAGCAAGTGCTTTTTGATGAAGTTGTTCATAAATTTTAATATTATATGTTGGTGAGCATGATGAATATCTCTGGACTCATTCATATTTTAATGGTTGGTATGTAAAAGTAACAACATCCTTAACTATCGTTCTCCAGGCGCAAGATTTTTGTCGTCACACGGGGGTTTGCTTGCAGCTGGTTGATCACAATAAGGTCGCAACTAATTCAGGATATTCAAAATGCTAACCATTTCACTGAGATCACATTTACTGGAATCACATTTTTTCACTGAGCCAATAGCCAGTAGCAGAGATATTGCAAATACTCTGACATTTTGAGAATTCCATGATTTCATGTTCTACTGTGGAAATATGTTTCTTCAACAAAAGAAAAGGAATACAATGGTAAAACATTTGAAGATGCGCACGTTTTCATCCCATGTATCAAGGGCGTAACCACATATTAAATATTGAGGGGGACATAATGAAAGGGAATGCTTTATACGTATCTACAAATTATTAGGGGTATGAATATGTTTTAAATATTCGGGGGGGACAAGCCTCCACCCCACTTGTTACACCTATGCCGTGTTACACCTATGCCGTGTATATGTATACTTAAATGTGTATGTCATAATGATATGTTTGATAAGCAGAATGCAAAGACACCAAAGTCATAGCATTTCTTCACTGCTTTTTGAATGCAGTGCCAAGCCTTCTGAGCTTGCCTACCACTCAGCCTTGACTGAGCTCTTTTGAACTGCCCAGACTTGAATGCTCCCAGCTCTCCTTTCTCACTTTTTTTTCTTTTTACGAAACCACTTCACCAATGAAATTTATCAGAGATGTTTAATCCTCTTGAAGAACTTTAAATAAGTGCGGAAATATGTAAATTGCTGAAACATTCCCTTTGAGTACAAACCATGAGAAACTAGTAGATTAATTAGGAATATATATTCGGAAATAACCATATTATCTTCTATGGCTGGCTGCAGCAGAACCGGCTATGCCAATGGACAAGTAATTAATACTGCATGTTATCAGAGTTATAGGTGGCAAACACTTTTTTTTACTTTTTCCCTCCCTCCATAGATGTGAAATGCATTACTGTTCCATCAATTGATTTATGTTGCTTTAAAATGTAGGTCTCATAGAACTCCAGGAATTAAGCTGCACTCTAGGGCCAATTAACCAAGCCTTTGCCTCTCACACAGTCACTCTGATGCATCTCAATCAATCCAAATGCCCATAGGTGAAATGCCAGATCTGATAGCAGATCACTCTCCTTGAATTCTAAACTGTTGAATAGCCATACGATTATTAATCTCTACAATATTATATACTACAACTAGTGCTGAGTAACTAATACTGTACATAGTGTTTTTATGCATCTATGTTCTCATAAGTTGGTCTGCATCATGAGATTCTGAATGCAGATCCATTCTCTGTCTATTCAAGACTGACAGCCACACAGATTTATCTATATTTTAAGGGTACTGTAGCGTAAATGCCTTAGTGATTACATAAGAATGTATTGTGACGCGGTAACTAAGGTATTAAAGTGCCATTGCACAGAAAGATTTAATTTTTGTCACTTCCTGCAAAGATATCCAGTCTTGAGCGTCTCCTCTTTTTTTGAGTGCCAAAATCATGATCACAGTGAACTCTTGTCTGTACGGATGAAGCTGCGTCCAAAGTGAGTGAGTTATTCAACTTTATGGAAACTGATATATAATATCGATCCAAATTTTAATTATTACAATTGTGGCAGCCGGCCAGAGGAGGTACACCAAGTGGTGATTGAGGGCTGGTACATCATGGCACACGGACTCCACCCTTGACCCGAGCCTTATTAGGAAGTCTGGCTCCTACCTCATGCGCCTGTACATCATCGGCTCCCTGATGGCTCAGCAGTAAGGTGCAAAGTACGTTATAAAGTAATTCGAGGGAAATGTGTTGGCGAGAGAGAGTGCAAGAGAAAGCATTACAAAGTAATTTTTTACTTATTTACTTTGTTTTAGTGTTTTGTTGTTGACTTGAAACCCAACACCCATGGCCGTGCTACACTATATGGAATGCCCCGTTAAGGTAAATTCTAGCTATCGCTATTATTAATAATAACAATAATAATAATAATAATAATTATTATTATTATTTAGTCTGCATGTGAAACATTACAGAAACCAACTGAATTAATTTCCTAAACAAAAATGAAACAGCTTTTAAGCAGCATACACCAAACTTTGCAAAGTTATTGTACGATCTTGCTATTTCTCTCCCTGGATTGAATCATCATCCCAGGCATTGTTCAAACACAGCCTTTTTCTTGGCCTTGGACAAACAATCATAAATTGTAGTCTCCATTGTTCAGCTTAAATATATTTAGCTAGCTTTAGCTATCTAGATCACTACAGCAGTGTTTCCCCTACTATTGGCAGTTATGACAAGCCATATGTTCAAGAAAGGGAGAAGCAAAAGTGAGATGGGTAGCGGGCAGGTGAAAAGACTGTTACCCCTAACTTAGAGGTAACAGACAAGAATTTGGAATTCTCAAGCATTGTGGCCAGTCGGATTCCTGCAACGCCTGCCTTAATTGACAATGTGACGGAAAACATTGCCAGCCGACCCGACAAACATCAGACTTCTGGGTAGATTCCAAATATAAACAGTGGCTATATAAAATGGAACTTTGGAAGTGTCCTAACACAAAAAGATCTCAAAGTTTTTCATTTTTCACATTGTATTAAGCTTCGCTGTTAGTCCAATTAGAGTTAATATAGTTGATAAATTTGTTGTCAGTGCAATTATAGCTAATGCATTTCAGTACCATGTTAAAATATGCAGTAACATTAGCCATGTCTGATCTAAAACATTTTTTAATTGGTTAGGCTATCACTGATTGTTGAGTGTTGTGAATGTTCTGTTTTTTGTTATTGCTGTAAATATAGTACATTTTCGAACTGAAATATATTCTAGGAGAAACACTGTAATCTGTTTATGCACAATATATCAGCCAGCAGAGTAGCTTGAGAGCTAGCTCAAGGGTAAAAAGAAAGGTATATTCATCAAGCTACTGCAAACTTATTCGGCTAGGTAGTTCCATGAATGACAAGGTCAAAGGAATATGGTATTATTTGACTAGCTAGTGAGGCAGAACAGCTAGCAGGCTAACATATTTCCCAGTTAATTAAAAATAAAAACCTTTGTGTGATATTAGAAGTGCAGTAAATGTAATAGTTGTTATCGCATATATTGAATGAACTGGCCACAATTGTGTGCCAAACACCCAATTAGCTAAGGGAAAGTTACTGGGACCACTAGACTTTTCAAAATAAAAGATCAGTTGGTTGTCTAGCAACAGTCAGGTGGGTAGTTTCCAACTTTCTACTAATGTTAAATGAACACTGATTAGCCTCAAATATTTACTTAATACTTGGCATTGGTGTTTGTAGTTTCAGTGATTTTAGGCATCTCAAGTTTAGCCTTTTTTTAAAGAAAAAAGTCAAACCTGTATTAATTTACAAATGATTGCAGACATCTAATGTAGCTGTGAGCCAATCCCCCAAAATGTGAAAACCACTTGGTCAAAATGAGAATGAAAACTAATAACTATTAATTAACCTCTCAAGCATGCATATGGTTATGCTGCTGCCTCTGCACCCTCATAAAGAACGGATTTTCAAATAGCAGATATCAACAGATATATATCCAGCATTCATTACTCCATGTTCTGCCTTGTGTTGAGGGTCTCACCCTTGTTGCAGTTAGTTACGTCAAACTGATTATAATTCTAGGATGATATATTGTATGTGGGCAGAATGCACTGGGAGAGCTTGATTTGCCCTCTTAATGGTATAATGTGTTCCAATGTGCACAGTATGACCTTTAATTAATGTATACGATCATAACCCAGAAGACCGCGACCAGATTTTACAATTACCTAATTTAACCTGCTGTATGTACGTGACCTTTTTACAAGCACTCACTGTGACCATCTGAGTCCTGACATGCAGGACATCTGGTCTGGCGTGAGGATGGTTGTGTCTAGTGCCCTTGTCCTGAAGGCTTTTGGAAGACTCGATGCCCCTGATTCACAAAAGGGGAGTGTTTTATAGAAGCTAACCAAAAAAAACAGTGATGACAAATCAATTGCTGGTACGCTGAAGCACTGTGAAGATGAGGTTGCACAATGCCATTGCATAACCTTGCAGTACCTCAGACATGGTCAAATTAATTAGTCAGTATCAATCAATGCATTGTTTTGTCTTGCAATGAAATAGTTTCACCGTGAGCTTTTATTTTTTATATTTACCCAATTCATGTTTTTCTTTCTACCATATTTTTAGTTTGTGTAGCACATATACTGGGCTGAATCCTAACATCATGGCAGGTTGTGTTTGTATATACATATAAGTTACATATACACATACTGCAATGTTTATATGGTATGCTATGTATAGTAAGTTATAATTTGCCCATATCTCATAATAATTTCAATATGCAATCTCCACCACAAAAAATGCGTCAGCAGTTATAAAAAAGAAGAAAAAAAACACAGTGTAGGTGCAGCCTCTCGTGCATGTGTTACATAACGGAATTTAAAATGAATAGATTGAGAATAGATTGACAGCTATTACAGAATATAGAATAGCTGTCTTATTTCTGTCAATGTTTTGGAAATGTTTAGGAAGGGTTACATTTTTACATTTGACATTTTAAGCATTTAGCAGACGCTCTTATCCAGAGCGACTTAGAAGATGTGCATTAATACAAGGTAAGAACAATCATAGTTCGCGCACAAGATCAGTGCAGTAATACAGCAATAGACATCATTGCAGGCGTCTGCGTATCATACCTGTAACACTGGGAAAGAAAAGGTTAGTGGTGGTTTTAGAGGGGGTTAACTTCGAAGTGCTTCGGAGCGCGTTTTGGACTAAACTTTTAGCGGTGCCGTGCACAAAAAAAATATTACGTTTTCATCTCTGCCTGTTTATCCCGATACTGTATCTAAAACAGCACATTAACATCTGCACACCATTTAGACGCAAACACTGGGGCTAATAACAGTGTCTGCTGAATTCTCGCTCCAGCCAAATCCCACAGCTGAACAGTGTCACCCAGGCTTCTGGGCCTCTCCTAACAGTTATTGATTGGGGCTTTACACCGCTTCAAGCTGTTCTCTTTAAAGGAACAATGTCGACCGAAATGTGTGTTGTGCGTTGCGTCCAACGGCTACCTCTGTCGCGTGCCTCGCGGTCTTGGGTGGCCCTTCAAGGAGCACGATCCATAGCTTTAATCATGACTTTAAACGACAACGGAAAGTAGTCAAATACTGTGCCTGAAGAATGAAGAATGACATTAACTATACAGGTCAGAATTCAGTATATGATTTTATATTGGGATCTCTCTTCAGGTAAAAGAAAAGCAATGCATAACACACAAGTGTATGTATGTATGTATGTATGTATGTATGTATGTATGTATATATATATATATATATATATATAGTATATATATGTTTGCGGGTGTGTGTGTATATATATGTGTCTAACTATTATTATTATTATTATAGTAATTCAGTCCTTTTATATTATTGATCCTTTACAAATATTTTCCAAGGTATCTTAATTACTCTCAAGAAGCATTTCTTTGGCTGGTGGACAACACAAATAAGTTGATTTGCATTTCTGTGTTGTGAGTGTTTTGGCAGTCAGCGCACTAGTCCAGATTGTAACCCCTATTTCTGCCTCCAAAACCTGCCTTGGAGGAGTGTCCACAGAGGGATTAGGGATTTACTGGGGAAGGTAAGTGTGACTACAAGCTTTGGCTAGCCATCTGCTCCCCAGCAGAGTTCGGGCCAACCTGTGCAGCCTGCAGCAAAGACCTGGGCACTGTGCTAAATCCAGGCCTGGCCAACCTGGCGCAGCCAGCCAATCACCATCAGTCTGCTGATTAGTTGCAAGAAGCAGTCCATATGTAGCAAAGTTTTTTTTTTTTTCCTATCCACTCCCCCCACCCATCCATTTCTTCCATGAATAAAATATACACAATATGCATGTGACCTGCATGTATGGGGTGGACTCTGACCCTGCAGTGCTAAATGAAAGCACCCGACCGTACCCCCCTCTAAACTCCGATTGGAATAATAAGCCAGACCCCAGCCCCAAGCGCTTTCGGGCGGCTGTGCCGCGAAACAAACGACAGGGGTTTGGGGCCGCCTCCTCACCCCTGGGTAATAATCTAATTTATTTAACGACGACTTATTAAAACCGCAGAAATGGACAGGTTTCCTTACAGCTGCTGGGAGTCACACTGTGCCAGGGTATAAGCAGCTGATACCTGCCATCTCCCTTGTTAGACATCCATGAGGACTGAACAACACAAGTCAGAAGGAGGGGGTGGATGGGGGGAGGGGGGGGGGCAAGAAACATAATGCTCATTATTAAATTGCAGGCAAACCCTTTGCCAGGAACCTATTTCTCATCATTAATTATTCATATTTTATTTCAGTAATCCAATACTCAGGTGAGGAGGGTGGTGATAGAATGTGTAATTTTAAAGTGTAATGGTGATGTGGGTCGAGCGAGGGATTAGAAATAAAATATAACTCACTAATGGATGTATAAATCTGAGATTCACATTTAATTTATCTTGTTTTATGTTTATTTTCTTTATTGCATTTTTTTGTTGCTGGAAGGAAAATGCTTTACATTGACCTTTTCTAATGTTTCAAGAAGTTCCAATTGGAACTGATGATTTTGCACAGCACAGTAAGAAAGGGGTCATATGAAAATCAATGACATAATATTACATTTGTTTGGTGGAACATTCATCGCTGTCTTTCACTCAACCTTGAGAAATAGCACTGACTGTGGAGAAAGACTTATGACATTTGTCTGACCAATTTGTTACGTTTGCATGTGTACGTTCCTGCATACAACTCCATACAAATGTATGCCTTTATTTGCATTTTTGTCTTTCAATCATGGTGCAGTGTTGAGTTAAAATAATATATGTCCAAAATATCAATCTTAATTAGCCTATATTTTCAAATGCAATTTGAAATTTACATTTTTAGCTCACATTTTATTATGGAAAATGCAAGTAATTTGTAGACCGAAAGCCTGCAGCCATCAAGATGTTTAATATTTAATAGAGCCTGTTTTGAAGTTGTGATCATATATTATTTTGATTGCATTACCGTGGCATTGATTGTGTTTGCTTATGAATGATGTCTTTGAATGGGAGCAGCTTCACCTGAGGATTATTTTACTCTTTACTCCTTCCTCTGTTTCCCCTGATTCCTCTTCTGTTGAATGTGGTGTACAGACCCCGTGGAAACTACCATGGTATGCATTTTTGCATAGAGACAACACATTTTTGTACTAATACACTGTTTTACAATCACTGTAGACATGTGCCCTTCCTGGATTTGTTAAATACTGATGATGCTGGTTTCATTTAAATGGTCAGATTCACTTACAGTGCACTTGTGGTCTTAGCACTGTTTCACCCGACTAATATTTCTCACATGCATGAATTAGAGGGGGTTTGAGATTTTTATTTTATTTTTTATTATTATTGAACAATTAGTTATAGAACTTGTAGTATGATCAAATAAATACCTGCTGTCCTTGGTTTGATGTGCCAAGCAATCATAAAGTAGGTGGTTTATAATGCTGAAAATGCTTGGTACTGTATTTCCACCAATCCCTGAGTCTGTGTATGGGTTTATTGATTTATTTAGTCAGGGTAGAAACCTATGCACGTGCTCTTTAAAAGTAACAACAATTAACATGTTGAAAGCAGGCCTATTTCATGGTTTCACGTTTCCATTAAAGATTTTTTGAATCTCTCATAAGGAGTGCGCACCCTGCACTCAACGTCCAGAGTGAGTTAGAGTGATTGCTGTTAATAATGTGGGGCAGAGCAGGAATCTGGGAGATTATGGACATGTTTCTGGCAACGATGCACCCAAGCCTACGGCTAAATGTTTTTTCACAACCCCCCAACCCCTCGCAAAAAAGTAGGTTCTCCTCCATATGCCTTTGCAATCTTTCATAGTTTAAATTAATAACAAGACCCCCCCTGATATTTATCAATGTCCCTTGTCTTGGAGAATGTGAACTAGTTTACCTGCTGCTACCATGGTAAAAAAGATGGCTGTGGAAAACAGTGAGCTGCCTTTACCATTATATACTGTACACTCATTATTTAGACAGCAAAATAATACATACGGGTCTGTTACAGTGAAGAATCTAAATTGGATGCCAACAGTGGGTAGAAATTGAGAAACCTTCTTTAGTCAATTTAAGATAAGCATTGATTATTATTATAGTTCTGCAGGCCTAAAATATGTTATGTTTTTCCTCCTAGTTTTATGGCAATGTGGCTGAAAATGAATACTCCTGCTGAATTAGTTGCAATTGCAGGGAGTATTCATTAACCTTGTAGCTTTCTTTTTAAATCCTAACTCATAATGAGGCATTGCGATTAAATGCAAACAGAAAAGTGTTACAATTCAGCTCACGGCCCCCTATGATCCCTATGGTTATAACCTTAATACTGTTTAGGCAACATAGCTGTTGTTTTTGTTCACTTCAGCATTCACTTTTCAGGTTTCAATGGTATTGGTGATATTGCAGGGATCATTTTGTACTTACTTCCCTCTGAAGTTGTATTATCAAATATACAATTTAAAATTAAATGATGCAAGATTAGTGAGTTACTAACATGTATTGTGTAAAATGTGATGTAGTGGTGAGAGCACTAGGTTTGACAGTCATGGGCCCATATCCCATGTTGGGCACTGCAGCACTGCAAAATAAATGTCTGTACATACAGTGAGTATAAGTATTCACCACCTTTGGCATTTTTCACATTTTATTTTCTTACTTCATGGAATCAAAATTGTATAATTGGGATTTCTACACAAAATACACTATAATGTAAAAAAAAAAAAAATACTCTAAAGCTTTTTTTAAATTCATTACAAATAAAAAACAGACAATAATTGATCCCATAAGTATTCATCCCCCTTGACTTAATACTTGGTAGAAGCACCTTTAGCTGCAATTACAGCTGTGAGTCTATTTGAGTAAGTCTCTACCAGTGTTGCACATCTGGACATTGCAGTTTTTGCCCATTCTTATTTACAAAATTGCTCAAGCTCCATCAGGTTGGATGGAGATTTCTGGTAAACAGCAATTTTCAAATCTTTCCACAGATCTTCAAAGGGATTGAGGTCTGGGCTTTGACTGGGCCACTCCAGGATATAGATTTTTAAACCACTCCAATGTGGCTTTTGCTGTATGCTTTGGGTCATTGTCCTGCTGGAATAGAAAGCTTTTTGCAAGTCCCAGGTCTCTTGGGACTTGCAAAAAGTCCCAAGAGAGACTGCAGTGGGTTTTCGTCCTCGATTTGTCTATATCATGCGCCATCCATTTTGCACATTACACGTTTTCCAGTCCCTGAAGCAGAGAAGCATCATCATGGCATGGATGATGCTTGGGGTGATGCGCAGTGGTAGGCTTGTGGCAAACGTAGTGCCTAACTTTGAGGCCAAAAAGTTCAAGCTTGGTCTCATCAGACCACAGAATCTTCCTCCACTTGGTTTGAAAGTCTCCCACATGCCTTCGGGCAAACTTAAGACAAGATTTAATGTGAGTTTTCTTCAACAATTTTTGCCACCCTCCCCTAAAGAGCAGATTTGTGAAGCGCCTGGGCTATTTTTGTCCCATGGACAGTTTCTCCCATCTCTGCCATGGAAGACTGTAACTCCATCAGAGTTACCATAGGCCTCTTGGTGGCCTCCCTAACAAGTGCCCTTCTCGCATGGATGCTCAGCTTTGGAGGACGGCCTGTTCTAGGCAAATTCACAGTTGTGCCGTATTTTCTCAATTTCTTTATGATGGACTTAATGGTGCTCCGGGGAACAGTCTTTGAAATATTCTTATATCTTACCTGATTGGTGCTTTTGAATAACCTTTTCTCAGATTTGCTTTGAATGTTCTTTGGTATTCATGAATAAGCTCTTGTTTGGAAATGCACTAACCAACTCTCATAGACAGGCGTATTTCATTTAAAATATTTTAAAACACCTTAATTGTACACAGGTGGACTGCAATCAAATAATTATGTGACCTCTGGAGACAATTGATTGAGTTTATTTAGGTGTGTTTTAGCTAAAGGGGTGAATACTTATGCAATCAATTATTCTCCGTTTTTTATTTCATTAAGAAAAAGCTTTACAGTTGTTGTTTTAAAAGGTGTAAACTTTTAGCAGTGTATTTCCAAGTGATATGTATTATATATGTAGCAAGTTATTTCAGACAAGGGCACAGCACTAAAAACTATATAATAAATGATCATTAATCAAAGAATGTAAATATAACATGAGATATACTGTGTATATACAAAAAAGATATATGATACCTTTTATTTCAGAGCAGATGGAGCTTGTCAACAAATTCTGACATCACCGGTGTTGAGCACAGCAGCTGTTATTTTCATGTATGAAACACAAATTGCAGATTTTGGCACGCGGAACAAAATAAGCATAAGTAAGTCCTGACATGGAAACCCTTGGGCACCATTGGTCTTACTGAAGAGATGACTTACATGTTCAGCCATACAAAATGGAACTCAAATATAAACCAAGTGATTGCTCCTCATCAAAACTGTGGTTAAAGTGAAAACCACAGTTCAGACAGGTTCCAAGGTTTTCGGAGTCAAGTGGTTGCACAGTGCATATGTGACTAAGGAGTGTGTGGTAAGAAAGTTGTATAGGAAAGGCTGTAAAGAAAATACACAGTAAATGTATGAATCTGCCATTATATCAACTCAATGCATGTATGTATTGATCTGGAGCATTGATCTAAAGCAAGATGGCACCTCATGCTCCTTTATTGTATATAGATATCTCCTATATTCTTGTATAGTAGCTCATGTGATGTTAAAGGATGAAATTGCTCTTCCCCCATCTAATGCATGGAGAGAGAAAAACTGTGAAGATACAAACTGTGAGAGATCTTTGTGCAGAAACAGTTTTAACAAAAATAATTACAAAATAATTACAAACAAACTTGTGTTTCTAATATGTTTTTCTTTTCTGTCCCCCACTTCAATGAAATGTATTTACATAATCGGATCCCCCACCCATTCTATAATACGAGACTTACTGCATAGCCATCTTTGTGACAAACTGTGCAAACACCTAAAGCGAGATTAAATCATAGTTTTGGTTCCTTTTTTAATGACAATAAAATTAGAATGAATGAAAACCAATTCAACAAGGGAGTGTTATCCCCGCCTCCCCCCTTTCCCCAATATGAAAAAGCCATTAGGTCACGGAATATGCATATATCTTGCATGCTCTCTTGTCGCCTGCAATTTGGGTAAAAAAAGTAAAGGTCAGGGACGTTAGTCAGATTGCGCTCGACAAATTCTAAAAAGGCTCAGTGGTCACACCGAATGGATTCACTGCAACATAATTAGCCCCCAGAATTCCCTCTCTGCCCACTCCCAGGTGTGTGCCAGTCAAAAACCGCCCTTCCCGAACTGCCTTTAACCTCTGACTGTTCCGCCAACTCCCCCGCACTTCCTCAATCCTCGTCCCACCTTTGCATTGTTCCAGCTGCGCAGCACCTAGCGCTTACCACAGATGTGGCGACCGATGCATAAATTAGTCATCAACATTAGCATTACCCTGCGCATGGCACCCCGTGCCAACTGCTCTCCGCACGGCCATTAAAGGTCATGTTTTGATGACTGAATGCCACACAGGCACCTTGGATCCCTGGAGGAGCGTTCCCCAGGTGCACGTGAAAGGTTAAAAATTACCTTCCCGGCGACGCCGTCTCTGCCCAAGGAAATAATTAGAGGTTTTTAGGAGCGGCAGAATGCCTCCTGTCAGATGACAGAGCGGTACCTAATGGCCGTTTTCTGGGGAAGAGTCAAACAGACTGTCAGTCCTGACAGGACAAATGAGCATAATAGCAGCGTGAAAATGGGCGCCTGTTCCTTTCAGGGGGATAAAATGGCAATGTACGACTGGAATGGTGTAAGGCCTAACCTTTGCATAAATCTGTTAACACATGTATTAAGGCTCTTTTAAATTGAGCCTCCCTGGTTCTCTTCCCTCTGGAGGTGCTGTCTGCTCATGTTTATTCTAATGGAGTGCTTTCAATGAGCTTTAAATTAAATTAAAATGTACAATTAGGATTATTGTCCTGATCCACTACAAAATAATGTGCTATTTAGTAATCATTTATTACTTGTGTATAGAAATATGCAACTAGGAAACAAACTACCATGATTCAATCCACAAAAAAAATTAATTAATCAATGTGTAATATTCATATTTTGGGTTTTGTAAAGTTATTTTTAAGATCGTGACCTGGATTCAATAAAAAGTTGTACTTTCATTTCTGTGCTTAATTATCAAATGAGGGTCAATGTTTTTTTTTTCTTTGCCCAGTTAAGTGAACACCAATTTTTTCAAAAAAATAATACTTTCATTTAATTGTAAGTTGAGGACAAATGTTGATTGAAGCCTGTATCTCTTTATTGACTAACACACACTAACACACAAACTTGGCTACAGTAGTTCTGCATGAATGAATTGTTCCTTGGCCTTTACGCAGTGTGTACAGCTACAGTAGCGTTTTGGCATATTTCTGCCATTACACCTCTTTTTGTTATACTGCGTCTCTGAAGTCACCCTAGTCCCACAGGCCCGAGCTGAAGAGGGATTGCGGCCTGGACTCCACCTGGACGACATTCCCTGGCACCGTAGGCCCCCTCCATGGGTGGCACATAAGTGTCAAAAGAACTGAGGGCCAATCATTCACCATGCCATGCCATGTCATTTTCCCCCATTAGGCCAAAGCAGCTCTTGCGCAAAGCCAAAATGGTGTCAGAGGAGGTGAACCTGCTCATCCCTGACACCGAATTTCTCGAAGCACCGGCACGGGGGTCGACCTTGTTCCTCAGACGCTACCTGGCGACGAAGGTGTTAAGCGCGAGGTGAAGAAAAAAAAATATGAGGCGAACAGGAGATCTAAACATAGGCATGCTATTCATCCTCTACCCAGGAGCTCCTAAGATGTACTTAACTGGGTTTTCTGAAGATCCTGGCATGCCCCATTGATGGCATTTATATTCCTACCACAACATCCCGCGCGCTAATAGCAGGGTTATTAACATAACAAACTTAAACGTTCTATATAAATAATACTGTTTCAGGATGCACCCGTTCAGCTGACACTATTTAGGCAGCGGCTCAACATCTGTTTATGAACACTTTGCCTAATGATATCATCCGATATCATTAAGCGTGGCACAACGCTACGTAGCAGCAGGTGCAGCTGTTTCAACTCCCCATCGCCGGCGAAAAGAAAGGAGCCGCACCCCCCTCCCCCCTCCTGATATCCGACAAACCCGTCATTAGGACAATTTTCTTCAACAAAAAAAAAACCGCCCTGTGATTTCAGTCTGTATATCACCTGTAATTGTAGCTTTTAGCAAGTGGCTGATTCCATACATTTAGCCGGGCGCAGTGCGACTGGGGCCTGAATGCTGAAAGCACATTTGTGCAGCCAGCTGCGGGGGCTTTTTTTAGACGGCTGTTTTATTTTTTTGTGTCTTTTTTTTTACGGGCAGCTCGTTCCCGCGAGCGGGCGGCGAGGCTTTGTTTCCTCTTCCCGCTTGCTCTGTTTGGATGCTCACAATTATGGAAATTATTGATTATTCACTCTGCGAACAATGGCGAGGTCCCCTCGCCGTGAGTGACCAGCTTTTTGAAGAGCTCTCAGGTTGCCTCGCAGGTTTTTCTGTCTGCGGCGTAGTCGTCTAATTAGGAAGGTGGATCATTACGCTCCCGTGTTGTGCATTGTGCATTCGCCTCTGTATTTTGCACTCTGCCACTTTAGTCATAAGGCTCTGGCTTACAAATGGAGCTGCTAATTTATGTTCACAGTTCACCAAGTCATGTCATCGGAACTATTCTGTATTATAGAGCGCAACATCTGGACAGAGCACATTCTCTGTTTCTGTTTCTCATTTAAAGTTTATACGCTGTGTAGTTAAAAAAAAAGTGACATTCATTTTCAAATTGAAATACGTTCGTACTAAAAATAGACTTCTGGTAATCATATTGCAAGACAAAAGGCAAAACAAATACTGTAGAACTATTGAGAATTATATCTTCATATTTTTTTCCCTCTGTTAATATTGTATCTTTCACCTTGCGGAAACTTCCTGGCATTCTTTCTCTCTTTCTTTTTTTTGCCGATTTATCATGCAAAAGAGAAATCCCAGCCACGTTGACCCCTTGGAATCCAGGGACTACGAGCTTGCTACCAGCACTGTCAGTCAGCAGGGAAATTTGAGACCCCCCCCGCAGCTGTTTTTTAAATGTTGATTACACAAGACACAGGGATATCTTTCCTCTCCGCTGCTGCAGTCAGCCATCACCCAGGAGGCGAGAGAGTGGAACCGCTTGACCTAAGGTGCTCGCTGACCCAGGAATCGGTTCAAGAAAGGGGTCCTGGCTGTAGGGTTGCTCAGAAAGACTCTTATCCCCAAACTCTCACAACAAAACATCATCCTATGCATGGTAGGAAACTCAGACAGCAACGCCCCAGGATCTGGCAAGTGGCAAAACAACGGACAAATTAGACAGTAGTTCCCTGAAAATAAATATGTGTGCTGATATCATACAAGCGGGAAAGAAAGTTAAATTATGCACCTAATTTTACAGCTTTACAACAGTGCTATGGATTTCCATTCTAACTATAAAGTAGATGCCCTGTCTCGATATGGCAGCGCTGCAGGGAAAATATTATTTAAGGAATACTGTGTCATTTGAGTCTTTGAATTTTTGGCAGCAGTGTCATCAAAATGTCTCTTCTTTTTTATTTTACTTACAGCTGTTCTGTAAACGTTCCTATTGAGGGCCTAAACAAAGCTTGGATTCCCTCATAGGCAGACCAAAGAGAAGGCAGTGCATCCCTCAACAGAGGTGGTCTTAGGCGTGTCCTGGAGCATGTAAAAGCAAAATGATGATTTCCTCATAATGGGTTTGGAACTCAAATTCTCAGTGTAAGCTTACCCTGCTACTGAGTAGAGAGTTACGGTAGTTGGGTGTCTTCAGAGATGGATTACAAAGTACTGTAAATCTACCCTAATCCTAGCATGCTAATGCAACGATCATTTATACATTTACATGATTCTTCTCCAAATATGTATTTTATTAAAACTAACCACAATATGATTTTTTTCTAGTAGTGAGTAGTGTATTTACTAGCTTAATCATTATTATTATTATTATTATTATTATTATTATTATCGTTACTAACCATTTGTTTCTTTCGCCACCAAATTCACATAAAAAAGAAACAAGTAAGAAACATAAAATATAATTCCAGCATCAAAGGTTTGCTCAAGCTTAAAGACTAAATGTAGTTAGGCAGAGAGCTAAGCCTAGTTTGTGATGTTTTTGTAATGACATTACATAATGGTTACACATATTCACTCATTGCAAAAAAATACTGAAATAGTTTGCTTGTGAAGCTTCATTGTACAGCGAGATGGTAGTATTCCAGAAGGATCTCATTTCTGAACATTCTTATGTTCGTACTATGTTAACCTGACAAATCAATAATCTCACACAAAGCAACAATACACACCGAAGCGTTGCATTAGAACCTTTGCGCCACTATCTAATACACGTGTCTTCGTCTCAACACAGACAACGCATACCAAACGCTCACGCACCTTCACCGTTCTAATCGAAGTGGAAGTCTAGAGTTCCACTGAAAGTGTGGAGAGGAATTTTGAGGAGTTGGAACGTCGAGATGAGGGACGGGGCTGAGATCTGAAGGCTTCGGCTGCCACCTGAGAAAAGAAAAACCTGACAATCCCTCCACCATTTGAAACGCCACCGACATATCAGCCCTAACAAGTGTTTCTATCAAAAGGACTGCTGCTGCCTTTGTTATTTCTCTTTAGCAAGTAAATTACACTTTTAGGATTTATTAAGACAAGAAACAATTTTCGAGTAGCAGGTCAAAACTCTCCGTGGAAATCCGCTCATTACTTCCTAGCCCGAGGCGCTTTCCTCTGCTCAAATGTATCCATCGTCTCTCTTTTGTTTCCGTATCTATATTTCCAGGATCGTGTTGCCATGCCTAATGCTATAATGTCACAGTGGTTTGTTCAAAGCAGAGCGGTGATTTGGGTTCTCAGCAGGTGCTAGCCAAACTCTGATCAATTATAGAAGTGAGGGACTCACGGAAACATCACCATCGCCGAAGCCAGTAGATAAAATGGGAATTCTTTCTTTTTTTTGACATCGCACGCATTTCCCCTCCATTTACTGAGACAAAGCCGAGTCCTTGTGCTTTATTCTTTTGTTTTATTGATTTATATACCCCCCTCCCCACCTCCCATTTTTGACACACAGATTATATGCACGAAAATATGAGAGATGAATTGGTTCCCTTTTAATTTACTGTGTAGAAGCAAAGTTATCTTTTGATTCTGGGCAGTCTCAGTAAGGTCATTTATATTTCCTGTGTGATTATCATCCCCTTGGGATCCTTAGAAGTGCAACTCTTTTCAACTCAAACTGAGAACATAGAAAAGCTAGTTTGATTCATAAATTATAATAGTTCTCTAATGACAAAGGCCCAATTGACGAGCATTAAGGCTGACACAAAAACGGTGTAAACCTTTCCACGTCTCGCATATATAAAATTGACTTTGCTTTCTCCCCGTTTAAAATGAATCCAGTAATAACCTACTGATTGATTTTTTAATTTTTTATTAAGAAGTGATCACAGCCTGAAGAATTCACTGCGAGTATTACTCGCAGAAGTAATACTCATACACTTACATATCTGACTCACTGACATTACTCACAGTGAACAACTGAATATCTACCAGGTGAATGATCGAAGTAAAACCATCCCCCCCCCTTCTGAATCCACAGTTTTTTTATATAAAGTCTACAACTGAAGATAGGCCATAAAGCCTGCCTTCTTCTGAAAGCCGCCGATAAGGTCGGATCCACGCGAGGCGAGCCGCATCTTAAATGGGGGGCCTTTAAGTCAAACCTATGCAAGGGGTTGATGTCGCGGTGCGCTGGCTGGCAGGCCCCTCTGACGGTTTCCCCGGGATGCTGCTCAGCCGACTGCGGTGGCACGGAAAGCCCTGCTCTCTGGGCTGTGGCCTGTTGTCTCCTCACTTCTCCGAACGCGCCACTTTAATGGCTTCCCTTGTTGCGCCGGCTGACAAATGGACGGCTATGTAAAAAGCTGGGCTGTTACACGGCTGCTGCATGCTTGGGTAAAGAGGCACGGGGGGGAGCACTGTGCCGTGTTAGCCCGGCTCACGCTGAACAAAGCCAGCACGGGCCTTCCATCACAATAGCAACGGTTGTCTGTTTCCCAAAGAGATTTTTAGTAAATGAAGTAAATAAATGTATATACAGTATATATATATATATATATATACTACACACTGACATATTTGCACACAAATACTACGCATAGACATATTTGCACACAATATAATGAAGTGCTTCATTCCTGGATGGGATACAAGCTAATCATTAATGTACTCTTGTATGCAATTTTCTCAAGTCCTGTGAACCCTTTTTTTGTTAAGAGATATTTAATTGCCATGTTTGATAATACCCCATTGCTTGTGGCTGAAAGCACTTATTCTCGGATTCAATCAACATTTGTCCTTAACTTGGACTTATAAATGCAAGTGTTCGTTTTTTCTTCACAAACACAGTTCGGCAAGTTCAGCAATCACCAAACTATGTTTGTGACGAAAATCATTAACACATGCATTTTATTGTGAGTTAAAGACTACTGTTGACTGAATTCAGGCCTTCGTGTCAACAATAATATCCATTTAAACACATTGTATTGCTAGCTTGCTACATTATATGTGATGCATTGGCACAAATCTGACAATTTGACAAGATAAGTACTTTAGGAAACTTGGTTCCTACAATCAATTCACAGACTGGACTCTTGTAGTAACAGGAACATAGCAGTTCATCATATATTCTGGCTTATTTGACAGGAGATGCCCATGATTTAGCATAGGTCAAAAAACACTGTTCTCACATGAATAACAGCAGTTTTATAGCTAGTTAGCTAATGTCAATTCACAATGTCTTCGCTAGCTAGCCATTAGCGGAGCCCATCAGCCACTGCTTGGTCGTAGCCATTGCAACTCCAGAAATGTGTCGAGGTAGGCTTGTTACAGGTGGCAGCTATCCTCGCAAACGCTAACCAGCCTTCCTCACCTGTCAAGGAGGAAAGTACAGGTGAGGGGGTGGCTAACACCATCTGGGGTGGTTAACAGCTCACCAACTCATTAACCCAGGCATGCAATATATTCATATGTGCTGTGAAAAAGTAAGTTTGTGCTAATTGTGTAACATCGCCGCCCTGTCCTGTCCACCTTCCTCGTGTTTTTGTTCATCCCGTTCCTTGTGTGTCATGTCTTGTCTTTGCTTTTACCCTGTGTGTCTTTTTTTTTAGGCTGGGCGTGGCTTCCTCGCATTCTGCACTCGGTTCTCTTTCCCCCTTGTTAGATTCAGCCTATCACACCTACTCCCCTGCACATTCCGCATGCCGGAATCAATTTAGTAATTTTGCCCTTTCCTATTTAAGTTCAGCGCTCACACACTCCAGTGCCAAACTGTACTATTGAAATTGTACTGCTCTAGTTTGGTTCTCCCTGTTTATCTGTTTGTATTTTTGTTGTTATTCAGTCTTTTTGTAGCCCGTTCTGCCTGTTACGTTTTGCCAGCTTCATGCCAGACTGATTCCCCAGTCTGTTCCTCCAGTTACTTTTTGTTGCATCCAGTGAAATAAACGCCTCCTGTGAGGATTTCAAGTTCTGTCCCGGAGTCTGCTTTTGGGTCCAAGTCAACATCTACACTGTAACAAATTGTGCTCCGGGAACAGTGCTCCAGAATTCCTTCTAGGCAATGTGAGAGACTTATCAATACCTACAGGACATTTTTAGTTAAAGTAATTGCTACTAAAAGACCTTTGATCAGTTACTTAAGCTAGGGGTGCACTTACTTTTTCCCACAGCGGTATTTGATGTCTGATGACGTTTCGTTGAATCGATAATGGAAATCGGGTTGCACTCACCTTTCCACAGCCCTGTATGCCTGGCATGTTGTGGTTTATGTGTCACGGTTCACAATTTTTCCAGGACTGTCCAAACACCAAGGACGTGGATGGGACTATTTCGTCTGTCCCAGAGTCCCATCCTTTAGTTGTTTTTCTTGCGTTGCATTTTTTTTTTACTATGATATTTTCATGATTTTTTTTTTACAGCGCAATATAAATGTGACCCTTCAAAAATATTTTCTTTCCCCTGGAGATCTTCTTCTCTTCTCCAGCATCCTACAGACAGGCTGTGCTGGAATGAACTGGATTCAGGTATTTACCGAGAGATAATGTGCAAAAGTTGAGTTATCCTCTGGTTTTGCCAGTGTCCATGCCAACCTCAGAGTAACCCCTTTAAACCCTTATCTGGGGGACAGTCGAGGCACGGAGCCGCAGACTTGCACGTGTACACGGGCCAGATTTAAACGGCTTTATTTTCACTTAACATCATGAGGAAATGTAAAATGTGTATATATCTGGAGGAATATTTTAATATTCAAACGTTCAAAATGTGTAATATAGTGTATCATGCGGTTCTTTTGGGGTCGCTACCCAGCTTGTGCTGTGACTTGAAAAAAAAAGTAAAAAGCTGACGGGTCATGCACATTTACTGAGAGTTACAGTGTCCTCTCTTGTTCTCCTATGACCGAGGCTTGAAGTTATTTTGAGTGAGTGTACATGCCAACAATCTCTAATTGCACTCCTTTCCCACAGATCCCACGCCTTCCTTAAACCAAATTCCTTGTGTGCTAATTAGGCACGGAATATTACTGTCGATGCTCCTGACAGGTGCGACTGGCCTGTCAGGGTCGCACCGAGTGAGTCCGCACCCCCGGCATTAAAAAGGAGAGACTGAAGAATAACAAGAGACGAGATGTGTTCATTTCATCTTCCATCTGTTAATGTGCAACCGATGCCAACGTTTCCATGTATAGGAAAGGGGGGGAAGAGAAATACATGTAAAAAATCAGGGACTAGGATGATAACATGTTTTTTAGATTTACAAACAGTCCTATCCAATCATCTGTGCTGAAATGTGGTGTTTGAAGTTTTAGAATGAATGGTGAGAGGAAGTGATTGGCATCAGACTTGGGGTCAATTAATTTGTATTTTATCACGAAGCATTTCTCTATTGCTTCCACATTTGCACAATCTGTCAAAACATGATATGCGCTTATGTTAGTTTGTCAGATCTGAAAGTATTGTATTTGCACACTCTGATCCAAACATAGCATGCATTTAAGAACATAAGAACATGAGAATACGTAACGAACTGGCCGTTTGGCACGTCCCAGCTCGCCATTTACAGTCTTGAGAATATCCAGCACTGCATCAAGCTGTTCCACGCATTTGACGGGTCTCTATGCCTTCCGATATCAGTTCGGAATTTGCCATTATTTTTCACCCATGCCCTCTTGTTCTGCTAACTGAACTGAAGACAAAACAAAATATTGGAGGTTTTAAACAAAGATTCGGGACAACTTTTAGACAACCTCTGGTGTTTCCCTCAACAAGCTGAAATTAATCTTCCCAACAAGTATAAAATCACCACATACCTTTCTGCCATCATGCTAAGCTGTTTCCAGCACCCCACAGCCTCCCTATCTCCTTGTCCCATGTTAACCCACATTTCCTCTCCCTTTGTCTGTGATGTCCAAAAGGGGGTTCAACAACCTCATCCAACGGGCAGGTGTGATCTCGCCTCTAGACTCCAAGCCCAAGAACTGAATTCGTAATGCAACTAGGTTGTCCCGTGTGTCAATAAACCTTCTGCTCTAAACGCACTTATGTTGCATGATAATTTCTTACTACTGAATTTTTGTATTCTGTATAAACACACATACACACACACAATACACGTATGTGTGTGTGTACCAACATCTGTGTGCATTATGTCTAAAATGGGAAACTGAACATTCGCAATGAATTTGACCCTGTCTAATATTTCTGCAAGTACAGTATATATTACTTATTTGCAAAATCACACAACATCATAATAGTGTTAGGACTAAAGGCAGTTTTGTTTTAAGTTTAAGGTTAAGTTTAAGTTTTCTCTTAAAAAGAATCAAAATATTTGCATTTATATCACAATATATTTGGTCCAAATCCTTATTTTAGTGACATTCATTTGAAATGCATTGTATCTTTGGTGAAGTTTATTTCTAAAAATAAATACAGACATTTATATTATGTTATATACGTGATCTTTTTTATGGCTTTCATTATTCTTCAGTTGCATATTATGCAAATATAATAAAACCATGGTCACAATGGTGGTCATCTCATGTTTCAGACAACATGAAATATTTTCTATTCTTTATGGATGCAACATTTGACCTAAACCAGATACACGGTGGGAAACATCTGGCATACACAACAATGATTTGATGATTGACAGCTTTTACGACGGCCAATTTCTAGGCCGGTTTGGATCCTAGTTTTCTTCCCATGGAGAAGGCACAAGTTTGGGGTAGTGGGCTTGCTGATGGATTTGAAAACAAAGTGCAAAGGTCAAGTAGGAAACTCCAAGGTTTTAAGGTGGCGATAATTTTCCAAAGCTGTGATTCGCTGTGTCAACATAGCGGGCTACCAATTGCTGAATGATAGGTGAACTGGACAGGAACCTTTCATTGTTTTCTAAACGGAAAAGCGAGAGAGAGGAATGAATCTTTCACATGCTTGGAGAGACAGTCAAAATTCTTTCTCAGGGTGGAGAGTGGTATTCTGCATACCCCAAGCCAGAATATACATTGCACCTCCAGAGCGCTTTGGAATGTTTCATTCCCTTTTTATTTCAATAGCAAACAGAAGGAGTGAGGCATAAGATGATGTCATATATTTTGGATGGGGGGAAATAGTCAATACACAGCCTCGCGCGAACACTACTGCCTCCAGCCTTTCCATCTTGAACAGGAGTTTTCCATGCAGTTGGAATGTCGATTATAATTGTTTGTTCATTTTTATGTTTCCTCCTTGAATAGTGCACCTGCACTTCACAAAGTGAACTCCAGAGAAAGGCTCGCAATTAGGGTCTTTGGAGCCAAAGGCCTTGCTTATGTGCTCAGAAGTGAACCCAGTGGGAGAATCAGATAAATACCTTTTAGCGCGTAAGGTAGCAAGAAGGGTGACAGCAAAGAGGCTCAAAGGGAGTAATTTCTGCTTTATTTGTCTTCAAATCTGACCCTTTCTTGACAAGGTTTCAGCGCTCCTGTTAGAGCTGTTATGGTATCTTTCCACGGTCTAATCAAAACCTATTACCGATGTTTATGAACAAGGGAAGCCAGATAAAATGTTACCTTTTATAGGCTAACTGCAATGCCCCTAAAACATTCCAAGTGTTTGAAATTTCATGGATAAGTGGTTCTGATTTTCATGCAGATTGTAAATTGCGTGACCATTTTCGACCTTCTCCAGTATCATTACTGATCTCAAAGTAAGGCGTGGGAATCAGGAAAACGGGTTTGTATTTTAAATGGGAGAAAGGTCCATATCGGGCATCTCACTTTGTTATTCATTTTGTGGACGTATGGAAATGCTGCAGTGAGATCTTACACAAATTATATAATTGTATACATGCGCTGGCTGTTTTTGCACTCAAGGTTAAGAGGGTGCTTTTTGTACACTATGTCACCGATATCTACTTATTTTCTTTGGGCCAAGTGTATTACCTGTGGCAAAAAAAAGTATTTGAAAACTCTCTGCAAGAAAAGAAGGGTTAATATTTACAACTAACTCTAACCATAATATTCAATCCTACATCGTACAACTCAAATCAAAGCATTCCATGGTAGTATGTATTTAAACCGAAAAACTGGTTTTCAAGAGCTTGAATTACTTTAACCTGATACAGCCTAAAACAGAATTTAATCACGAACATCAGCGATCGTTGATTGGGTATATCAAACTCCTATTCTAATTACAGCGTTGAACCTGTTTATTGAAAGCTCCATGCCACATGACTTGGGTGATGTTCTTCCGGCTGGCTACACCTCCAGATTCCTGAGTACAGCCATTTTTACAGTACCTCTCTGTGTTGTAGCATTGGTTATGCATGAGGGCGTGCGGTGGAAAAATCCCATCTTAAAGCTCTGAGAAGAGGAGTCAGAGGGATGTTACAGCAGCTGAAAGTGTCACTCACAGAATTATAACTTCTTCTTTTTTTGAAAGTTCCCTGGCAGTGCAGCTGCCTAAATGAGAGGGATTAAGTTAACTCCCTGCTTAGAGGAAGAGCAGGGCAGGATTAGGGCAGTGGGCTTGGACATAGCAACCATTCAAGCAGGGACCGCAGCTTCTTTAAAAGAAGGAGGAGAAGAAAAAAGCAGGCTTGCACAGCCCTTGTGGGGGCCTTGGAATTCAGGCTGAATTGCCCGAACGGATACGTGGACAAGTGTGCCGCTGTCAACAACGTGTAGGGGACACACGTAGATATTATAAGAGGAGGGTCAGGGGTGGACAATCAGTTTCACATAAGGCTGGTCGTGCTGCGGCCGTGTTTGCCTTAATGGTGGGTGGCAGTTCAGGTGCGATATTATTGTGGCGAGCGTGGGTCGGTTGCGGGTTAAAAAAAACGGACTGCTACCACACGCGACTCTCTCCCCTCCTAGTGGTAAAGTTGTCTGGGCAGTTTGCGTGGTGTCCGGATTTGCCCTGTAAACCGTTTTTTTTGCGATGATTGCTGTTGACGATCTGTATGCGGCGACTGTCGAGAACTGCCTGTTCTTGATTCATGGAGGGATGTTTATGGCCCTAAATATTTATTATTTCATAGGAGTGAACAGACTAAACGCTCTGTCTGATTAACTAACAAAAAGCTTGGAAAGCTTGCTCAATCTGTAATATTTGCGACCCCTGTAATCAGACAGCAATTAAATCGACTGTTCCTCAAGTTTCAAGGTTTCAAGTTTCAAGGGTTTTATTGTCAGTCACAGATATATACAAGTATAACACGGTGAGTGAAATTCTTGTGCCTTTTCACGATGTTAAAATGAATTTGAGGCAACACCCAAGACTGAAACAATTTCACTCCGTCCTGTGTGAAAATCTTGCTTGGCTTATAAGGATGGAGCAGTTGGAGAGGCTCAGAACATTCTTATCTCCTCTAAAACAATGACACCCCTTACCTCATGACACTCCAAATAAATATGCTTGTCCTGAAATGAGTCCCGATTGCATCTCATCGTCATAACGCGGTAAAAGCGACTGCCATTATTTTGGAGTAATACATATAGTTGTAAGATGTCAAACATCACGATAAACTCTCTGGTCACCAGACAGATGTTTATGCTAAGATCCATTGCGCCACGACCAGAGTTGGGCTTTAGCTCATGTCATTTCCACTACCCCGAGACAGCAATCACAGTGCTGTAGAGACACCAGTGATGGATGCCTTTTTTTCTTCTGGAGTCAAGTCAAATCTTCTGTTCAGAGGGCAACAGTAATTGTTGGGACAGGTGACACATATATGGAAACTAGGATATAATGTGAAGACTGTATAGGACACATGTTTGGATTATTGTTATTATTTTTTTTAACATGGCTAATTGTATAAAATAACCAGATCCTTGTAATCCTTTGTTTTGGTATGTGAATAGTATGTGATTCTGAATGGTCTTCCACTACATAAACAAATATACTCACAGCCATTCAGATTTGAAGTGTATGTATGATATATGTGTACATTTGCAGTATGCTTCAAAATGTTTGTGCCTGTGCCATGCAGTATGTTGAAACCTGATACTGTACATATCGTAGGATGATGAAAATTCTCTACAGGCAGTAATTCATACTGAGAGCATTCCTTGCAAAACACAAGGTATCTAAAAAATGTTTTTTTTTAAAGAAAGGCAATTTGCAACATAGTTGAAATTACTCTTTATTTTCACTGTTATCCAAAATAACAAGCCAAGATTGCGAATCAGTACACTTGCATTACACATTCCTCAGAGAGGTATTTTTCTCACATATAGTGCGATTTCAAAGGAAATAGTTACATGTTCCTGACTCCCAAGATATTTATTAGTCTGGAGTGTCAGCAATGGGAACTGAGGAATTGAATCCCAGATCTTCACTGTTTCTCTAAACTCAGTGTTTTCTGAACGTTACTATATGTGGAGAGCGTGTGATATTTTCTTCCCAACTAATAGAAAAGGCCCATAGGCCAAGAGCAGAAAGCAGCTACATATGAGCCCAGGGGACCCTGTATCCAATTGTGTTTGTCAAGGCTTCGATTCATCATGTCATAGGGGCCTAATGTACTCCACACTCTTTCTTTTGCATGCTCTAAGTATTTTTTGTGAAACTAAGGCTGTCACTGAGAAAACACACATAAAAACTATTTTGCAAACACTGCTCACTTCTCTGAATTCTCCAGAGCCAGGAATTTCCCCCTCTCGGTCTTTATCTTGTGGTAAATGCTGACAGACCACTGAACCTTGTTGTCAGCCATGACAGGCTCATAGCTATTTTGTAAAACGTGTAGCAAAACAAAGGGCCTCTGGAGCAGTGGTTAGCTATCTGAGGAGCATGACTTTGAACTTGAGGGAGAGAGGGAGAAAAAAAGAACAGGAGTCCTCGCTAACCACTGGCAAAAGCTGCATAACTCAAACCCTTTGCAGCGTAGGAAAAACATGCCTCGCACACCAAGTAACAGAAGCATTTAGCGGAGACGGTATTGTGTAGCCTTTCCGACACATAGAATCACATATTAGGTCAGTCCAGAAAACAGATGAACATTTGGGCCATTTTCAACATGTAGGCATATACAGGTAACTGCCAAAATAAAGGCACCACTAACTTAATAGGGCCATCATGAGCCAATAGAACAGCTTCAATGCCCCTCGGCATAGATTCTACAAGTGTCTGGAACTCTACTGGATGCAACACCATTCTTCCACAAAAAATGTCATTATGTGGTGTTTTGTTGTTGGTGGTGGAAAAGCTGTCTCAGGCGGCACTCCAGAATCTCCCATAAGTGTTCAATTGGGTTGAGATACGGTTTACATCATTTTTCGTGCTCATCAACCATTCAGTGACCACTCGTACCCTGTGGATGGAGCATTGTCCTCCTGGAAAAGACCACTGACTGTGAAAACAGACAGTGGTCACAGAACATCACAGAAATGTTGTGTAGCTAGGTAGCCAGCCAGCTGTATGAATGAAACAGGGCAGGTGGGGTTTTCCAGCTGACTACACCATTGCTTTTTGCTTTGAGCGTAGGCCAGGGTTTTACGGCCTACCTTGTAGTCACACGAGCTATACACACTAGAGTCACAAAACAGTATGATCCAAGTTTTATATGTAAAATGATAAGAAATACATTTTAGAAAATGCATTTTTGCTGGCCACAGAAATGATCTTTAAACACAATAGTATACATTTTGGGATTATTAGTTAGCAAACGAGCGAGCTCCCACAGATAAAAAAAGATGGCGTCCATCAAGTGTTTTTTTATAACGGTCTACTGGCTCTATGGGCATCACGTGAACTTCCTTATAAAAAATAGTGATTGTGCCTGTGTGTCCTGCAATTGGCTGCTATGAACAGATATTGGATGAAGTAGATATCGACTAATGGGGAGAATGAATTAAAAGTGGGGGCGTTGAGCATTTGTGATGATGTAAGGAGAAAAAGAAGAACAAAAAAAGACAAAACACAAAATAAAAGTTATTTAGTGGCTGTGTGAAAATTGAATCTGAATTTTGTGTGTTTATATGAGGTCCTAGGGTACAAAAGTGAATGTTTGTAAGGACTAATGTCCGTGGCCATTATAATCATTTATGTAGGAAACCCTAAAAAGTGACTTTTTCAGCATCTCTCAATGCTGTATGGGTGTGGGATATACCCCACCAACCTGTTACGTGGCAGATGGCATACCTGCCATGCCAATCTGTGGGAAAGTGTCTGTGGGAAAGTGTTTGAAGTACCCAGTAAATATAGCATGTTTCATATAATGTCCATTTGGCACATGCTTGTATATTGACTTTTTTCCAAAGAGCATAAAATCACGTTGTTTTCATTGCACCCCCGTATTCAAATACATGGTAAAGCAATTATATTTTTAAGAGGGGAAAAGTGATCCTTCGAGGTGCAGGTTTGGTATGCATTTTCTGTCTGCTCCTCAGCACTTCCTGTGGGAACCTCACATAAAGACTGCCGTTTCCCACACAGGCCCTTCTAGCGCAGGTTTGAAATGCTGCTTAAAAAAAACAAAAACAACACAAGGCAGCCAACACAAAGGTTTGTAAAGGTGAAGACGGACAATGGAGAGCAAGGTTTCCTGGGTCAGGACCCGCGTTAGTGCGGCAGTTTGATGATGACAACTTTATCCTGTGAGGATGCAGGCCTTCTGGAATGGACGAACAATAGATAGGGCTGTGTTGTGTGGAAAAAACGTCAAAATGCTGCGTTAACCCTATTCTTTGCAATACTATATGGCTTCCGTTAATGTCGCCCGCGGATCTCAACACTTATGTTTCCTTTCATACGTTAATGCAGGAATATCACTATTATTATTTTACGAGGATCCAAGTGAATTTTTAGCATGTTGGGCCATATTCATTTAGTTTAATGCAATGCAAATGTCACACTTCACTTCATGTTTTGCCCACAAAGAGACACAAAAACTGAAATAATAATAATAATAATAATAATCAATATGTAATTCAATTTAGTATCTTTAGTTATCACCTGTATCTGCGATGGCAGTATTAGTAGGACTAATTCGCTATCATCATTTTTACTGATCCCAGCACAATCAGTGAATAACTGAACACATTCTGGTAATGTTTTAAAACATTCCTGCACTTCAACCATGGCAACAACTGTATCATCAAGTATCAAGTACATCAGCCATTTTACTAAAGGATTATTCCTGTTATGAGTTTTATCAGTCCTCGTGGACATTTTTATTGCTGTATGTTAAATAATGTTTAGGGAAAAAAGCAATAAATGGGTTTAAAAAGTAACCACTGAAGTAGAGAGGAGAAGACAAAACCGGCATTCATGAACTGATTACTTCCCCTCTCTTTACTGCAGTCCGTTTTCCCAGGGAGCACAAAAGTGTGATTCATAAAAGTTCGCATCAGACCCCGTTATCACTCAGACAAGTCATTTGGTTCCCATGAATTTAAGATGGAAAAAAGGACAGGTTTTTGTTCTTACTACCCCTGCAGATAACATTCACATAGCTTCGAATGAAAAGTCCCGCTCATCACCCCTCTCTCACATCCTAAAGTAAACCTATCTGTCCTACATTTCCATTCCAGCAGTTGTTTTTTCCGATCTTGGGAATTCACTTCAATTTAATTGTTTGACAGTTTTCCTGCTTCTATCCCACTTAGAAGGTGCATATTTCTGAAACACTAATAATATTCCACTGGAGAAACTCCCAGGACCTCAACTCCATTACTACTTACATGCGGAATAACAAACTATTTTACACAAGCGGCAGCATTAAAAATAATAAAAAATAGAGGGAAATTTGTGTTACAATGTTTTACAATTCCAAAATTAGCATTTTGTTTTTGTTTGCCAAAAATATCATATTTCTTTGAGATACCAGAAAGATGAAACTGTTAACATTTACAGATCAGCATGCAGGGTACTATATTCTCATGAGCTGCTATTAAAAAGTAACACCAGGGGGCAGTACTGCAGCTTTTTCTCAGATACAGTAAATCATATGCCAGCATTGAGGGGTATTGTGTGAAATGTACTTTGAGATTGAGCTCTGTAATAAATACAGAGCAGATTCACCATTTCCTGACATTGTTATCTACACAAAACTTTTTTTATGCTGTGTCCTAAGACAGGAAGAAGTCAAAAGAATTCAAAAGTGCAGATGAAAATATGTCTACAGTACAGCTGTAGCTCTTAGTGTATGAATTAGGTGTTGTTTGGGACCTCAATAATAGTTGTCAGTATTTTCCATAAACCCTGTTCAATTTAATTACTTTTACAAAAGGAATCCTTCTTTTTTTTAAAAACTTTCTTGGTTTGGGTTATGATGTTTTGAACCTCATTATCTCTGAGGTTTTGTATGATCCATTTGTATGTAACTTTTATATTTATTTTATGAAAATCTGGAAACATTTAAGATTAGACCACAATAAATATATGACATTGATACATCCCTGAGGTCCTTCACATTTTATTGGTTTTATACATCAAATAGTATTTCATAAATAATTTTATTAGCTTTAGCAAGTAGCTTATTTTAAAGTATTATATTTAATGCATGTATAAATAAGGCAACCCAGTTTATGAAACACAAGGATCATACGGAAGGGTCTATGAAATTGAATAAGTCCCAGTTTTCTCGTTGAATCCCCCAGTTCGAGAGTGGAGAATAAAAGTGCAGAATTTCCAGGAAGATCCAAACTGTAACCAAGTCTGACAAAGTGTTCAAACCTGGCAGTTGCAAGTGAAGAAGCAAAGAGAAAGTAAATCACATCACAGCTAATAAGATGATTAAAAATGACAAACCAGTGTCAAGCACTGCAGTGCCCAGTTAATGAGATGCCAAGTGAATGGAGGGAACTATAAAATCCAAGGAGAGTTCATTACATGTCAGTCAAGACAGCTCTCTGTTTTTTCCATCACAGGTCACATCATTTTGACCCAGACCAGAAAGCTTGTGCCCTGAAAAAAAGAAAGAAATCTGTTTCCTGTCTTTCTCAGGGATTTGCACATTTTGTTTCTTGAGTGTGACCGAATTTATATGTGGTGTGACATGCAAAAAACATTTACAAAGTAAAAATATGATTCCGTCATAGCAATATGTACATACTATTTTAAATCATACGGCATATCATAATTCCCCATAATCAGCTCTGTATCCTACTCTGCTTTTTAAAAATCTCAATTAATCGGAGACTACCGTACATGCATATTGTTCTTCCTAATATTGCAGTCTTCAAAAATATTAAAGCAGTTGCTAAATTAAATGCACATATATTATTCATACTATGTAAATACGTATTCAAATTGCTGTTAAACATATACATTTGCATAATGAGCAATATATAAGATAAAGATCAGAAACACATATGCACAGGCTTACTTAACATCTAAGTTTTCATTGACATAGTATATTACATAACTGTTACCTCATACATTTTTATGAGAACTTGCTATTTCAATTATGTGTTCAATAACTGCAATTTGACAATTATTTCTGAAATGTATTTCTGAAATATGTACTTTTACATGTTACACTTCATAATAATTATATATCATTATATTCATATGTTGTATTTATAATTTTAACTAACTAGCTAACATTTGCACTGGTATATTTTTTACATTTCTAATAATTTGCTAATGGCAGACTGGCTCAGTATGTTAAGTCATAATCATTAATAACTCATTAATGACTAATTCTGCATTCAAGGGGATTCTATAATAACAAAGTGTGAAACTGTCAAACGCAACATCTGTATAACAGAGCTCATATCCAATACAATCTTAAGAATAACTGTTGTTCATAATCCTTAATATTTCTGAGAGATCTGGAGTTTTCCCCCATACAAAAAATATATATTCATGAGGAAAGTTACAGACATACAGATGGGAAACGAGGAAGAAAAAAAATCGAATCAAATGGCATGAAACTAGATGCCTCGCATTTCATAATGAACCTGCAAGACATTGATCAAAAACAAAAATGAGAAATATAAATCTTCTTAGCCCCATCTATCCTTCATCTCCCGGGGCTTTTGTCCTTCACTTAGCTGGCCGGCACTTTAAGGGGTATGTCTCTTAAATTACAAATTGCTTCTGCGTACTCTGAAATGGTGCAGCTTTGGTAACAACTTTTACACTAATTTTAATCCTAACATTGACTGACAATGTTGTCAGACCTCAGGATGGGTTTATGCAGTCGTTACAAGCATTTTCCTGTCCATGGCACTTTGGATTATTCAAGATTATGTTGTAATCCTTTTAATCCTCATTGCATTAAGATTTCAGTCAAAATACTGAACAGTACCACTCAGCGCCAATGAAGTCTTAAGCATGTTATGGGATCGGGAAGCAGCCTTCATTTCCTCATTTTTATGATTATTTGTTCTTGGGGAAAAGCCTCCATTGTCGATGAATTGAGCAACAGTTTAATTTCTTCCTGAGCAGTTTCCAAAAGATTATTATTTTTTCAAGCAACATTAGAAAGTCACAAGGCTATGAGGTAGCCC
Organism: Aldrovandia affinis; assembly: GCA_029706075.1. Classification (NCBI taxonomy): domain Eukaryota; kingdom Metazoa; phylum Chordata; class Actinopteri; order Notacanthiformes; family Halosauridae; genus Aldrovandia; species Aldrovandia affinis. The sequence continues at coordinate 1,127,198 of JAINUG010000010.1, read as the reverse complement.
CTCCCTGCCAAAGATAACAAATACAGGGAAATTTAAGATGACAGTCGTCCAACACCTTTCAGCAGGTTTGTGGATTCCTTTTTTATGTTTTTCCCCCCATAAAGCTGGTGAGTGCAAACATCTTGACACAATAGAGAAGCTTTTTCAATTCAAAATTTCCTGACAGTTTGGTGTAATCTTTAGAAATCTTCAGGATATGAGGAATATCCCCCACGGCTCTTCAATCTTTGACCCCGAGATGCTTTTGTGGTAAAAACTAAAACTGATGTGGGCTCTTGTTCCTACATCTTTGTTTAGGTTCTCCCTGCTGTGTTTCTGAGCTCTCCTCTAGCAGCAGTTATATTTCATAAAGTCCCAGATGAATTTAGGCTCTCTGCTGACCCCAACTCCCCCAACACACACATTTACTCAATTACTGATGGTGTTCATTCTTAATCTATACTATTTGTTGAACAGTTTTGTTTGTTTGTGACACAGAATGCATACATATCCAAATGTGCCTCCATATATATATATATATAAATTATATATATATATATATGAACATATACATACACACACACACATACATATATATATATATAGGCAAAGGCATGACTGCTCTCAAAAAGAGAGCTTGTGCATAAAAACCTGACCCTAAAGAAACCCTGAGAACGGCTTGCCTGCCAAACCGTCGGCCTTGCTCCTGCTGAAGCGCTTCATCCAATAAAATAAATATGTTCGAAAAAAGGATTGTGCTTTGAGTGCAGTCTTGGTTGGTTGCTGCTGTGGCCTTTATCTATACACTCGAACTTTGCGGATATGAATGTGTAATATATGTAGGTTCAAATTAAATGACATGGACTCCATACCATGGCTAGAGGGAGGGTTGTGATACAAATCACGCAGGCAAGCCCGTCGAGTGAGCAAGAGCCGTTTGGATGGAGTTTCACATCAGTCCTAATCTGATTACCGATGCTCCATAGCACCGTTAAGGCTATTATTGTATTCTAGGAGACAACGGAAGAAAATAGGCACACCCATGGCCCCAAGTTGTGATCTTTTGCAGCAAATCTCCAACAGTGAGATTCCCGTGCAGGTCCTCCAAGCGAAACCGGGCTGGTACCAGGCGATGCCGTAGTCGACGCTGAGCCTTTCCGCGGTGTCATGTCTGCCTGGCCCTGGAAAGGAGAAAGTAAATGGATGAGATGTCATGCACCTCGCTTTTCTTCACATTACAGGGCAAGGGCTTCTGACACAGTCAGACTGCCGGAGCTGCGAGATCCAAGTAAGAAACAGGGGAAAAAAGGGAGAGAAAGACTGAGAACCCTGGGCTCTAGGCTGTTTTTCCATTTTTCATTTGCTTCTGTCGGAATCCTAAACACAACCTTGGCGTGGCCCCCACCTCAGAAACGTCAGAACCGAAACCCTCTTCCCTCGGATTTCCAGCTCTCGGTTAAAACTAAACATTTTGAGGCGGGGAGATTGTTACAGTTAGTTTGACTTCCCAAAGTCCTCATCTGTCCACATTGGTTTACCAGATGCTGCATTTCTGTATATATGATAAAACATGTATCAGACCAGTGTGGCAAGTTTTTGGACAGGATTGTACCAAAAACCAGAGTAGCCACAAGCTAGTGAGCTTTGCACACTTGCCGTCTCCTGTTCATCCGGTGAGAGATAATCGTGTCGCCTCAAACAATGTCACACACGACCAGTCACCCAGTCCCAAACTGCACAGAGTGGAGGTCACAGCCTCAAAATATTCAGTTTTGAGCACTTTTAACTGATACTCAATTGACTGGAGGCATTAAGCGATACTAATAAAAATGATAATTTTAGTGTTGTTCACCAGAAACCTTGAGAGTTTCCTCTGTCAGAACTTTCACTAAGGACACCGTGTTGAGGGGAAAGTAGGTTACAGTTTGCTTTTAGGACATAAAAGGACCCGCTGACCCTGGCTTCGTTTCTGGTACCAGAGGCCTACAGCAGGACGAATGCCCTCTACTCGAGCTCGACTGCATGGCCTTTAGGACACGTCCGCTGGGTCAGAGTGCGTGGGCAGCCTTAGAAAAGCTTTCACAACGCAGCACACTCAAATGTGGCATGTTTTTGCTTCGAACGCGGGCAACAAGGGCTTGTCCCCTCCACTGTTCAGTGCTGGTCGGACTCTTCTTCTCTGAGAAGCTGTGACAGCCCATGTTTTTCTTCATGAGAGGGTCTGAATGAGCTTCCATGACACCCGGGTTTTGCGGGCCGCAGTCATGACAAGGACATGAGAGATGGTCCTGTTTGTTTTATGGTCAAGCTGGTGCAGGGTCAGTGTCTAATTATTCTAATGCCACACTGACAAATTCAAGTCACATGTGGGAAAAATACATGTTGAGATATTTCTATGACTGGTTAAACAGATGACAGGTCAAAAGTCTACCATTTTGTCTTGACTGTGAATCAAACTCCCTAAATGTATTGCGTACATGCTAGCCTGGTAATCAAACTGCATCTCCAGATGCAGAAGTGATTGCAAATGCACTAGTATTTTGTGGGTTTACACAAGATACAGTGCACACATGCCATAACACAGAAATACTGTCAACTGACATATACAACTGATTCTTGGCAGGGCTAAATCTATGAGAGCAGCTCCAATGTTTTAAGAGGTTTACTCTCTATTAATAACAACTGTTGTTGAAATTCCCCTTGAGTAGAAACATCAACTTTGCTGTTGGTCCCTGGATGGGTGTTTACTGTTCCTTAAGCTGAAAAATTCAGACCTACCCCACTACAAACCTGCACAGCAGGGCAAATAAACAGGACGACCACTGCAACCTGGACAAACGCCACGGTCTAGTCTTTACAAAGTACTGTTTTTACTGAAGCCATTGTGGTTTGGGAGCACCAATAAAGAAATAAACTGATGGTCCATAACAAAACACTCCAGCTATATGATATGGCATGGCTGCTATTCCTAACCCACGACACCCAAACCCAGCTATTATCCAGAGTAGTGATTCCACCAAAGGATATTGACAGACATCATTCAAATATAGGGTTGGCACAGTGGTAAACTGAGTGTCGTTGCCCCAAACCCCCCTCAGCCTGGCACAACACTGAGGCAAGAACTATGTATCTGAGAGCAACTTTCCCTCTGTACTGAGTTCTCAGTAAATAAAACTGCAAAAGCAAACATTAATATGATCATTCAAACAATGACTAAAACAAGCACTACATTCTTTCACGTTTGCCACCAGAAGAAGCAATATCTAAAAGCTGGAAAAAGGCAAGTTTCCTTTCTATTTTCTGTTAGCATGTTATCATCATAAAATGAATTTACTGGAAAATTGCAATTTGTCCATATTGGCTTGAGTTCTTCATTTTGGTCTTTATCTTCAAGTGAAGATGTTTTTTTTGAGAAAAAAAATTCCTTAACTGAATTGAATGCAAATAACCAGTAGAATTATCTGAAGAGACAGATGCTCTGAAGATGTAATTGTGCAAATAATTGTTGTGAAATCTTAAATAAAATACAGTACTGCACATTTAGATTTTTTTTCTTCTAGTGGCCATAGCAAAGGAAGGTAGCAAAAGGAGACAGGACAAGAAAACAAGAAGAAAAACTGCAGTTATATTACTCCTCATTGGTATAGCAGTATTATTGAAGTAAAAGAACAGCTCTGAAAGCATATAGTGGAACATTGGGGGCTATAGGCACTATAGGGACAAATGGAGGGCAGAAAAGTATGTACACCACCTCCAAAAAGACAGACAGCCATATACTCCACATACAACCATTTGCATCTTGGTATCTACACATTACAGCTGGCTGACGCAATTGTGACTGATAAAGTTATAATAACTGAACATTGCCCCTTCTCAAAGGGACTGTTTTAAGGCAGCGTTATTTGAGAAACCTGCTGGAATGCGGTCATATGTTCGGCATTTCATGGCAGTTCCTACAAGTATCCCAAAGCCACCAATCAATATCAACACTGATGTACACGAATCCCAAAGAGAAATCTAAACTAAATTCTAAAGTCTACATCAAATTACCCATAAATACAGATTTGATGCAATGCTTAATAAACCACTCTGTTGCACGTTGTTGAAAGGCTGTGACTTCCATTGCCTGATTTATACTAATATTAGGATACACCAGCTTTGCTAAGAGGCAAAGAGAAATATTTTATGTTTAAATAAACACCAGGAAAAAGGTTTTAAAATACACTTCTTTTTAAATATATACAGGTTTTTTATATAAACTGCCCATACATACACAATAGTTCAGCTGCTTCTTATCAGTACTTAGACATCTAATATTCTAAATAGCAGTATATGTAAATATAATTTGTCTCAAACCAAAAGTAAATACTGTCCGGAGGTAACAATTGAAACTGTGTATCATTGAGCTGTTTTATTTTAGACCTTACCAAATAAAAAAAATGTTGACATTTTTCCCATAAAAATGTAACACAGAGACCCTCATGAAAGAAATGCAATTTTTTTTGTCTTTTGTCAAAGATAGTGTATAAGATGATGGTAAAAATGACTGATGCATTTGAAATGGATCGACAGATGAGGAGGAACTGCCAGTGTAGAATCCTGAAAATGAAAAAAAACATTGCTTAACACATTTTACAATTCCAAATACAAAGTGGCATCTGTATTTTTACTTTAACATAATTTTATGAAATGTATCAAACTACGTGAAATGTATACCTGTATTTCTTTGTATCCAAATAAATACATTTGGTGTTTCAAAACGACACATTTGCTTAAGGTATACGTGATTTGCTTCTTCAGCCTGCATCGTTATCTTTCATGATTTTCACTAGCACAACAGCCACCACAGTTGTTCGATTACCGAAAATGAAGAGAAATTGACTTTCGCTGAAAAACACTCAAATTAGGATTATAACAAATAAATATAAATTTAATTAATGACATAAATTATAATCAATTTTTGCTGCTGAAAAAGTACACACTGCACAAACATATTGCTTCCTTTCCTGCAAAATTCCACATCATTCTGTTTCTATTTCATCGGTAATATCGTTGAACAAATAATCTAAATGCAAGGCAGGAACGTGCAGAAAATAAAGACTATCATGCCTGTGGCCCGAAATGGAGGCCCTACGAGTGTATGTGTGAGAGAGGGAGAGGGAGAGAGTGTGCGTGTGTGTGTGCGTGAGCAAGTGTGCGCGCTCGCATGTGTGTGTGTGTGTGTGTGGGCTGGTGTGCGTGAGCAAGTGTGCGCGCGTTTGGGCATGTGTGTACTCACGAGCATGGGGAAGGAGGTGTAGGTGTAATAAATTGGGTTTATTACTGTATCCCGGCCTGGCGGACCACCGCTTGATGCACATCGTGGAGACGCAGACGCACACTTCCCCCCCGGCTGAGGGAGGAAACTCTTCTAAATGAGCATGGGCTTGAGCCTGACACACGTTTCATGGTGCTTGGTCCCCATAATGAACTGGGCTGAAAGTGACTTAAAACATGTGCCTCATAGACCGCTCACTAAGGGGAGATCAATAGGGAAAGGCTTTGATAATTGCTCTGTGCTTCATTAAAAGCGCGGCGAGATCGTCGACGAGGCCCCCTCTTTGGCGACAGGGCCACATCAGAGTGGGTGGATTAAAATCGTGCACTTAAACTTCTCCACATAGTGGTAAACATTTTGATTGCTTTTTGAAGGGATGATCTCCAATCCTCTGTATCAAAGCGAGTTAATTTGCCCATTTCAAATATGGACACCCGAGGAAAAGTGGAACTTGCTCCGTTTCTTGTGTCAACTTAAATGCAATGTGTTAAGCGCTTATTTCTAGCGCTGGTGCTCTAAGTACATATTTGCATACACACAACCTTAAATGTAGTTCTTGAGACCATTAGATTTACCACTCAGTTACATGTACATATACATATTTTCAACAATTTCTACAATTAAGTGTTTCAATCAATTATGGCATTCAAATCAACATTTTCAATTGTACATTTCAAAATATATTACAAAAATAAAAATCATCGCACTAATTTTGTTTGGACTTGTGTGGACAGAGCTTATTTTAGCATGAATTATGTTTTGTTGTTACATTATTGCGTAATTCAGAAATTCTGTTAAGCCTTTTGCCATGCAAATTAATATGAATAACCCGTACACCACACTTAATAGTTCACAACAAATTTTAGTGCTTTGCAACATTAATACTGGTGGATGATTCCTCTGGAAATCAAAGAGCAAATGTCATATATTGATCTGCGGCTGGTGTTGGAACATTGACATTCTCTCATTTTACAAGAGAAGGAAATCAGCTACACACCAATTAGATCTGTTTACTCTGGCAAGATGACACGGATGTGCCAGGAATACAGCCCTCGCAAACACAAAGGTTGATTTTCTCGCTTTCTGGAAATTGCCGGCGTGTTGTAACAGATCTCCGTTTCAGCGGGGTTGTTGACCGTAAGCACACCGAGAATGTATTCCTCACAAACCCTCCTCCGTCAATTCCCAGAACCGGCGCCAGCCGGGCCCTACGAGATGCACGCCACCTCCACACTGTTTCGTAATTAGTTTATTACAGTAGGCAACTTCACAATGTCTCTCTCTCTCTCTCTCTCTCTCCTTCCATTGCTGTTAACTCCTTGCAAAAAAGTCTGGGACCCCTTCCTGCTAGCTCTCGTTCGTTTTACCAGAGTCAGCATTAATCCGCTATGAGTTTATTGTGCCTCATTTATTTATCGCTTTACCCAGTTGAACATGCACACTCTGTGATAGGTGACAACGTTTCCCCTGCAAGGAGAAGTGGCGAGAACTGTAAAAGAATGTCCCCGGCCCAGTCGAAGGCAGCGGAGGTTATTGATTGTGACGCGTGCTTCCAGTGCACCTTCCCAGTCGCCTGTCAGGCAGATGCGGGCTGGCAGGCCCGCCCCACCCCTGACAGCTCCCATGCAGCGGGGAGGTCGAGGGGGGATGCGTTGTCAGATACCGACCCCCCCCCCCCCTCCCGAGCCCGCAATGTCATCCCAGACAGCTCGCGGGCTTGCACCCCTCGCTCTCTCTGTGCCTGCAGAGGTGAGCGCTGTTTTTCCACGCTGTTGCTACAAGGTGAGTTCTGCTGCCTGCCTCGGTTAGTTTCTCTTTGACTGCACCCAGGTCTGTCACAATAACCCCCCCCCCCCCCACTGCCTCTTCTCTCAGCGAATGGCCCCAGGATCGGCACAAACAGTATCACCCTGTGCTTCACGTCACTGTCTGTTTTCACCACTGCGTTTAGTGCACATCTCTCTCCTAAAGACCTTGTTTAATGCATGCATTTCCAGAAGGTCTGTTCCCTTCCCCCACACCACAGACAGGTAATGAATTGGTTCATGCCTTTAAGGTGCACGGCTACACCGCTCGGCGGGTGTGAAATTACCTTGTGCTGCTAAAACGGCCAAAGAGGAGGGGGAGAAGCTTGACAGTGTGCACTGTTTTTTTGTTGTTTTTTCCTTTTTTTTAACACGGGCTCAGGCGTTGCAGAGCAGCTCTCCGCTGGTACAAAACAGCACAATGCTTTATCTCAGAGGTGGGCAGGGGTGGGTTGCATGGGAACAGCAAACATATGTCACGACACCCCGAATTGCAATGGATCATGAGCAATAAGCGCAGGGGTCCGCGAAGGGTTACGGACAATACGACTCTGTATCTCGATTCATTCATCTCACAAGAGGAAATGACTAAATCCAATACAGTTTGATAAAATCTGTCCTGCCCCGTATCTCCCGCATGTGGATAATTTCCCAGATAAATGCTGTTGCTTCCTGCCCCGTCCCTTCCTTCTCACAGAGGTTCCCATGGTCAACCTGTCAGCTGGCTGTTAGAAGAATGACCGCGGCCCACCATATGGCCCGACTGCCATGTCCGCGGGCTCCGCGATCATACTTTGCGGTCCAAATGAAAGGCGTCTCAGAGACATCTCGGAGACAAGTGCAAATGGATAGTGCCGCTAATAGTCGTGGTGGGTTTGCATGCGCGTTGCAAATAAGGAAGGTACGACATATTAATCTCTTATTACTTTTAAAAGCTGCACTCCAACAGCCAAGGGTGAGCTTGAAATAGTCTTCAGGGATCCCCCGTGTGTCCCCCATTATTTCGAGGTGCTTTTAGTGTCAATTGCTCTACACTAACTACCTAACTAGGTTGTACTAGGAGCCCCGACAGTACTACTACCCACAACATGTTCAATATTCTCGGTCGCTACAAATTCATGTAATGTGCATGTCTCAATTCGATTCACGTCTCGGCCCGACATTTCAAAAGACCAATTTCATCCGTGTTTACGCAGCTCTGCTCGGATCTGAACTTCGAAATCATATGCATTTTTTAATTCTAAATTAAATCCGATAAATTCCATGTTCGTGTCGGTACGTTTGACAAACATCACCTCCCCTTTCCGGGCAGCGGGATTATGAAGAACAAAAGTTAACGCACTCGAGATATGGAAAAGCCGGCCTCCCTGTCAACGATTTAGGCTATTGGGGGACAGATTATAACATCTTAACCTTTCAACGAGATACGGCACACCATCAGACATTCCCAAAACTTAAATAACTAGTTAATTGATGGTATTTTCTGGGGTGTAAGTGTTGGAGGAGAGAAACACGGATCTGTTCTTCAACACAGAAATATACATGTACTTTATTTATTTTTTTCAGAGCAAGCTTGTTTTTATAGGGTCGAATTATACCAAATAGGGAATCCTTTCTAAGTGTGATACACATGTTTTGTCAAATGAAACCTACTCCTAATAAAATCGTATGAAATATTAATCCTAAGCATTGCATGAATAAATTCTCAAACAAAAAACACATCCGATTTTATTTATTGAAACAACACCCTTGAGAATTGGAATTTAAACTTCCAATTCAGAGATAGTATTATATTTAAAAATGTAAACCATTACTTCCTAGTTCTGTTTGTACACTAAAGAAACACATAACTGACCCATTGTACATTGTATTGCACTTTGCTTAGATGATCTTAAAGGTTTTGTATAATCAACCAAACTATCAAGTAATTTAGGATAGGAAGCCATATAGATAAAAATGCATTACAAAAATAAGTAGAAATGACAAAATGATGTATCGAACTACAACAGATCTCAATTTGGTTTCTTGGCTCCAGGTTAATAGAAGGTTTGATTGTGTAGAATATTGGGTCTTTAAAACATAGCCCTACCAGATGGAGTACAAAGGGGCAGCTATGCCTTATCACACAGACAATGGCAGCAACTGAGTGCTTCTGTAATTTTTTATTTGATTTTTTCTCCAGATCTGTTCCATTTTCTTTGTTCAAATTCCCAACTGCTCCTCCTTATTACAAACTGTCTCAGTTCCTTACCATCATCTTTCATACTATTTTTCAGGATTTTCAGAATGTACACAGTATGTTTTAAAAAAACATTGCTACATGGCTGATTTGTTATTACAATTAATACAAATATATTGAATATATATATATAAAGGGTAATATTTTCTGTTATAAACTGTTATTTGTCAGTAGTGTATATTTATATGATGGCTTGCATGAATACTTGATTCTGAATGTCCAGTAACCATAATATATTAATTGAATGTCTTATCACAGTTCAACATCACTACTGGAAAATATACAAATATTTTGTATTGACTCTATTTTCCATACACTATATAATTTCAGAAAAAATAGGGCTGTAATTTTGCAGCAATTAACAATGGTAAACAATTTGTGTTGTAAATATTGCTGCTGGTTAGCTACATAGGCAGGTCAGACAACTTACATTTGAATCGCCATTGGAGCGCAGCTCTGAAGAAAATTACCATTGGTTTATGAGCAAAGCACATCCCCAGAAGTTATCTTACATTAGAGTCAAGGCTAGAGTTTAAGTGAGGCTAGAGTTTACCTATCTAGCTAGTTAATATAAATTGACAATATCTTAATTTGCAAGCTCATAGCTAGGAATACTGGAATCTGAATCTGGGCATATATTCATATTGAAGTTTCTCCCAGTAGGAGTGCTGATCTAGGATCTTAGTTTTGCCTCTTAGCTCATAATGGAAACGGTTATGATAGGAACAGGGGAAAACTGCAAAGCAAATATGGCTGTGCTGAACATCATTTCAGAAACAGTCCTGGGCTTTTCTTTCAACAGTGTCTGCAATCCAAATGTAAATCCATTCTCCGCATAAAATACACACACTGAAAGTCCACAGTTAAATGGGTCTTTTAATATCATAACAGAAACTCAGACAATAACAATTATGAAAAGCAGTCTTTACACTTGAGGGAGCATGGCAATGCTAAATAAACATGATAACGTATTGCAACTGTAAATGTACACAAGTAAAAGATGTAGAACAATGTCTTTATTTAAAACAGACTTTGGTCGAGCTTCGTCTTTAATGAATATGTATTGCAATAATGTAACAGTGCCCTGCATATATAGTACTACATTTACTGACATGTGGTTTGTCTGAAATGCACTGAACCTGCCGACTCCTGATGAAATAAAAATACTCTGACCAGAGGTGTACCCTAAGCCAAAGAGTTACCTTGAGAATAGAAGAGAGGAATACATTTACAAGAATTATTACATGTCCCTATATTTTATTTTTTCTATACTTTTTTATCGCTGGGTGTTCAGTACTGTTATTCAATGTTACTTCAGGAAGTCTTATTCGGAACTATCTCATGTAACATGGAACATATTCAAATGTTCCATTCCCTTATCAATTTTATTTGTTCAGTAATTGTATGAATAATATCCTTATTTAAAGTGACAGAGGAGGTGGTTAATTAGTGTAGAAAAGTGGAGCTTTATACAGCTAACTGACAACAATTGACTTTACAGTGTGAAATGAGTGTTGTCATTTTGTTGAAGTGGTTAGGGAATCCTAAAGGCTTAAACAAGGTATTTGCAGAACCTGATATGTTTCAGTAGATATTCAGCTGTATAAATTGATATCTTAAGTACAGTATAAGCTGTCAGTCACCCTGTGAAAGGGTACAAATAACAAATAATAAAAGAAATACATTAATAAAAACAATAGGATTCAATTAAAAACCAAAGCAATTTAGGATTAATCTGTTTTAGCTAAATAACAAATAAAATCCAAAAGTTAAACCTTTTTTCTAGCCTTTTAATGTGAAACATCCTTACATTTAAAGATTTTAGGTGTGCAGGGGTGTCTTCTTCATATGTGCATTATAACCTCAAAGATACGATCATCAGAGTTAAGTGTGATTTGTTTATCATCCTTCCCATTGATAAACAAAGGGGCACGGCTTAACATTATTGCTAAAACAATGTGGGAAAATCAGAAGTGTTTGACATAAAGATGGTTCAGGACAAAATCAAACAGTTCACACCAGTGGGTCCACTCTATTCTTAAGCTGTATTCACACTCAAAGGAGGGTGTGTGTCAAATTAATGTATAGGCATGCATTGTTGGTTTGATGTAGGCATGTTCGTGGTTCACTAGTACGCTACCTAGGTAGCTATGTCCTGCCCACTGAACTCCTACTCTAAACCATCTCCTATTGTTTTAACGCAATGTCATGTGTTGTGCCTTTTTGACGCAGACCAAATGCCAGTGTGAACATGGTCTTAGCATTGATGAGGACGGACACACGGGCGTTTGGAACATCTAACTGAAGGCCCCGAATGATGATGTGACAATCACTGCTTATGTTAGCTGGCTTGTAATAAGCTATCAAACACTAAAGAAAGATAAGAAAATAGATTTTGTGTAGACATAAATCATAAACAACGGTAAGAGTAATTAACGTTACTCAACTCTCAACTCAACCTTATGGTATCATGAAAACACTGCTAAAGCTAATCTCATCACTTTGATTGTGTTCACCATCATTGTTTTACAAGACATGATGGCAAACCAATGTCTAAAAGACAAATTAATTAAAAATCCAATTGACCATTACATCTAACTCCAAAGATAACGAACTGAAGAGCTGCAAAAAACATTAATAGTCATTTTAGCCAGCTAGCTAGATATTGCAGCCTATTGATAAAACAGTCTACTCTTTATTCAGTATCTTATTCAGAATCACACCAGAGAATTACACAAGCTAAGTTTGTTTTTCAAGCTGATCTGATGATCTGACCTTGACCTTCACTGATGCTCCGGTGATAATGCTGACTGCCCCTGCTGCTCTGATGATGTTATGATGATGATGATGGTGATGATGATGATGATGATGATGATGTGCTCACTGCCCCTGATGCTTCTTGCCTGCCTGCCTCACTACTGCAAAATAGAGATTATCCTCATATTAAATGCCTGACATAATATAATTTAAGACAATCCTACCATCTTCATTCAGTAACAAATTAGTTTTAATTAGAAAAATTACTTTTTTTCATCAAATCAGTACTTTGCTGAAACATTAGAAACAAATAAAGAAATAAATTGGCAGTTTATTAAAGACTTGGAACATAGGTGCAAATGTTATTCAACATAACAATAAATACATTTTGGTAATACTAGCACTAGCCTCACAAATAAATGATTTGCCTTTAAATGTCAACTCTATAGAGAAACAATACAGGGTATGGTAGCTAAATAATTTCCCTAATTAAAGTAAAAGCTAACATGGTAATTTTGCAACATGTCGAAATAAATAATATGGGCTGTCCCCTTACCTTGTAAGCAAATTCTAATCTTCTTTCTTTCAAAGTGCTCGATCACTCGGTCATACAAGCACAGGTTTTTCTCCAGTGACTTCACAATCCTCAATCTCAAGCAATTAGCTAGCTAGCTAATGTTAGCCCAGTTCAGTTGAAACATGCAAGATGAGACAAATTCTTTGCTAGATAACATTAACTAGTAGCTAACTTTAGCTAGAACATAACCACGGCTTATTATTTGACATGTTGAACATACAAAGACTTTCTTCTAAAACATCATGCTAACTAGCTAGCTAGCTAAAATCTCATGTTTAATCTGAACAGCAAACGTCAGCTAGCTAAGTAACATTAGCTAAACTATCCCAAGCAAGTTAGCAGACTGACAAATCAATGCAATTATCTAACATTAGCTACTGTGGCTAACTTTAAAACTCCAAGTGATCAATTTAGAATAGAAATGATTAACAGTTCACTTAAAATATCAAATTACAATAATAGAGGAATAAAGACCAAATAATTAAAACTATTGCCAACCTCACCTGTAACAGACATCACTCTCCAAAAACTCCTGTTCCCAAGCCTCAAATATTGTAGCTATTGGATGGAGCCACAGACAGATCCTGACGGAGGCATGTCACAATCTGATTGGATGTACGACTTGGAAGCTCAGCTTCCAGTTGGCTCAATATTGTCCAATTAAATTCCCCAAAACCCATCACATGTTATAACATTAAATACAGTAAGTCCATAGAAACCCAGAGACAACTGCAACCGGCCAAGCTTTGACTGACAGCCTCAAGCATGTGAGACAGATATATGTAGATAGTGCTGGTTTAAACAAAACATTTAAGTTTAAGACACATACCATGGAATTGAAATAGCACTCTCTATCTTGGATATTTTTAAAAATAGATATTAAGTAAAATAATAGATAGAAAATAGAAAATAATAACAGTAAAAATGTTTATTAATGTTGTATTTTAAAAATATTTCCCAGCCCCACTGCCACTGCTATATAGAATATATATAGCAAATTCTGACTTAGCTGTATGTAGATACAGGTATTCCTGAAAGTAAAGCTGTCATGACATGAATCAGGGTACTTTGCAACAGCATTTGTGATTATTCGTTTTGCATCACTAGGACAGCGACTAGCACTTGGGAGAGTGCAATACAAAATGGGAATTGTGAAATACCTAGGTGATAATATATTTAGCATGCAGACTGGTAGCGACAACATAGAATGTCCATTGTTCCCCCTCTATCAATAAACTATTCAGTACTACAGCAATATTGGTAAATTTCTTTATTTGTATTATAAGCTACTGATTTAGTTTTCAGTTTTCAGAGTTATAGTTTAACCATTTGTATTTATATCATCACCTCATTCCTTTTCCAGTTTGAATGTTACCTTATAAACAAATCCTACTGATTTGCAAGTACAATTAATCCAAAAACTCATTAATTCAAAAACTGGTACAGTGCAAACAGGTTGGGAAGACACAATATGAAGTGTTGCTGAATATCTATTACTGTCTGGTTTGTTATGCTTACTGTACATTTAGGTTTTCATTTAAGCTTGCTAGCTTCACTTGATACTGATGTAGCATTGCCAATGATTAGCTAGAATTAGCTACAATTTTCTTACCTCTACCTAGGCGTTTGGGGGTGATGTCGGGGGCAGCGAGCGCAGGAGCTACCATGCAGTGACTTCACACTAGGCTATATAATCTTTCATATTTATTATTCGGCGTTGGTCCTCCAATGAATTGCAATATACCAAGATCACATTTAATACCTCATATTTCTTACATCTGTAGCCTACATTTTTTCAATCGTATAAAAATGAAAACATTAGCCATATCTGTCTTTGTGTTTATATCTGTGCTTTTATGTAGCTTGTCGCTGCAAAAATATGTCCAGCACGAGCTACGAGTAGTAGTGAACGATATATCATATTCCGATCGCTATTCCGATATGAGCATTTGCTATATCATACCGCCAAAGTTTACGATATAAATCTATAGCAACGTCCGACGCTGGGCATGTTTTGTCTTACATTTGTTTCCCACACACTCGCAGACTAGCTTTGTCTCCCAGAACTTATTTACCAAAATCACACCCCAGACTCAGTCCCAGTGCAAGCAAGCACCAATCTTGGATGCGTTTGAAAATGCAACGCCTTATGAAAAAAACTCTCAAAGGCACAACAGTGAAAGAAACAGTAGGACAGCTGTGTTCATTCAGTAATGTGATTAAGAAGTTCAACAGAAACAGCTGATTTTTTTTCTCCAGCATTTCAGTAGGCTAAACTAATATTGGGGAATATTGTATTGTTTGGGTTCCCTTAATTTACTTAATATAATGCCTATTCTATGATGTCTGTAACACATTGTGGTGTCCCCAGGGGTTGGGCGACACACACAGATCTTGCAGAGGGCGTAGGCAAGTTTAAGAACACGGAGGAGGCAGTATTCAAAAACAAAACAATGATTTAATAACAAACTCTTGACAAGAGAGGTTGTCAAAACAAAGGGTGGGGTCTTCAGGGGAATACAAGCACACAAAGTCCGCAATCCTTGTCAATGTCCAATCCAATTCCAAAATCCAGTTACAAGTCCACAATCCAGTCCGTAGTCGATATTCAAAAGGGGGTCCTCACACAATCCAATTCCAAACACAAAACACTCCAACAATCACTCTCTCTCCAAATACTGGCTGGTCAATAGACTTCACAGTACTCACTCTCCAAATCCCAAACACGTTCCTACTCCTTTTCAACATGTGATGGGAATCAGCCCTTTAAATAGGCCTTGAAATGGCCCTCAGCTGGTCATTAGCTCCATTGCCTTCACTCCGTTCAGGTGTGACTGTGGCCTGCTGGGAAATGTAGTGTTTTGGCTCCCATGTGTCGAAGGACCCGGCAGCCATTTCCTTGTGCAGCCCCTTGGGCTGCCACAACATATAATATCAATGATCAATTTTCCACCCATGTGTTTTGTTACATCACGTGCTATATCGCAATCGCATTATGTAGCAAGATTATCGCAGTGAGGTTTTTGCCCATATCGTGCAGCCCTAGCTACGAGCTAAAAAATAAAAATAAATGTGAGTGTCGATTTATGAAGGTGCAAGTTTGTCCAAACACTTGTCCAGTTCAGATCCTTTTGTTTCAAAGACCTGAGTTTAGCTCGAGCATCGGAAGGCATCGACTCGATTCCTATATCTTTCAAAAAATCTATTTACGTGACAAATGTTGTACTATGAAATTGTATATTCTAATTGCGTGAATGAAAATTACAATACTAAACTTATTGTATATGTACTAATTTCAAAGAAAACTTGTTTATTTTAGTTTTCGTAACACAAACCTAACTCATAGAATCACACAAACCTATATATAATACTCTTCGAATAATAGCCTACCAATAATCGAAGTGAAGCAAAAAAAAATGCCGGTTGTGCCTGAGCCGGTCTGAGATTTAGCGTGACAATTCTTGACGATTGCGCTTGACCAATCAATGGTCTGCAGTATTGCTAGCGCCACCCTTAGGTCCGTTTGCCTCGTTTAGTACCTAAACAGAGCAGTAGCTAAATTCAGCATGGGTACTTAGGTTCGGTACGAGTCACTTGGTGGTGGAAAAAGCAACAAAACGTGGGAGCACAGATGGGTAACCGTGCTGTGCCGTACCGTACCGTCCGGTGGAAAAACGCTATAAGTGTCTCACTATCTTACTTCTGAAAGCTCTGTTAGTGTCTTAGGCCATGTCCACACTATTGCGGATACGTTTAAAAACACACTTTTCGAGTCAAAATGTTTTCCGTCCACACAAGCAAGGACTTACCAAGTTGGGAGTTGATTATGGTGATCTTTACAGAATAATCTGTTGCACAAGTATTTTTGAATTTTAAGGACATTATTTCTTGAAGAAATTTTAATAGTAAACAT
This sequence comes from Aldrovandia affinis, assembly GCA_029706075.1. Lineage (NCBI taxonomy): Eukaryota > Metazoa > Chordata > Actinopteri > Notacanthiformes > Halosauridae > Aldrovandia > Aldrovandia affinis. The sequence goes on along the minus strand of JAINUG010000010.1, from coordinate 1,110,611 downwards.
CAACAACAACAAAAAAAGCATTCATTACCTTCTTTCCTTGGAGAAATACTCATGTCCACTCATCGACTTTAACTGAACTCTAGAGTATCACAATAGCAATGAACAACTGCTCAATTGTCACACAACCCAGGATTCCAACCAGAAAGTGTTCAGAGGTCTGTTTAGGTGCCGTGTTTTCATGGGCTGACCACTTTGGGTATAAAGGGCTATGCTGTTGAGATCAAATCTGGAGCCTGAATGAGACAAATATCTATTAAAAACATTTAATAGCAGGTATGCCATCCGCTAAGTTACGGGTTGGCAGGGTGTACCCCATAGCTATACAGCATTAAGAGTTTGGCACTTTTCAGGGTCTCCCACAGAAATGACTACAGGCAGTCCCCGGGTTACGAACAAAAAATGGAAGAAGATACAAACATAATTTTATGTTCTTAAGCTGCTCCATTGCATATGCACCTGTGCTGTGCTGAGCACCTGTGCTACAATTTTTAACTAGCAAGTTAATTTTAATATTAGTAATACAGGCAGTCCCCGGGTTACGAACGTCCGACTTACGGACAACTGGTACTTACGAACGGACTGCCATGAGGCCTATTATATAAAAAAAGATAGATACAACTTCACACAGCCACACAATAAAGTCCTAAACATGGGTTATTTTGTGTTCTGTACTTATGTTCTTCTTCTACTTCCACTTCTTTATCTTCATCTTCTGCTTCTCCTTCTTAATTTTCCTGGTGATTACATCATCAGAAATACTCCATGCCCCCAATGATCAATTCTTCCTATTGGGCAATATAATCTTGTTCAGATCTACACTCAGTGGCCACTTTATTAGGTACACCTGCTCATTAATGCAATTATCTAATCAGCCAATCATGTGGCAGCAACTATGCAGGAAAGCATGCAGACATGGTCAAGAGGTTCAGGAGTTGTTCAGACTAAAAATCTGAATGGGGAAGAAATGTGATCAAAGTGACTTTGACTGGAATGATTGTTGGTGCCAGATGGGGTGGTACCTCAGAAACTGCTGATCTCATGGGATTTTTGTGCACAAAAGTCTCTAGAGTTTACAAAGAATGGTGCGAAAAACAAAAAACATCCAGTGAGCGGCAGTTCTGTGGGCGAAAATGCCTTGTTATTGAGAGAGGTCAGAGGAGAATGGCCAGACTGGTTCAAGCCGACAGGAAGGCAACAGTAACTCAAATAACCACGCATTACAACAGTGGTATGCAGAAGAGCATCTCTGAACACACAACACGTCAAACCTTGAAGTGGATGGGCTACAGCAGCAGAAGACCACACCGGGTTCCACTCCTGTCAGCTAAGAACAGGAAAGTGAGGCTACAGTGGGCACAGGCTCACCAAAACTGAACAATTGAAGATTGGAAAAACGTTGCCTGGTCTGACTAATCTCAATTTCTGCTGCGACATGCAGATGGTAGGGTCATAATTTGGCATAAACAACATGAATCCATGCATCCATCCTGCCTTTTGTCAACGGTTCAGGCTGGTGGTGGTGGTGTAATGGTGTGGGGAATGTTTTCTTGGCACACATTAGGCCCCTTAATACCAATTGAGCATTGTTTAAATGCCACAGCCTACCTGAGTCTTGTTGCTGACCATGTGTATCCCTTTATGGCCACAGTCTACCCATCTTCTAATGGCTATTTCCAGCAGGATAATGCGCCATGTCACAAAGCACACGTCATCTCAAGCTGGTTCCATGAACATGACAATGAGTTCAGTGTACTCCAATGGCCTCCACAGTCACCAGATCTCAGTCCAATAGAGCACCTTTGGGATGTGGTGGAATGGGCTCAGATGGCCTACAAGGTAGGACATACATTTATATTCTTAAACCAATAAGGTGTACATGTAGCTATCTAGAAAGCAACATCTTGTTTTGTACTGTTTTAGTCCCTGATTATATATTTATTCACATATCTATGCTGATTGATAAATGATTGCTGAACTTTGAGTGCTTACAGTGACACCTGGAGAATAACAGCCCAGATTGTCATGTGTTCAAAATATTATAACATATAAACTTTCTTTTTAAATGTTAGCTACATTACCATATACAGTATTATACACATTTGTTAATTTCTCACCAATTTTCGGTATCTGCTAAACTGGTTAGCTAGCTAACTTCAGCTACATGCTTATTTCAGTTAACGAATTGATGCTAAATGAAATACAAATAGAACACACTTCCAACAGAATCACCAGCTACATTCTCCGTAAGGAAAGATCAGCTCATTTAACACAACAAATGCTTTGTGGCCTCACTCCAGAATCCAGTGAACGCCCGTTTTGTGATTACATTACCGGATCATTATACATTACTATTCACATTTATTAATTTTTTATTAATTTATTAAATGTCACTGTCAATTCTTCTGCTCACCATTTAACGTGAAAATTCACATGCCATCAAACATGCTATTATAACATTTACATTTCTTTACATACAATCCATTTATACAGCTGGATATTTTACTGAAGCAATTCAGGTTAAGTACCTTGCTCAAGGGTACAACAGCAGTGCCCCACCTGGGAATTGAACCTGCAACCTCTGAGTTACAAGCCCAGCTCCACTACACTGCCAGCACTGGAAAATATATAAAACCACATGGAATCATAATTTATTTGCCCGTGCTGTTTTCTGGCTAATTTTAACTCACAATTAAATTTTATTTCACAATTCAGATCAAAACCTATGTTGAAAAACCCGTTGTTGCAAACAGATTTAAAATAATATAGTCAAACCCATGCTGCGTATTCCCAGTAAACACTGCTCATCTCTGGAACATTTTCAGCTATTAATTACTTTATTAATTCAGTGAAGGTCATACATCATACCATTTATATATTTATACAATTTCAATAAATATATTTCAATAATAATGCCATGACTCAATTGCCTTTACACTTATAAACACATACACATGATATTAACATCCTCACCCATAATGTATCCTACAATTGAAAAATATGTGATATCTCAGCAAAAGGTTTTCAACATAACAAAACAAGTTACTCACATATACAAAGCATATACTCTCTGTACATCTGTAAAATCCAATTTATAAATTCGGTCTGCATACCAAATTATTGATATCAAAATGATGCCAAGTTACAACTTAACTTTCATCCACATATTTTAAAGAAACTAAACAAGCACTGTTTGAAAGCAATGCTTCCCACATTTTCCTACGTCCGTTCAAGTAACTTGGCCCTGTATGTGAGTAACTTACAAAGACATATGTCAGATTTGATCAGGATTATCCTTTTAATGTGTATTTAGGAATGTGAGAAAGCAAAACAAATATTAACATGATTAAATCAATGTTCTGTAGTATCTGTAATGTTGTTACATTTCTATGAATCTGCCATTTAAACTTTTAACAATTGGATCACTGTACTTAATTTATTTTAAAGTTGCATTATATATATTGCGTTATTTATCCATGTTGTCCCAACCATTCAACACAACAGGCAGCCGAAAACATGCTAATTCAGATTAGCCCTTTTGAAATGCAGAGGTGTCCTCCATTGACTAGTACAAATAGTAATTGTCTTGTTTCTGAGATGTTAGGCTAGGATTCAGGAGACTGCTCCAAGTTCACGGCACGGTAGAAGATACACGGCCTAAAGCCACCAATCTGGGGCAGGCAGCGAAACAGCCAGAGGAGGTATTCTTCTCAAGAGCCTGTAAGTAAATGCATCTGTGGGCTCTTTTTTATGATGTTTAGAGGGATGTTTAAGGCAAGGTGACAGAATAATATACAAGAAAAATTTCATAATTTCCAAAGAGCTTTAGGTGGAATACTTTTGGAGACCTTCCCTGCTTACCTAACCCACTAAGGGAGCAGCCCCACGACACTCCCGAGGAATAGCTTCCAAGCATATAACAATGCACTCTGACAATCCTGCATTCCCTCAAGGAGCAGATGCCAAAAACCTACGATATTTCTTCTGAAAGCTCTTTTACCGAAGATGCCGAGGATTAAGAAAGAAAAACACTGCAGGACAATGCAGTGTCACCTACCATTAAACAGCCTTAATCTTTCTGTTATGAGATACTTCGCAAAATAGGTCAGGGGAAGGAGAGAGAGAGAGGAGGGGAGAGGAAGGCTTTTTCTATTTCCCTCCGCGTTTGCCCCCTCCTGCTGGTTTGCGTTTGCCGACGGTTAAGATGTGGGATTGGGGGGTCATTTATCCGCTGCCAGGCTTGGCCCCTTTCCCCCACGCTGTATGTCAGAATAAGGGGTGACAGGGTCGACAGAGGACTGGCCACCTGTCTGATGGAGGAGAAAGCCTGCCTGTCAGTGGATATTCTACCCTGAACGAGATGGGATTCGGGGAGAGGCGCAATCGGTGCTGAGGTCCCCATAGCCTGGCCCCTATCGGCCCGCCTTCCGCCTCGGCCTCACCTTCCACCTCAAAGTGGGTTCAGGTACTGGGCACTCAGTCTTCCAGCATAATAATATATGCCATTTAGCAGACGCTTTTATCTAAAGCGACTTACAGTAGTGAATGCATACATTTTTCAGTATATGTGGTCCCGGTGGGAATTGAACCCACAACCTAAGCGTTGCCAACGCTGTGCTCTACCTACTGAGCCACACAGAACCACAATAATGTCTTCCAACATTATTAAGAGGTCACAACACTCAACAATATGCCAATATGAACTGTAGAAATGCCAGGCAAATACATGTTTGATTCACCATTAGAATACCAGCTTTGAGGAGCTATTTAACTGAGGAGAATGTGCCATAGAATCAAAATCTACAATCAAAATCTAATGTCTGTTGATATGCTGTGTGGTTACATCTATTTGACACTAGAGTGATAGTTGAAAAAAGTAAAACAAAATAGAAAAAATGCCTTTACCTACAGGTCAATTGTATATGGTTTCCTGAAAAATACCCATTCTATGAAAAGAAAAATCGTATCACACAACATAAAAGGCCATCCTTGCTTTTTAGTAATGGATGATAAAGTGTAAAACACAATTTGTGTACAGGGCTAAAATGTGATGAAACACCACAAGCAATATTTGTTAGTATTGGTTACCTGAGGATTATTTCCATTCAATTGTAAAGCTGTGTATATGTCTTCATATAAAATCACAGATGACAGGCACTGCTTGCAAAGCTCAGCTGGCAGGGTACAGTATATTGCAGTCTGTTGGTCTTACCATTCTGAGTTTATCAGACATTCTGTGGCACACTGCAGTTTTCACAGACTCTGTCTCATGGTCACACAAAGACCCTGCAAACAATACTTGGGTCTCAACAACAGCAAATTACATCTGAATCTTCAGACATCTTTCCGTGGAAGTTCCAGTGCATTATTAATGAGTTCAGCAGCAAAGTTTGCAGTGTTTTCTGGTTAAAAATATTTAAATTGTCTAATGGTGGTAAAGGAGCCACAGAAAACAATGTGAGCTGTTTTAGATGTCTGGAACTGAGAGCTAAATGAAACCCAGAAAAAGGCTACAAGAAAGGGAACTCAAACATAAAAAAAGATTTGTAGTTTTTTTTAAATCTTACTCCTTTAACTCTCCTTTCACAAAGCTGTAAGTAACTGCTTATCTGTTGGTTGTCTTTTATAATTTGTTAATGAAGCATTATGCATTATGAAAAAAACATACCAGATGTAAAAAATGTAAAGGAAATCTATACAAAATTAGAAATGCAGAAATATTTAATCCTTGGGTAATTCTAAATAGTACAGCCTTCTTGTAGAAAAAAAAAGTGTACATGCAAAATAATTTTCAAATCAATTTTCCAATTGAATTCAAACTACCTTGTAAAGCACTCTAGTCCGGTGCTTTCACAATTGTCACAGAGCCTCTTTGCCAGTGGGCAGTCGTAAGTACACACTGGAGTTTGGAATTATTTAAACACCTGCAGCCGCCTACAGTTTGTCTTCCTGAACACCACCTCCCCACCCCCATCCCCAACCCACTCCTTGCCATTGCCTCGTAGGGAGTGTTTGTGTAGCTGCCAAAACAGTGTCCTTCAGTCTCTCCACAGTGCAAGGAGAGGCCTGGCATGTGGCCCTGTCCACGGGAGGACGCGTCCCCAGGGAGCTATAATGAGCCAAATTTCTCAAAGAGAGAACTGGTTCACTCACAGCTGGGGCTCACTCTTGTTATGTGCTACCCAGATGACACTGGCGACTGAACCATCGCTGGGGTGAAATGCAGTTGAGATGCTATCAGGCCTCACGGAGATGAAAAGGAACAACATGAAATACAAAAGATACAACAACAATAGGCTTTTTATTTCGCTCCCCCTTATTCAAGTGTGAACTCCCCTGCTGCCATTACTGTAAGCTTATTATTGCGAGAGCAGTGCCCGCAAACGTTTTCTTCGAAGAGCAGACACTTTTCGATGGCGCTTGCACCAGCACTAATGGTTACGGTCCACGGGCAACATGCAGTGTATATAGACTTTTTTTTTTTTTCATTTAACAGATCACTCAAAAAACATAATGCTGACAAATCAGTTTTTCATAAAAAATTTAACATTTAAAACACAAATCTTGCACTATCAAAATTAGATATGGAATTTTGAGCAGAGCCGGAACAATAGCATGTTTTATTATCTGTGGTTCATATTTTCACATAGTCTGTTTTTATAGTCACTTTTTTATATTACAACATGACATTTTATTGAGGCCAGTTCTGGGAAAATGATTATCTTTCTCTATATCTTAATGAGCCCATAGAAAATCAAGACAATATATGTTGTCCATATTCAAGTGAATGAGTTTATATATATCCTATTTATCATGTACATATTTTATTATTTTATATGTATTCATTATATAGTATAGGTTTATACATATTATAGGCTATAACAATCATTCATAGATGGAAAAAAATGATTTTTTGTATTATTGGTAAAATAGTGTTAGAGGTTGAATAATACAGGTATATGTAATGTAATATATTGTCAAATATTATATTGTAAAGGACTGGTGACTACGCTTGGACAGATGGAAATATTAAAATTGTCTTTTTTATTTAGCTGATTTCAGGGGGACATATTGTACTGTTTGCTCATATCATGGTGTTGCCCTGCCCTCTACTGTTTCTACACTGAAAACTTTACCAGCAGAAATATGGTCCAGAGCTTTTTTAGATACAGTGCGTAAACTACAACGCCCCTGTCATCTCTCACTTCTCCGACAAGTTCAAGGTCAGAGCCTGGCTATTTCCAGCTCATCTTTACTTTGATCCATGTCGCAAAATGACAAGGTAACACAATTTGGGGTCAGCTGGATTACAGGAACGCTTACATAAATCGGGAAAGTGGAAATCAATCCTGGCTGACAGTGTCTTAAGGATACTCAGACCTTACTGTGCACCGACTGTCATTCCCCCCCATACACACACTCCCCTCCCGATCACCATGAATCAAGTGCATGGAAGCTCTGTCATTTCATGTTAGCAGAATCGTTTTCACTCCTGGCAAGGTAAATAAACCTTTCACTTGGCTCATCGTCCACCGTTTTTCTGTCTGTAAATTTTTCTGTAAGTTTTTATTCTTTTCTTGTGATGCACTGAGAAAACTTTCTGGATTATATTTTAGCATTGTTCAGAACACCTTCAGAATATTTTATAGAGGACATGTTTTTCAGGCTAAAATGAATGTTGTTTTGCCTCCTCAATACCAATATTTGAAATAATGCTGTAAAATTGAAATTTGAATGAAATTACAGTGGCCAACATTAAAATACAGTACTGCTATAGCATGTCATGTGCTGTTATAGTGCCACTACAATACCTTCAACATCCAAAGATTCTTATTTTAGTTTTTGGCTTTGATATCTATCTGCTTTACTTTATACTTCTTTACTTGACATTCACACTGACTTGAACTGAATATGACTTCAGTTCCTTCTATGGTGGTCTGTTAGGGATCATCAATCAGAAGAGAGGCGGAACAGCATTGATTATCCTAATATTGGTCGCCAAATAAATTAGGTGGCGATGGATTCATAGTGCATATGTAATCTACAAATCATTACATGACTTGAGCACTTTATGTTCCATGTGTTCATCTGATGTATATGTACTATACAGCGGTTTGCCGACATAACTTGACACATCTAACGTCTATGGCCAAACTCTTAAACAGCAGTGACAGTACAATAGCAGTAATACTGGTGGGGTTTCATATTACTCTGTGAGAAAGTCAAAAGTTTTATTTACAGTTCCAGATCATCAAAGTTCAATCATCGTAGTTCCACTTTTTGAAATGTAAACAGGCTAATCCTTACCTGACAATCTGACAGACAACTGCTACGTGGCTGGAGGCATTCGTGACGGTGTTCAGCGCAATTGCCGCCACACAACGACTAAGCCAATTTGAAATGAAAAGCGCCGCAGAAGCCTACTGTAACTACATCAAAGCGTGCGCTAGAGTAGCACCGCAGCAACATTGCTGTAATATTTCCCATTGGTCTTAAATGATCAGTTTAGGATTTTAATTACCCTTATACTTCTGTGGCAAAACAATGCTTGGATTGGCAGCCATTTGACTCTCTCGCAGGTCATTGAGCATTCTGGTTAATTACTGTGCGAATAGCCTGTTTTTCCTCCCCTCCGGAAACAGGGTACCGATGGAGGACGGGGGTCTAACGAATGTGTCATCTGCATAATAAGCTGGGAAACAACATATAAAACATTAAACATGCTTTGTGCCAACGACAGTCAAAACATTTCATTTGTTGTCAATTATTCATCACTTTGAAGGATCTGAAGGGGTTGTTAATATGGAAATCAGCCCAGATGCTAACAAGGTTAGAGAATCTGATTTAGGACCGAGATCATTTGAACACAATTAAAAACGGTTTTCTTTTTCGAAAGCACTCCTTTCATTTTAGCCCAATATATCTAAGCCCCCCATAATAGTGTATTTTTTTCTTATTCATGAAGAATTCCATGAAGAACAGAAAGCTGAACTCTGGTTGAAAACAAGTCTTTCATCTACTTCTTATAAATGACAAAAGCCTTTGATGGAAATCTTTGATAAGTTGAAGCAGCAACCTATTGTCCATTCCTTGTAAAATGGGGCCAGAGTAAATTGTGACCTGCCTAACAGAGAGCCTCTTATTATTAAAGTTAATATAAATTTGAATATCAGTACTGAAACATTAAAAAGCATTACAAAAAGCCTCATTATAACACGCAGTATATTTTTGCCATTACATAGCGTGTGTCTTTTAATTTTTCCGTACTTTTTGGTGGGAAAGGCCCTCATTTGATGTACGGGAACAAAGCGGAAACTATAAATATTAACCTTGTTCAGTTATATCGATTGACTAATCAAAATCATTTATACCAATGTGTGCCTTTTTTCAGTTCTATTTTTTAAAGTAAACAATACAACTATGTTAATTCACACAGGCGCACCCTAAAGGCACTGTGGCAATGACAAATAGATGTTTGAGACCTCTGGTTTAGTTCAGGGTTGCTGCTCTGGTTTAGTTCCTGCACAAGTCTTTACCAATAAGAAAAAAACAAAAAACATAACTTGCTTCTCTTGCTACCTTTACAGGTGTGAAATCAAGAAGACATGAAGTGCAGAAATAAGCTCAAGGCTGAGCTACTAAAAGTAATTAAATTTGATGCATGTGCCTCTTAATCCATATTACCTGCAGGACCCTGCACTCCTCTGCACTCTCAGTAGAGCCGACTGGGTCGCCAAAATGTATGTCTCCAAGCGTGCCAACATTGATAGAGGCACCAATGGACTGGAGCTTATAGCATGGTCTTGCAGTTAAATTTGACATTTGAAATACCAAAGAAAAAATGCACACCCACACACACATACACACACACACACATACACACACAACAGTTCATGCAATTTAATTTGTGCTATCTGCCACAGTTAATCAATCTAGCTGACGACGGTGTCACTTTCCAGGAATATCAAGATCTTCTTCAGGACAGTGTGGAGAAGGGAGCCCTGAAACGATACTCCCAGCTTGATTTGAATTGAATAGGGTCAGAACGTTGGTTTCTTAAAAAATGTGGCCAGGAAAACATTTGTATCTGGTGTTTTTGGAAGTGGAAGAGGGATAACACCCATTCTGAAAATGAAAGTTGTGCAGTGAAATTCTCTACATATATAATAGATATAAATATTCTCTACACATACTCTTGCATTGATTTATTCATATCTGGAAAAAGATGGTTTATGATCTGAACCTTGCGTTCCTCTGACAAGGTTCCTCAGACAAGGACAAAAGTCAAGTGTGCCATTATGTTAATTGCCCATACCACATACATTTTCTGCTCAGATTGTAGAACCAAAAATGGATTTTCAACTGTTTTCTTTCAGCCTTACGAATACTGCTCTATTTAATATGTTCTTAGCATTGCGGAAAAAACCTAGGGGCATTGAAAGGAGGAATATATTCACTGCCGGGTGTACAGTGAGGTTTCAGATGTGTTTTAGATTTTATTTAAAAGGCTGATGCTTTGGCTCTATAGACGAATTGCTCCGCTCGAGCCGATGTTTCAGTCTCGGCGGTGTCAAAGGGCAGATGTTTTACAAGGGCCTCTGCTGATAGCGATTCAGCCGACACGGGCATACCCGGACTCCGGGAATCTGGCACGCAACGCAAATCAATGTGTCCTCCCGGATCCTCGGGATGTTTGCTGGAACACCCACCAACTCAGCTCTCTGCCAGCATCCCAACCCCGACACGACTGTGCTGCCTGATATGATTAAAATACAGAGTTTAAAAACAGGAAAGAAAATTGCTTACATGGATATTGAATTGGGGTTGGAGAATGGCATTTGAACAAAGTGCACACTTTGTATACGCATTCCATATTGTGCTGTGCGTGCACTGCCTGCTGGATTACTTAGAATTTTGCCAACAGTGCTGTGTGCAATAATCACCCACAATTCATCATCGTGCTAACTGTGGTCATTTGGGTAAAATCACATATGATTTATGTAACAGTGGGGTATTCGTCCATATTTTCCTTCACTTTTTTCCTTTCTTTTTATTTGACATAAAAAGGATCATCATATATAAGAATATCTCATGATATGTAGTGTGTCTAATGATCTGATGGAAGCACACACACACGCACGTTGACTTAAAATCATTTTGTGAAACGTGACAGAAGTACGTAGTACAGAAATTCAGTCATGTAGCTCACTAACTGAGACATGGTGTGGGACCACGTTGGAACTACAGTATAAAGTTACTGTAAAATTGGCACTCTACCAGTTTGAACCAGTTAAATGTATGATATGCTGTATATCATTTATTGTTGATGATGTATCAACCATTATACTGACAAAGATGATGTTTTTTTTCTAGTGCTCTAAAGTTCTCATTCCAATTATTAGAATTTTTAAGTGAAAAAAGAGGAAAAGTTTGAGGCAGGTAAAATAAAATGTCCACTTAATTTATTTTATTGTATTTATTTATTTTTGTTCCCCCCCAAAAAGTGACAAATGCAAATGATACCCTGTTCACCAGCTGGGTATGGAAGTGCTCATTAGTTTTAAAGAAGGTTAATCCATTTTAGCTTTCGCATATTGATATGCCAATTATGTCTAATTGTAGAAGAGGCATCCATCAAGGTAATAGTGCATAAACACATGCAGGAACATTAAGAACATCCCAACATGTAGTAAAGTAGGTGTTAATTGGTAGGCAAGTACTGCAGGCTACTGAGGTGTGTAATGCTGGGAGAGATGGATCACTTGTAATTCTTCTAAATAATTCCATTTGCAACATCACGCTGTGATGTTTTTCAAGCTTCTCCAAAATTTAGAAATGAGGGAGGGAGATAAAAGATACAGAAACTACTTAAAAAGGAATGATCTCATGAATGACTCGGTTAACAAAATATGCATTTTACAAATGCAGAAGTGGCTGTTTCTTTTATTGCTGTTGTAATTGATATGTTCTTTAAAGAAATAGTCTTATAAAGGTATTTGGAGAATTTGGTTGAAATGGATAAGAAGGAATTCATTGGTCTTTTGTCTTGTTAACTCTGACCGGGGCATGTTCCCAGATTATCGGCTTTTAGAGGATATTCTGAAAATATATTACCCCATTTACATTTGCAAATTGAGTAGTGAACACTGTGAAATAAGACAGGCATACGAGTGATATAAAAGTATTTTGCATGTGGCTCGTCTAAATTCTTTGCATCTCCTTTCATGACCATTGTGACAGCCAGCAGCCATACCACTTGGAATCCTGGGAAAACTCAATTGGTGACTGGAAGGGTCAGTTAGTGCGCCAGTAGGGGGGGCACTCTTCCTTGCGGGCTACATATAAATCCAGCGGGCAACACCCTCAGCACAGTGGTGAGGGTGTTGCTGTAGAAAGTGCCATCCTCCCATTCAGACATTAAACCAAGGTCCTGTCTCAATGTGTTCATCAAAGATCCCATGGTACTCTTCGAAAGAGTAGAAAGTAGGGGTGTTAACCTCAGTGTCCTAGTCAAATTCCAACAAAAACTGTCTCTCTAGGGTGGTGCAACGGTAAAGGCACCTGCCCGGAGCACAGGTTGCTTAATGCAGCCGGCGTTCGATCCCCGGGTGCATCAGCTAATCACCGCCCCTGAACGGGGAGAGGGGAAGGGAAGCCGGCATGAGTTCTGCGCATATAAGAGTGGCTCTGTGTTGCGGTCAACAGTTTAGTGGGTTCTGTCCCGGAGGAGGCAGTTCATTACCTTTGTTACCGCCTTGTGGCAGCGAGCTCATAGTGCGAGGGGGGGATAGTTGAAATAGAAAGAGGGTACAATTAGATACCGTACTACATTTGAAGGAAAAAGGGGGAAAAAATGATAAACAAAATAAATAAAATAAAAAACTATCTCTCTACATCAGACCACCTAACCAATCAAGACATTGAGCACCAAATTAGCACATTCAATTTCATGAGAATTAACCAGCTAAAAAAGGCTATTTTTCATGCAGAAAACAGTTTGCATCTAGCAAGCTGGCTTGCTAAATGTCTGGCCTAGCTTGTATGTTGTTTGCTTGCTAGATAGCGAAATAATGGGATCTGAAGGGTAATCTGGCTAGCTACATATGAGCTAGTCTATGTATCGAGCTAGCTAGCTAACTGATTATTTTACTTTATTTTAACTCTAAAGGCTGATTTATACTCAATGTAAGTATGCGTGTCACTTATGCAAGACTTATGCAAGGTACACAAGATTGTAGACTTCTGCAGACCAGAATTTGTAATGCAACACAAGCATTAGGTGCAGTACCTTGCATTACAGCATGAGGCAGTATGTGAAATTAAAGAATTCATTGAATTAAAAAATTATTTTCTGAACAGCATGAAGATCGTTTTTTTTTAAATGGCAGAATCATTTGAATAAGACTTGATAGAGTAAATCAGGGAGTCCAAACACCTTTAATAATAATACATATATTATCAAGTATATTTATCAAATAAATATATGATAATAAATATGTAGCGCTACATTGGCCCAGAACCCAGAAGTGGCATGTGCCCCCAGTTTTCACATTTGTACGTAGTGCTTTCAGTGATGTTCAGCGGAACTGAACTGTTCATATATGCGTTGACCTCAGCCCAACAGTGACTACAGGAAGCAAGTGACATGTCATTTGAAAGCTTAGAACCTGACCAATCTAACCATGACTTCCAGGTACAACCAACCAATGACTATTCAGATGATAAACCCCAGAGCCCACGTTTGGTGGCTTGATACAGGTGCTCAATACATGGTTAGTGCTTAGTGTAAACATGGAGAGAAGGTATGACAAAAACAAATTATATAAATGATTGTATGCATCCCTGAGACATTTGAATGTGATTTTCTTTTAGTTTAAATGAAATGTGATTTTCGGAGATTTACAACTTTCGGTGAATGGAGAGTTTATATGAGTTTAGTGTGTGTATTTGGGTGTAATGGGGGGAGGGGTTAAATGCCCTCATGGATTGGCATAACAACCACTTTCCCAGACTCAAACACTTTTTAAGACAATGATATTGACAAAAAACTTTAATAACAATGACAATGAATCATATTTATGAATTGTTAATTATGCTAATTTTCATGGCGTTGGCACCAAACCGCTAGGGGGCTGACAGGAAGAGTTTAACACATATCCGCCTAATGCATTATTCTGTATAAACACGGTGTGTGCCTAGCCACATAACACACTTGTTCACACTCAGCCAACCTTCATGTCTAACACTTACACTTACACTTATATTTCCATTGGAAATGGAAAGAGAAACAATAGGCAAATTATGTATCATTTTGAAAGAGCATGAAATGATCTTAATTTTGATGTATAATTTTGATGCTATGCCAAAACACAAAAAAGTTGCTATTGAAAAACATAATATACAAATTATGAAAATGTGGAAATAGGTATTTGTCCATAATTTATAATAATACATAATTTCTGGAGATATATGGTATATCATATCACTTAAACGTTTTAACAAATGAGTGTTATTATATACAAAATATGTGTGTAAATTATGAACAGATAAATTCTCACAATCTTACATTTATTTGTCACATCTACATTTACATGTAACCATTTTGAAATTTGACGTGAAGAGTTATATTTCAATGAATTTAGTTTGTATCATTCTCTGTAATGTCACAAGTTCATCTCATTCTTCATTTTGTTATTAGTTTCAATTTGTTGCGTGCCTTTTGTTTGTTGTGTCTGAAGCTGTGTCATAAGCAAACTTCTGGTAATGGAAGCGGCCAAAACATGGATCAGGACACATGCACTTCACATACCGAAGTCGCGCAATTTCATCTTTGCATTATGAGATTTATTGTAAACAATGCAAGCATTTAGGATAGCAATGTCAAGCATGTACCAAATTATTTAATACTTACCACTTTGTGGACTTTGTTTGTCTCTTGTAACAGGCGATTTTTTTGTCAGCAAAGCCTACACCCCGCATATGTTTGTTATATAATGATATAATATTTGGACGTTGCATTGAATTTCTGCTACAGGATGCATTGTTCGTTTACTGCTGCACTATTTTATATTTGACGTCATATATCCTCTAGTGAACATTTGTGGTATTGCACCAAATGTACCTATTTAAGTTTCATTTTCAGCCATTTTACCTTTGTTGTTTAAACGGCATCCTGCATGTGTGCACGTAACACCATGTTCCCAATCGTTTTGAACCTCAGAGTAAATATGTCTGTAAGTAACATTAAACATATTCTTCTAAGTTGATGATTTATGAAGGAATACTCTGTGTTGTGAAGACGGTGTGTTAGTTACTATTAGAAAAGTGTAGGCTAAGCATGTTGGTTGTTTGTTTCAATATTGCCTGCTAGCTAGCACGTGTGTATACTTGTTCTGGCTAGCTGTAACAGAGAACTGTATAAAAAGAATGTACGATGCATTATGTTTAAAACAAAACAAAACAAAACCCAGCAAATGTAATGTGTATTGTACTATGTTAAAAGGCATTGCAGGTAGTGATTTGTGTCCAAGCTGTTTACATTGTAATGGTGGGCAGCTAGCTTAGCCACAGGAATGCTAGCTGCCCGACATTTAATTTGTGTGTTGTATGCTAGGTGGCTACATATTCGTAGGCCATGGGCTACGAGGTCATCACAGGTCCCAGGGGCCCTTGCGACCAGCTAAACCTGGATTGTTTAGCTAGTTATGTTCGTAAATGTTAAAATATGTAAACTAAGATGTTGTTTGAGTGAAGGCCCCTTTTTCCCTTGTACGAATTATGTTTGTTTGAGTGTATGTGATGTTATCACCGTCACTGGGTGTGTATGCGTGTTGAATGACCCCCGTGTGATTTTGATGCATTGATTGTACTTCCCCTGTGCTACACGCTTTATTCTAATAAATAAATAGTACTGAAATGGAAAAGCAACGTCTCTCGACTGATGATTCCGTGGCGTCCACTGCTACATTGGTGGCAGAAGTGGAACGAATCAACGCCGAGTTAAGAAGAATGGAAGAAGAGAGATGTCCAGATGGGAAGACCATAGTGCGAAGAAAGAAGACTTCACTCCTAGGGTCACTGAGGGAGTTCCTGCCACGGATGGAGGAGCTTGGTTACACTGACGACAGGCTAACGTCAGTGTGCGTCAGAGTGGGCGGCCACATGAGTGCTAACAAAGTAGCCATGGTTAGTGAGCCCAGAGTGAGCGGTCGCCATGCTACTACCTGCTTGACAGTCGGAACTTTCTCGTCGGCAGCCGGAAATATCGTGCACGAGGCACGGGGCCTTCTGGCAGCTGTCAACTCGGTAGCACCCGCGGCGAGCGGACTTAGTTCAGGCAGCTGAATGGTTGCTTCCCCTGAGCAGCTCAGTGGAGTTCCCCAAAGTCACCTCAGGGGCACTGAGGAATGCCCCTGGACCCCAAGGGAGAGCCACTTGGCGCCAGCCACAGAGCTATCCATGCCCCGCCACAACTCGCTGTCAGCTGTATGGACACCGGTTCGTTGCCACAGCACCCTGGAAAAGTCCACGATGGCCTGGCTCTCAACCCCTTCCTGAGGGGATTACGACCGGCGAGCCTCCAGCAACAAGTCAGGATCACCAGCCACGCCAACTTGAATGAGGCCTTGGCTAAGGCGGAGGAATTGGAAGCAATCTTAGATGGGGAAACGCCTGCACACTGGGTGGTCCGTGCAGTCAACGGAGAGGCAGAAAGCGACGACGAAACAGTGCCAGCCAGGGCAGCAGCACACCGCTCCAACACCTCCTGCTCTGACTGCGGCAAACAAAGCCACTTCACGAGGGACTGCAGGAAGAAAATGCAGTGGGAGGCAATCCGATAGACGGTGGGAAACGAGAGCAGGCTGGCCCAAACGGGCCGTCTCCAGCCTGTACATCACCACGCCCCGCAGCATCGAGAGTGGGCCGCCTTGGAAGCAGCGGTCGTAGCATGTTTGTGCTATGCTACATTGACAGGGAGCAGGTCAACGTGCTGATCGAAACCAGCTCCACCATCAGTCTGATTTGACACGACCTGCTGCCCCGGGTCACGGACTGGGCGCACACGAACACCAGGCTAGAGACAGTAACGGGACAAACAGTGGACATCCTGGGCTGTAAAAATCTGTTTTTACAGCTAGACTAGAACTTCACAGAACTTTTTCCAGGCTAACATCTCCGACCCCTGCATCCTGTGCCTTGATGCTCTCCCTGCTGCTCCGCTCATTGAGTCATGGTCAACAGGCGACCATTACAGCAGACAACAAAGAGACACAGCCAGCAAAAAGTCAACAACAACAACAACAAAAGTGAATCAACAAGAGTTGAGAAAAATCAAGAGAGTTCCAATGTTTACTTTGCGCTTCATATTGGCAAAAACAGCAAAGATATCATTCTCCACGGTCTACGAGATATGTGAGTATGTTTCATATAGGAACGTTTTGTATCCTCATGATGGTAAATCTTTGCTACAAAATAAGCACACTCCCGTCATTCTCCGATAAGTATTGGCCTAACAGCCCCCTTGAATGTCCAACCAGTGCCACCATTAATATGATCATGTGGCATGATCCAGTGGCATAATAGATACTACTTCCCTCCCTATATGCTGAAATTGATCTAGGGTTCTAGCCAATGGGATATCCTTTAGAACGGTATAATTTCCTTTGGTTTGCGTCTACTACATGCATGGTTTCATGCTACCGTACTGCTATTGAAGACGTGCACAGCGGTCATTGAAGAGAGTGCACGCACTTCAGACTTTAGGAAAAGTCTTTCTAATTTTCTCTTAGTATATTTAGATTTATTATTTGGTTTTACAATGGCAAAAGCCCCAAAGAAGACTCGGTTCACTGAACATGAGGCTTTGCATGAGACACTAACAGACACTGTAAATAGTTTTGTACAATGAGGGCAGACAATTTCCATAAGTACAATTTTGTCTTGGCTAAAAAAATATTTGTTATATTATTTATGTATTATATATTACTATAATATTAATAAATAATTCATATCTTTTATTTTATCATGAATTATTTTGATATATTTTATTTATTTTTCTAATGTTGACAATTTTGTAAAATTGATAATGGTAAATGCCTGTTGGTTACTTTTTACCATGGGGAAAAAAAAGAAGTTATTGCGTCGCAGAGGCAACAATATGCTGTAGTGTGTCACAGAAGTGAATTGCGCCACTTGGAGACATTAGGAGACACTTTGCGCCATCCATTAGTATCTGTTTGGTAAGCAAAATAATGATCCATAATGGTTTGGGTCATAGAAACAGGATTTATAGTCATCAAAACGTTTTTTCTATGTTTTACAGTTTCACCGAAGTGAATAGAAATCATTGGGCCAATTTGGCAACCTTGAAAAGGTGGTTTTACAAGGCATACACAAAATTCCGTAGGTATGTCAGGAAATGTGACCCATTTATTGCTTTTCCAACATGACTTTCTACACAAGAAAATTATACAATGCCCAATTGTTGTAGGTTTGATCTTTGGTACTTTAGGCTGTGTTGTGTCCACATGCTATTTTAATACATCCTCATAAACCGCTAGGTCTTTCCTTTAAAATGGTACATAGGCATGTGGTCATCACAGTTCTTGAAGTATGAACTGATATTTGAGCATGTCTAAATAGGCAGGAATTGAAAAATAGACCGTGATGGTTAAGGGGATTACATATTAACCAATAATGTTATTATTGTTGTCATTATTAGTACTTATTTTATTATTAGTTGTAGTAAAAGTTACCTAAAAGACAACTGTAGTAATCATCACATGCAATAGTTTTGAAGTACCATTGATCATGAAACATACAGTCATATCATTGAAATATAATTTAGATACTCATGAATAAACTGTGGGATATATTTAAGCTGAAAACAATGAAAACATTTTTGGTTGTCTATATAAGAGTTGTTTCTAAATATTCACTCACTGTTGTCTCCCTTTAATAGTTATTCCACAATTTAACCACCAGAGGGTGCTGAAGCTTTAATTTCCCCTTAATGTATTTAGTTAGATATTTTCCTTTCTAAGTGCACAGCAAACTTAATTATCACAGTGTGCCAGAGGGTCTATGTATGTATGCTCGTATGTTGCCAGACTCCTCCACCTAGGAGTTATGGAGTCCTAGGAACCCATTTACAAGACATAGGTTCACAGGTTCTTTGCTTGAGGGGAAAGCGGTGTAAGACCAGATCACACGGGGAGGCAGAGGCTGTGGCAGATCAATAATTTTATTTCATCATTCTCAGGAAAAAACTTCCAAAAGGCACCCCCCTATACACACACAAAAAAAAGAAAAGAATCCATGACATCATAAACCCCCAGAAATAGAAGGTCAATCACCATGGGACACTGTAGCCCCCCCCACGCCCCCTCCAAACAGCAAACCCCTGCCGAAATGTTGTTGAGAACCCCATGGTAGAGATACGCTGCTGTGTCATTTCTGGAACCATACTGAAGCAAACATCCAATAACAAAAAAAAAACAGCACACATTGAGTAGCACTCAGCGATTCCTGTGACAGCAACGCCAAGATATACAGTACCCTCCAAAATTATTCCAACCCTTGATAAAGATGAACAAAGAAGGCTGTATAAAATAAACAATAGCTATTTTGTATGCTCAAAAAATGGGAAAGGGGCCTTGACATATATAGGATATATATCCATTTTCCCAATCCATTTTGCTTCGTGTTTTTTAAGATTCAATTTATTACACTATTGTCTGCACTGGCGTGTTCCCATGATTTCAATTAAAGAGGGTTTAAAAGGAGAAGCGCCGGTTTAAGCGATCACACAGTAGCCGAGATGGAGAAGAAGGAAGCAGAGCAGGCGAAAGCCACAGTTTACATGATGCATTATACAGACATGATAGTTATTCAACCTTTTTTTTTTTTTTCTGGAGCAATCATCGCTTAACATAAGTCAACGTCAGAATAGCGAACATCTCCGGACACACACATTTTGGGAAAGCCCGTCTCTAGATGCACAATTTGCTAGGGGGCACTGAATTCCACAAATAAGTTCAAAGTCTGAATACGAACAGACAGGTAAGGTGCGTAATTTATCTTTTAACTTATCTCCACATTGTGCACGCTTAACTCAACTCTGAGATAGGGCCCCCTATGCGGAGGATCACAAGTGCATCAATGAAATGTAGTTGTTAATACTGTTTTAAACATGTTTTAATATATGTGGCTTTGATGGTAATACACATATTAAACTAAACTACTATCCGCCGCACATCTTCCTCTTCCTCTTCCTCCTTCCTGGCAATTCTGATTTTACAATTGTTGCGATACACCGTCCAATGATGTACTCCATTATATTGTAGTGAAAGCAAGACTCGTAATTTACTCAAGCCACAGTGCTTGCACTTCATCAGAGATGCCGGAATTGTCACTTGCTATGGCAGAGGTTTTAAGGGGGGGAAAAGCTGATGATCTGATTGGCGAAAATGAACCAAACCCTCACCATAACCGCAGGTAATTTATTCTTCTTAGACCAACATCTTTTACAACTAAGCTAAAGGTGCGCTACCGCCTCTTGTCAGGAAACTACTGAAATGGATTGGGACAGAATGAATGCACCTCCATCCAAGATTAATGCGGCCGTCTGTGCATTGTCCTTTGACAACAAAACTATTTCCCTTTATGACATGATTGTGACATGATGTAAGTAATATGTACAGGGTTATTAAAGGTTGCTCAATTAATTGATTATCTAATAACTGATATCTTACCTCTTACATACTGAATAGGGTATCGAATGACAAATCTGCCATTTATATTCTACTTTGGTGTAAAATTGTGTTAGGTTAGGTCAGGTAATATATGATATATTATAAACTATTTTTTCTCGGGTAACTTTTCCACAGAATGGATGACAAATCTGACAAGGGTTTGACAAGAGTGTCAGTCAGCATGGAAGATATGAATTGATGATGATTAGTATACCAGTCCTGTCAGACTACCATTCCACTGCCTACAAGTGTCTCACAGTAACGCCAGGCCAGGCTGAATTCTTACTGTCTCTAAAACTCATATTAAGAGTGTTTGACATGTCTGTAAAAATGATTCTCAGAGTTTCACAAACACCTCACATATAAAGGAATAGATATTGTGTAGTATATAGGAGGGGAAAACCAATCACAATGAACAAATCACACTGGGCGTCAATGAGAAACTATTAAAAAAAGGGTATAACTGTGGCATTGTTAGCAGTTGGACAGTACTGGTTTAATTAGGGTGTACTCCTACACTAGTTAGACTGCTTGACTGTGCCCTAAGCAAATCTGAGTTAGAAATCTGATTCAGGGAGATCATGGTTGTACACTTCTCTTCTTCTGTTTTCAGTTGAAATATGTCCTAGCTACAATATGAATACTGTATTGTTTTTTGCATGGCACTTTATTATAAGCTACATTGGTCAATAAATCAAAGTTGATATAGCACTGTCAACAAAGAACATGTCACAGAGCACTTTACAGAGTGCATTCATAGAAATTAAATTTTAACATAAATGTAATTATCCTTTGGCAGCAGAAATGACTTAGAGAGTCCATTACTCAGATGCCGTATACTCCTTTGTAAATGTGGGAAGGTACAATTGGTTGATATATGTTATTTTTTAAAGGAAAAAAATGGGTTTACAGAGTACTGAGTCTGAGAACGAATCATTTCCGTTTTCCATGTTCACTTTCCACATGTAAAGCAAAGCAAAAGCCTAGACTCCATAGCCACAAGTTTGAGCCTCGGCTTATTAACTATCTATGACTAGGAGTCTGCAGCAGTGAGACACAATTTACCAGAACTTGTCAGAGGTAGGGTGGGTTTAAGGCTAGAGTTACTTGGATTACTGGTACATTAGCTCCTCCCAATGGCACGCTAAGCATCCACAGACTACCAGGTGTCGTCAGTGAGTGATGAGCCTCTCCTCTGATCTGCACTACCTTTTTTCTGTAATACTGTGTGGCCTGTAGCTTGGCATGAAAGCCTAGTGTTCCTGACTTGTGGGTGCATTTGGAAAACATGTAGTGTACATTCGTTTCATTCATGAGTTTCATTCCTGAGTTCATCATTGCTTTTTATAACCTTGGAGGAATGCAATTCAATGAAAGAGAGGGAACACCCCTACCTAACCAAGGTAATTCTGTGTGACATCAGAACTGACATTGAGTGTGAACTGCTTTGAGTGTGGGATGGACGACCCTGATCCAATCAGCATTGATTGATCAGATGAACACACATGGTTCAAGAGTCCACCTCCTAGCTTATTTTCTCTCCTCTGTTCCTGATCAGAACAGATTCCAAGGCTCTGGAAAAATAACAATAGCAATGTGCATCTCAGATCGTGTGCTGTCACTAGGCCGAATAGATGATCCAACTTGGAAATACTGTGATCAGGCCGCTAAATAAAGGACAATTGGTGAAGAATGGTCCTTTTGTCACAGCTGCTGTTCGCTGCCAGAGGGCAGCATTTGACTAATTTTTGCTTCTGATTTTCTTGACTTTTCCCACCTGCGTCTTGTTTCACCTGATTGTCTGAGCGTATTATTGTCCTAGTGATTTCACCTGTGTCTCAGTGTATATTTGTACATTTTGTTCGTTTTGAGTTTTCTCCTGTTTATCCTTTATTTCTTCATTTGACTAAACCACAAGTTTGTTTGGATACCTGTCTCCCGCTTCATCTCTCTGCTTGGGCCCAATTTCCCTGTCATTGTTTCCCCTTTGCAATGAAAATTATGCAAGTAGGCTAATGTATCGATATTCCTTGTCTGTCAAGTTCAGCAAATTAGGCTAACTGTCACAGCCTATGCCATGATCATAACTAGCATACAGACCAGCCAAGGTGCAGCTTCTAGCTAGTTAACTTGCCTTAGCGTTTCTGCACCAGTTAGTAAACAAATCATGTCAATAAACCTATAAATAAAGCACTGGGTCATTCAAAAACACCTGCATTGTGATCTGGGGACTATGAGTATCTTGGCACAACATTTTTTTTCTCTCTCAGTGCCTGTGACACTGGGAGAGATGCAGGGAGGAGTAGAGAGGGCTATGCCTCCCTTTTAGCTGCTGTCCTTTGGGCTCCTGTTCCCTCCCACAGCCTGGAGAGTACTAAAGGACCTTGAACGGCAGCGGCCTCACTTACAGGCAGGCTCACCTGAGGCTAATGAGCAATCAACTCAGCTGTGAGCCATTGCCTTCGTTAGGCCATTATAAAAGCACAGCCTGCCATGCCTGAAGTGAGTTTTGCAGGGCATGGAGGCAGAAGTGCTGGGTTTTGGTTGTTGTTTCCCTGTGTGACTACTGTATTTTCGTGTTTTGTTTTATTTTCTTTGTAGAGGAATATAATAAATTGGCCGTTGGCCTATTGGAACTCCGTTTTTGGTTTGATCTTTCATCCACTCACCACCTGGCATGGTTGCCACCCAGCTACAGTGCCTTTTTACAGTTGTAATGAATATTAATGTCCTGTGATTATATTAAATGAAACAGCCCTATGCAGGAGAGCAGAGTGTGGTCTTGTGAGCTAGGGAACGTCTAAATAGGCGCTATTTGTTCATTTGCAGAGTGAAATGTAGGCCTACTTATAAAAGATCAACATTTAAATAACTACTATAAAATATTTACATTATTTTGTAACAATTTTAATAACATAATATCTTTGTGATCTACATGCTCCAAACCAACTGTGGGATAATGTTCAGCAAATGTGAGCAAAATAGTACACCATTTAAATGTTCAAAAAAGGGCTTTACATATTTTCCCTCAATGTTATATATATATATATACCATGCCTTGCAAAAGTACTCAGACCATTGGAAAGTTTTCAAATGTTGCTGGATTACAAATGATACATTCAAATGTTTTTCCATTTGATATGTTTTATTAAAAATTCATGTGCTCAAATTGAATTTTTATAAAGAGGTTATTTGTTATGTCAGCAAATATTTTAAAGAATTTAAAAAAACTGAAATATGTTGCTTGCTTAAGTATTCAGACCCCTCGCATTAATATTTGGTGGAGGCACCCTTCGCTGCAATAACAGCTTTATGTCTTTTTGGGTAAGTTTCTACCAACTTTGCATACTGGTTGGAGGTGATTTTCATTCAGGTCAGGACTTTGACTGGGCCACTCAAGGACATTCACCTTTTTATTTTTGAGCCACTCCAATGTAGCTTTGGCCCTGTGCTTTGAATCATTGTCCTGCTGAAAGGTGAATTTTTGCCCCAGCTTCAGTTTTTTGGGAGACTGAAATAGGTGTTCTTGCAGTATCTGCCTGTACTTTGCTCTGTCCATTATTCCAACTATTCTGGCAAGTTTCCCAGTCACTGCTGAAGAGAAGCATCCCCATGGCATGATACTGCCAGCACCATGCTTCACTGTAGGGATGGTGTTCCATGGGGCAGAGGCAGTGTTAGGTTTGCGCCATACATAACACTGCATTTTGGCCAAAAAGCTTTATTTTAGTCTCATGTGACCACAAAACCTTTTCCCACATCTAAGCTGGATCACTCACGCACTCCAGGTGGGCTTTGAGATATTTTGTTTTAAGTAATGGCTTTTTTCTTGCCACCCTGCCAAACAGGCCAGTATTATGCAGTGCTCTTGATATTGTTGACTGATGCACTATTACTCCATTCTCAGCCACTGAACTCTGTAGCTATTTTAGAGTCATTGTTGGCCTCACAGTGGCTTCCCTTACAAGTCTCCTCCTTGTTTTGTCACTGAGTTTGGAGGGACAGCCTTTTATATAAGAACATAAGAATACATAATGACAAGAATAGGCCGTTCAACCCATCTAGGCTTGTCATGTCCTAATCTAAAGAGTATCTAGTACTCCATCTAGTGACTTGAATAGCCCAAGACTTTTCTGCCTCTACTACCTGACCTGGCAAGCTTTTCCAGGCATTGACAACTCTGTGTAAAGAAGAACTTCTGTGTGGAATTTGCCTTTAACTAATTTCCACCTGTGGCCTCTTGTTCTGCTAACCCAATTAATTGTATTACTGCACTGATCTCTTGTGCGAACTGTGTTTGTTCCTACCATGTATTAATGCACATCTCTCTGGATAAGAGCGTCTGCTAAATGCTTAAAATGTCAAATGTAAATGTTAAAAAATCTTTGGTAGCTCCCTTTTAGGAATTTAAAAAGCTCAATCAAATCCCCCCAAAGTGTCCGTTTGCTAAGCTTAAATAGAGCTCTTAAGTCTATCCTCATAACTTTTATCTTTCATACCAGGTATCAATTTAGTTGCCCTTCTTTTAACTTTCTCAAGAGCTTCTATATCTTTTTTGTAGTGTGGTGCCCAGAACTGCACACAGTACTCTAAGTGAGGTCTGACAAAGGCATTATATAACATTAATATAACCTCCTTCGATTTATACTCAATACTTTTTGCTATGTATCCCAGCATCCTGTTGACCTTTTTCACTGCTGTAGCACACAGCTTTGATGCAGATAGACTTTGATCAACTACAATTCCTGTCTTTTTCAAATTGAACGCCTACTAATTCTTCTTCTCCCATAAAATACTCCTGTCTAATGTTTTTATTTCCCACATGCATAACTTTACATTTAGCAATATTGAATGTCATCTGCATGTATCTGCCCATTTTTGAATTTTGTTTAAATCATCTTGGATTACTTTAGTCGATTCCAAACTGTTTGCCAAACCCCCAAGTTTATTATCATCTGCAAATTTAACTATTTTGCTACTAACATCCCTATCAAAATTGTTTATGTAAATAAGGAAGATCAGAGGTCCCAGCACCAATCGCTGCGGGACTCCACTACCCACAGCACCTAGGTCAGATACGACCCCACCTACTGTTACTCATTGTATTCGCCCTTGCAGCCAATTATGAACCCACTCTGAAACTACTCCTGCAA
Source organism: Aldrovandia affinis (assembly GCA_029706075.1). Classification (NCBI taxonomy): domain Eukaryota; kingdom Metazoa; phylum Chordata; class Actinopteri; order Notacanthiformes; family Halosauridae; genus Aldrovandia; species Aldrovandia affinis. The sequence continues at coordinate 1,084,708 of JAINUG010000010.1, read as the reverse complement.
TTCCTACTGAATTCATTTTAGCAATGAGCCTTTCATGTGATACCTTGTCAAATGCTTTCTGAAAGTCCAAATATATCATATCATAAGCCTGGTTCAGGTCAACACACTTTGTAGCCTCTTCAAAAAAGTCCAGGAGGTTTGTTAGGCATGACCTCCCTTTGAGAAAACCATGTTGGCTCTCCCTTAAAATACTATTATTTTTCAAGAATGATTCCAACCTAATAAAAAATTCCAGTATTTTACATGAGATGCAAGTTAAACCGACAGGCCTATATTTCTCTGGGTCAGTACGGTCCCCCTTCTAATACAGTATATTGGAATTATACTACCAGTCATCTGGTATTTCTCCAGTGTATATATAACTTCCCCAAGTTCTTTGAGTACTCTGGGATATATGCCATTGGGGCCTGCTGCCTTATTTGTCTTAAGTTTTTTACGTTTTTCTAGTACTTCAGCGTCCCTTATCTCAAAGTCCTCCAAAACATTCTGTATATTGGCTATACATTTAGGCATATTTGTAACCTCTTCTCTTGTAAAGCTCTCAACAAAGTAACTGTTTAGTGTGTTAGCAATATCCTTACTATTATAAACCAAAGTTCCTTCCTTATTCTTAATGCACTTAACCTCATCAGTAGCTTTCCTTTTTCTACTACAATATTGCTCAAAAACGTCTTAGGATTACTTTTTGCATCTTGGGAAATTTTAATTTCAAACTGCCTTTTAGCTGCTCTTATTTCCTTTGTAGCTTTAACCTGCATAGTACAATAATATACCTTGTTTCTCTCTAGGTTAAACTCTAGGAGTTTTCCTTTTTATATATTCTGTGCAGTCATTCTTGTGCTGCAAAATCTCCCATAAAGATTTAGTCATCCACTGTGTTTTTTCATCCTATTTTACCTTTGGGATGAATTTACACTGTACATCTACTGTACAATAACCCTTTTGAATTTAGTCCACTTTTCATTCACAGTTCTGCAATCCAGAAGTTTTACCCAATCTATATCACTTACATTCTCTCTCATTTTATGAAAGTCAGCTGAATTTAAAAATTCTAGAGTTAGAGAAGGCCATCTTAACTTGCCAACTTCCCTAGTGGTTCTACTACCTCTGTGCTACAAATTCTGTCAGGATTTCTATCCAAAACCTGATCCAGTATTGATGTCCCTCTCATAGTAACAGACTGTACCAAAAAGCAGTCATTGACCACATCTAAAATCTCCTCTTCACATTTACCCTGACCTGACACTACTTCCCAATTGATAGAGGGGTAATTGAAGTCGCCCATCAGCACAGGTTTGTTTTATGTAACCATAGAGCATCGTATTTATGCTACTGTCTGAAGCTGGAGGTCTATAGCATACTCCTATACAAAGGCCCTCCTCATGATCTCCCAGTAATCTAATCCAGATGTCCTTACAATTAATGAATTAGTTAATACCTGGAATTTCCTGCACATTAAGATCATCTTTCACATAAAGGGCCACTCCCCCTCCTCTTTTATTAGTTATATCCTTCCTAAACAATTTGTACCCCTCCACATTATATTAAAAAACTGTTCTTCCATGATCATAGTGGAAATGGCTGATTAAAAGATTGTCATATGACTTCAAACTTATGCGCAACATCAACAATTATTCTGTAAAAATTATTTCCACCACCATTGGTCGCACAACATATTTTATCGACAACAAAATTATCCCACCATGTCGAATATATAAACTTTGTGTCTATATTGAGCAATGTTTACCGATGTTTGCTGCTTCCATCATGACTGTCAACAAACTTTTTTCTACAATATGACTGTATTCGCATAAAAACCACCTAATGGACACATAGCTTACGTGACGAATAGTGACTGATGATATGGACTGTAGAAATGTATGCGGGGAGTGGTGTCATTCTTTGGGTCGCTTGACAGGCTGAAATTCCTGCCTTGGTGCCCACACCACATTCACAATCCTGAAAATGTGAGAGATGCCTTTCCAACAGTGGCAGATTGGACCAGGTCCACAGTCCCCATCCAACAGGCGACCCTGTTTTCACATTGCATCATTTATTTGCTCAGCCCGTCACCCATTTCCAGGCAACTAAAGCTGATTATATTTTTACACATCCATTAATAGAGTTGGATTTTAGGTACTTTGCTCAAGGGTAAAACAGAGGCATTTCACCAGGGAACCAAACCTGCAACCTTCTGATTACGATCCCAGCTCCTTAATCACAGAGCCACATGTATGCCTTTGCTTGTACTGCTACCTGGCTCATCTTAGATAAATCAGGCCTTATTTGGAACAGAAACCCAAACTCTACAGATCACCAGTGGGACACCACTTGGCTAATGGGTTTCTTTCAAATGCAATTTACCCTTTCATTGCATGTTCTTTACCCAATGTTCCTATGTAACAACATCTATAGTGCAGGGGCATGTTGTACAGGTTAGCTTTCGCAGGAGGCTGTGAGATTTTTACTCACCTGCCAATCCAGTCTTAACAGCCAACATGAAGCGCATAACAGTTAAGGCAAACAGCAGAAGTTTTTCTTACTGTATATCTTGCCATGTTAAAAAAATAAGATGCTGTATAATTTAGTTTTAATTCATGGCAAACATATACTCATAATGCACACCTACTGTATATATAGAGGGCCTGTGCACATACGTCATTGTACTATGGTGTCCTGGCCTTGCTGAGGAGTACAAAAAATATATTTATGTTAAGTTTTATGAGCATGTTAATTAAACTTAAGCCACAATCCCTTCATAGTTTATGGTTGAATAGACTGTGATGAATAGGCTATCTGCAAAACAGAAGTGAGCATTCTATTATGACATATTAACCGGTGTCATTGTACCAAATGTACAGCAGTTTTGATTGGCAATCGTACCATATTTAATTCTAAATTACTTTTGCCCCTCTTGATTTGCCAATGTTTTGTATCTCAGCTTCAGATCAAGCTATGAAGGCTTAAGGACTGTTTAGCTGTCCTAAAATGTTAACATACTGTGCATGTTCATATTCATAACACAGTATAGAAGACTAATAAGATAGGCAATACTTCATTTTAGCATGTGTAGAACTACTTCTGTAAATTTGTGCTTAATTTAGAGCAGTAATCATTCATGTTTGTCTTTTATATTAATATTTCCGCTTCACAAAATAAAAGCGACCGTGATTAACTCTGCATTGTCTACAAAACAGTGAATTGTTAAATCCCCTTCACTTAATTTCAAACTTGATGGTTGAATGGAAATTAAACAGACACGCATGCGAGACGCCTGTTTAAATGTGCTTCCCTATTCAATGAGGTGAAAACTGGCAATCAACATTGCATCTGCCAAGATCAGCAATTCTCCATGTTTTCTCTCTCAGCCTTAGTTAAAGAGCTACAACTACACAAACACCTCACATCATCACTCATTACATGCACCATCTCCCAGTTCTAGTACCACTACCTATCACCCAGATGTGGGTTGTGGACAGTTACACATGTACTATTTCCTTGACGTTGCTTAGGCCCATTGTCCCTGAGTGACAGAAGCTTATGAAGCACAGGGCCAGATCTCCGCATAGGCCGACAAGGCCTGGGCCTAGGGCCCAAATCGTTGCATCAGGCCCGGAATTATAGGGAAAATATTAATATTGATATTATTTTTTAATATGTATTTTTTAATTTTTTATTTGCATAATTCATATTACACTTACACACCTACGAAATACACACAGGATCTTCATTATTATTATTAGTAGTAGTAGTCATACAAAATTCATACAAAACTAATGTTAAATCTAAGAACTCCATCTCCCAGTTAATTCCAATTTATATATTGTTAATTGTATATATAAAATTGAGGAAAACACATATATAATACAATTGATTTATTCATTAAAATAATTTGTATGAATTTACGTTTGTCATCATTATGCTGGATGACAAAGGATGTCTGTCACAGCTCAGAGTGTTCTCTGCTGGTGGTCAGAGGTGAACTTGGGAGGGCAAGTATGCCATCTGCCAAGTTATAGGCTGGCGGGGCATACTCCATACATATGCCTATAGTAAGTACAGAGAGCTTTGCACTTTGCACTTGCACTTGCATTTTGCACTCAGTGTTTCCTACAGAAATAACTGAATGATCACAGACTCTCAGCCCTTATAAACAATAACTTCTGTACCTTCAGGCCTCATGTATACACACACTTTAGATGCATACACCTATACTGTATCTGTGAAGATGTTTTCAGCAGCACTGGGCAGACTCTCAGGGCACTGGGCTTCCTCATATTAACAGGGGTGACGAGATGTCCCACATTTTGTTTGTTGCTTTGATTATTCCTTTCCACAAAGCCAAATTCACAAACAAATGTAAAACAATCTAAAGAAGTATTATACTCAATCTATCCCATGTAATGGAACACTTTTGCCACAAGATGGCACTGTTAAATAACCTGCATGCCTCCAATATTGATTGAATAAAGTAGCCTATTGAATCCAGTGTTTTACATGACAGGTCCGTGTTGAGTTACAGACTCAGAGAGAGAGATGTTAGCCACTGTGGAATAACTTCTAAAGGACAACAAAAATAACAATTTTGAATACTGAACGAATGCTGATGCTTCAAGCTGTGGACTGCACAGCGGTGGTTTCCCACTTGCATTTTTCATACTATGCACCTTGGAATAACACATAGCCAGTGCATTCCCCAATGGGATTATATCCAGTCTCTTCTCATTTTACTGTATAATAATATCATCATTGGCTTTGGAGACACCTGTAACTAAGGCCACTTTTATTGTCTTACATATTATCTATTTTCTATTGATATTTTCTAATGAGATATTGCTCAATGATACAATTACAAATTGTTACAATTTACACCTACAATCATCTGGCTACAAACCCACCTGCCTAATGTATATGCCACACTACTGCCACTGCATCTGAAGTTATGACCAATTCATGCTGAAATACAAAAAACAAACTCAATCTTTTAATCTGGGGTCAAAAGCACAAAGCTGACTGACTGAGCTCAAATGATTGCAAACTTGTGATAGTTTGACAGTGCGGCGTCGGGCAAAATGAAATAAAAACGCCAATTTCTGAATCCAGTAGCCTTAATAGTCAAATGCCCGTAAAGTCCAGTACTTTGAATACCGAACACAAGTGGTATTACGTGTTAAAACCCCCCACTTATCCTATATGTAAAATATATTGCATTGGATTTGATTTAAATCATTATTACACAGCATACCAATTATTAATTAAATCGCCAAATTCCTTGATAGGCAGAGGAATCTGGTGGATCAACCTCCGTCAAAACTCACAATTCAGTTCAATTTAAGAGCTGGTTAAGTTACAACACATAGACAAAGACAAAATATTAAATGTCCAATCTACAGATATAGGTTCAACTACCTTAAAAAATACAAAAACCTAGACATAAAAAATGACATGTATCAATCAAAATGAAATGGAAGAAAAATATACCAAAACCAAGCCTGCCTCTCCAATATGCAACCCACGTACGCAGCCAGGAGACAAAGCAAAAATTAGCACCAGAATGTGAGATCCATAGACTGCAAGAACTCCACTCCAGAGAATAGTTTGAAAACTATGATTAGAATGAGAGATGTAGAATGAAAATGAATGATAGAGAAATGACCTTCATAGTAAAACCACAGCGCCACCCCCCCCCCCCCCTCCCTAGCCCCTATAATTAATTTATGATTAGGGGAAGAACCTGATCTGCAGCCCTTTTTATATTTTTATTTTGGGTCACTTAACAATGCAAGGCATCTTTTCAAGTTTGTCAATTAAATGATCTTATTGTGCTGACACCAACATTGATATGCTGGGGGGTATTGGGAAGCCATTTAGGTACATACAGAGATGTTGGCTGAGCTACTATGTGACAAGGCCAATCGTGACACACGGACCTCTGCTTTGCTCTGGTGCGGCCTGGAAAACGAATTCCGACATAGTGCTCATAGACAGAATCAAAGATTGTAACGTATGTAATGTGTGCTAAGATCTGGTAACCCTCTCATCAGACGCACACACGCACACACATGCACACCTGAATTGCCCTAAAAGGCCATTAAGAGCTCCCGTCCTCCCCCAGGTACTTCCCCTCAAGTTATTCTGAAGTCTGTTCCTCTGTGTTTACCTAATCGCCTTATCTGGGTTTGGCCTTGAAGTCACCTAGACTCCTGAGCCCAGAACAGGCCAGAACCATAAAATGCATAGAGCCATCCAGACAGCATGCATGCTTCTCATGGGTGAGGAACCCCCTTGCCGATTCCCTGGTTCTGGAATTTACATTCTATAAATAGGAAAAGGTATGTTATTATTTTTTCATTTACATAAGTGTGCACAGCAGTGGGGCTTTAGGAATCTACTCCCCCTTTCAGATGTAAATATCAAGGCTAAACCTCATTTTATGTTTTAATAAAAATGGAATTGTGGAGCTGATATTTCTTGGATGATAAAAAGACAGATGTGCACAGGCCCTTATTTATGTTTATCTCTTTGTTAAACCTTCTGTGACTTCCTCCTCATATTCTATTTTTATTCTATGTATTTTAATTTATAGCTTGCTTTATGTTGGAGAGAATGTATGACCAGTGGGAAAAGGACAAAAATGCAATTTTTCCTCACCAGTTGCAACAGTCTTAAAGAAGAAAAATACAATGTATCAATTCATATATTCATGGCCATTGAAAAAAATGCATCTATTAGCATGGGGCTAAACAAACAAGAAAACTGACTGCATTGTGTGGCACTTTAGATGTGTACTTAGGATAGCCTTAAGCCTAAGATTTTGGATGAGGTTTGTTAAATTGATGTCTGACTCATGCACACATTCTAAAGAGAAATGCATTTATTTGCACAGTTTTCAGCAGGTTTTAACTAGGATGACTGTTATCAGTGTATAATTGTTGTGTTTGCACTGCGATTACTTAGTTACTCTTCTTAGGTAAAACATATATATCTTCATTCAGTTGTAGTTGTACATGCACAGTATAAAGGAGGGGCATTTTGAGTGCAGCCAGAAGCCATTTGGACTGAAACATGGTTTTGATATTTTTTGTAAAGAGGGAATAAATAATCTTGTTCTTGAAAAATATGGTTTTCTTGGAAACTGTCTGACAGGCAGCACTCAGGTATTTAGTGTGCAATAGAAATCAATATGTTCACTTGTATGGTATTACAATGGTCCCTTACTTGACTGTTTTGCTCATCCTTGCTATACAGAGCTGCAAAATAGCCATACTGAATTCTGAATGCCAGCGTACCATCTATTATAGGTGTGTGTGTGTGTATGCATGTATGCCTGCGTTCATGTACCGATGAGTATTTGCCTAGTACACTTTGAGACAGCTCTAGGTGGTTCAAATCATAACTGCAAAACTGTCCAAGCGTTGCAAAGCCACAGTCCAGACGTCGACGCATTCCGTCACCCGCCTCAGTCTGTGGGCAGTCGGCGGACACTGGGAGGAATCAGGCGAGCGTCAATGACAGTTTTGCGCTAACCTGAGGAGCAGCAGTGGGCGGACTCTGCCCTCCAGACCCGTCGCGCTCATGGTCAAAGCCCCCTGCTAAATGGAAGCACGGCATGGGTCCACACGGCACAGTTAGGGTGTTAGGAGGGCCCCGGGGGCCAATCAGCCACATCCGCACACACAGAGACATCTCTGCCACTGTACCTGCTGCGTACACTTTGATTAGTTCATAACAGAGGCTCCGCGAGGGGGTTGATGTGGGGGGTGGCGTCTTCAAGCGGTTGGGGTCTGACAGCGTGTTTGATGGGAAACTTGCGCGCACCTAAGGGTAAGTCAAGGCCAGATAGTAGCAGGTGCTGGGGCTAGTAATTTACATGTGTTTAAAAAGGGACATTTGTTTGAAGCACCTCATAAATGTAAATAGAATAGAAGGCATGAGGAAAACTAATATGAACTGCTAAGCCAATGAACGTGTGTTGTATGAATGTCTTTTTCTTTTTCTTCTTGCTTCACTTGTTCACTCCTGTAAACAGATTTACTGCTGCAATATAAATGTGTATTGATTTCTTCATTTTTAAAATGCATTTGCTTGGCAGACACCTGTATCCAGGGCACACTACAAAGCTTTTTATGTATCACCCACTCATGCAGCTGGATATTTATTGGGGCAATTCCAGTGCCCAATCAAAGGTACATTGGCAAGGTATGAAAGCAAGGTGTACTAGCCAGGGTTTTACATCCCACAGTCTGTGTCTGCAGTACCGTTCTGAAATTGCTATGCTACAGCGCTGCTAATTATGAATAAAATATAAATTCACTAAAGACTGATGCCACTGCAACCTTACAGTCAACAGACTGCAGAGCTCTCAAAACTAATTTCACCAGGCAAGTGTGTGTTGCCAGCCTGCAGGGTATAACTTGTCAAAAGTTGGGAACTTCCCTGCCCCTCGCTGTGCACAGTCCAATTACAATATTTTGCATCAACTTTCTTCTGTGAGTGACAGCGAAGGTAATAATCTCTAGCTTCACCTTCCAAAATTGTGGGGATAAAAAGGGATTTGGGATGTGGAACAATACCAAGAGCAAACAATTCTTCTGCAAAGAAAGCTATCAGACCCTCCACACTAACTGAGAGATATAAATAGCAATTAGATATGGTTTGAGGCAAAGGTTAAACCTCAACAGCACATGAAGTCCATATCTTGTCAACTATCAACAGCTTTACTTTCATTAAAAAATATGCATTTACAACCTGGGAATGACTGTTTTATCTTAAAATGATTATGTCCTGTCACAAATTTGGGTCCCACTTTACATTAAGTGGCCCTAATACCTGGGTAGTTACACTGTACATACTGTGTACTTACACAATGTTACATAGTACTTACAACCTTAAAACCTGTTGGCAGTTTAAGTAGTTACACATGTACAAAATATTTTTATGGTTTATGTAAAGTACACAGTGTGTGACATAAAATATGTAATAATATATTGTTACAGTGTGTAAGTACACATGTGAAATAGAATTGTGTAAACACTGCTGTAACTAACAAGTGAATATTTTGTTATTTTGTACAGCACAACCTTCTTATGTACAACACAGGTATTAGGGCCACTTAATGTAAAATGGGACCCAAACTTGTTCTATATTATGGCAGTACTACAGAATGACCACCAGAGGACAGTGAAGTTACACCCACTATGTTTTCTGTGACAGATCTCAAGATCTCTATGTTAAATCAAACAAAAAATACTGCCCTATTGCTTGAATGTAAAAAAGGGATCAATTCCAGGTGTCAAACAGAAGCAAGTCTGAGAGAGAATGGCATGTAAAGAAATCCTTTGCTCGTATCACATTGTTACGGGGGAAGATCAATAGGGAGTTTTAAGTGATTTAATACTACCCAGGGGGAAGTTGCTAATGAAGCAGCCACAGTCTCCTGACTCTTCAATATTGTGTCATTACCTCTGGAAATAGGCGTAGCAGGAAGCAAAAGGCATTTCAATCTCCAATACCTCAATACGTTATTGTATAAAAACATCTCACCACCTTGCTCATCCTACAGTCAGTTTTTTTTGCAGAGGGTTTAACTTGCTCTGTTCATCTGTGGCAATTGCAGCTTTGTCAAAAATCTGCACTCCACTGAAAAAGGTGGCAGCAATCAAATTCCCTTCTCTCTCAATAGTGTAAATGTCTGTAGTGCCCTCCCCTTGGCAGATTCTAGGTATTTCTATTGGTCAGTGTTGGCTATTGGTGTGTAGCCACTATGAAGTGTATTAAGAGTCCCATATACTGTAGAAGGGATTAAAAAGCAATTGGATCCCACAAGAGCTCAACTAAATGCATCTCAAATGGACTTTAATCTAATCTGAAACCCACACATTTTGATGCAGCTCTGCCCGATCGGGTCAGATTCAATGTTGCATGGTGTACTCTACCGATGCTAATTCCGCTTCTCTCGACCTGTTTGATATCAAATAAAGGGAGGGACTGAGAGAATAATTACACCTCTCTAGCATGTATTGCTGGCATGCTCTGCTCTGGTTTGCTTCCATGCTGGATTCAGAATTCCAAAGCATAGTGCAGCAATCTCAAGTAAGCTCACTCAAATTAAGTTGCAAATAAAGGCACCATTAACTCAACAGGCACGTCCAAGATTGTTCATTTGTAACTTGTTCATTTGTAACTAAGAATAGATGTTGAGACTCCCGTTTGCCTTCTAGCCAGAAAAGCCATGACCAATTGAGAAAGAAAGTGGAACACGTTCAGCTTGCCACCCTCAACATGGATATCCTTTTTTATGCGCTGTGAGGGAAAGGCTTTCTCCTCAATTAGGAATTGTGAATTCTCAGTAATGGATTACCAGCTGAAGATGCAAATTAGCTATGAAACAAACAAGTCTAGCACTTCAACTTTGGCTCCTAAGGCAAAAAAAATGAAGTGACCAAAAGCAATATTCAGTGACCAAAAAGCAATACCTGTAATACACTTCCAGGTGTTGTTATGCATTTATATACACAGAAAGTGACATAGGCACCTAATGACTATTAAATAACTGCGGTACGGATTCCATTAAAAATGAAATGGTGTCAGGGTCAGTTCCGTATTGATTTTTAAATCCTGCAGTAGCAACTCAATCAAGGCAAACAAGTCACAACTTGGAAAAAATAATTGTGTTTTAATAACTGCCATCAAGATACTATTAAATGAACTGAGGAATTGATTTGCGGTTGCAATATTGAATTGACTGTTGGGGGGTAAGGATGGTTTAAATACTGAAAGAGCACTATGACAGATAAACACACACACACACACACACACACACACACACACACACACACACACACACACACACACACGCTCATTATAAAAGCCTCACCGACATTACTCACCATGGGCCCTTCGTGTATTTCTCAGCCCTAACCCAAGGTCGGGAGCCCATATTCACCACGAAGACCCCTGTGAATAACAATTACGTCTGGTTACGTGAAAAATGGGCTAAATCATTAACATTCACATAAAGTTTGGATCCAATGCTAATTAGGTTATTAACTTTGAAAGAACACTTGAATCATAAAACATCCACAGGTCCGTTGCAATCATAAAGCCGAAGATAAAGCAGAGTGGCTTCCACTTTTACCCACTCAGCAAGCCCCTCGCCTTGGTCCTTTTTCACCCTTTTTTGGCCCCAGTCCGAGTGAGTTTCCCACAAAGTAAATGCAGTCTTCGGTGCAGTTCCATGACCAGGAAGTCGGGTAAAGAAAGATTAGCGGCGCATTATCGTGATCCTTGCCTTTCATTTTAAGGACAAGACTTGCACCCCGAAGAGGTTTTAACAGCACAGGGATTAGTTAAACGTACTGTTCATTACATACATAATTACTGTTTAACATAACCTGGGTTAGTATGATGGGGTGCTGGGCCATGACAACTTCAAAAGGCTTGATATTCTGCAATATAATAGAAAATGGGATTACAAAAACCTCGGGGCTGTGGTCAAAAAGGGGGCTTTTTGTAGCACATACTTTATATTTCTGTGTGCAGCGAGGGCCATCTAGTTCAGCAGGTTGTACCCTGGACTGCACGGTTGACTTCTTGCATAAATGAACTACATGAGCTAACAATTATAGACATTTTATGTGTTGCCAGAAGGAAGGGAAACTCAAGTATGGGATGGGCCTATGGTGGATAACTAAACTCCTTGAACCCAGAGGGTCTGCAGGTCTTTGTACCATATCAGGTCTTAATCTGTGTAAATATGAGGCTGGTCAGTGACTTTGATTGCAAGGAGCTGTCCAAGCAGATATCAAAGCTCACTGTGTTTGTCAAGGTATGGAGCCACATCCAGCATCGTGATCATAGTGTTTCTGGTAACAGGCTTCTCTACTGCTCCTATATATACTCCCCTAATAGAATTTGAAGTTAAGGAGCTGGAAGGTGAGGTGAAGGGTCTGGGGCAAGATAAAGACAAATTAAGAAGTGTGCTAGATGAGATCAGGGAGGCTCATTTAATCTCCCCTGCCCACACTGGCTCCGAGGTCAGCAGGGCATCCAGATCAGGCGCTCCGCAGGAACTCCACACCATCACCAGGAAAGCCTGCCTAGTAATTACCACAAGCTGCCTCTCAAAAGGACCAAAGGAGCTACGCTGAGGTCTTCACAGGAGAAGTAGGTATGGAAGGCCCGACTATAGCTCCTAAAATATCAGAGCCACAGAAAACTGAAATCGAAGCAGTCATTATGTGTGACTTCTCAGACATTGATATTCAGTGCATGCATGTCAGTGAGAAAGAATTTAAAACTTATTTCTGTGGCAAATCCTCTTTTACACCGCCCACCAAGAGAAATGCCTTACTGGAGACATATTGTAGAGTAGTGGAGGGAGACATCTTCCAAATTCTCTGCAAAAACAGGGAATATAAAGCTGTTAACACTATGCAAGGGGAGGCTTTGTCAGTACTTTTATAAAGAGAATTTTTATAAAGAGGAATGGATGAAAATGTCAGCGTCCAGATGTGCAAAGTTGGTAGAGACTTACCCAACTAGACTTACAGCTGTAATTTCAGCTAAAGGTGCTTCTAAGTATAAGAGGAGTGAATACTTATGGAATCAATTATTGTCAGATTTTTATTTGTAATTGATTAGGAAAAAGCTTTCTTTATTTGACATTATCGAGTATTTTGTGGTGATCAGTGGCAAGAAATCCCAATTAAATCCATTGTGATTCCACGCAGTAAGAAAATAAATGTGACAAATGCCGAAGGGGGTGAATACTTTTTACACCCAATGTATATGTGTGCATGTATACATGGATACGTGTATTTATATGCGTGTGTATGGGTATATGTATGTATGTATACGCTTATATTCAAGTACACTTTTAATACTTGCTTGTTTTAAAAGGAACACATGTTTAAACTATTATGTATACGTGTTTGTATCATGTGTAAATATTGTTGTTGATAGCTCCCTTGGACGGTAGGTCTTTTTCACCCTTTTTCACGGGTGAGAATGATGATGTGCCCTATATACGGGAAGCTTTGTATGTGATTCACAGACCTGACGAAGATCCCAGTGGGATCAAAACATTGTCATTACATTTATTCCGGAGCATTTTTAGTGTGCGAGCGTTTTCTCGTTTTCATTAATCATTCCCCGCTCGGCACCTAACAAATAAGCTCGATGTGCGTTTGTCTTTCATCATTCTTTACAAAACATCTGGTGCCCAACCACAGGAAGTGCCCCGGAGTTATTATCAGATGCCAGTCTAGGCGAGGCCGAGTACATGATAATTCATACGGGAACTAATGGGAACTAATGACCTAAAGGGATGACCGCAACGAGAGGAAATGGGGCCCCCGCAATGTTGCAGGTGGCTGCCAAAGCTTCAGAGAGATTCCCCGATGCTAAAGTTATCGTGTCTACCCTAGTGCCACATGGAGACGTTCCCTTCCACATCATAGAGAGCAATAATGCAGAGCTGTGCAGAGGCTGTGCGCTTATACATGGTGTATATCTGGCATACTACTGTGACATCCACCCCAACCTAACTGCATACTAAACAGGCGTAAAACTATTTGCACAAGGACACTAGTCTGGGACAAAACAACTGGCAGCAGAAAAAAGATTTCTTACAGCCCACAGGAACTACCAAACGTTGAAATCACAACCACCAACAACACATACTGGTCCTACCCAGGAGCACAGTGACAGAACCCACAGCAAGAGTCCAGCACAGTCCATTCAGTCGGTGCCAGTAGCTCAGCCGGGACGGCTACGCATCCATGGCACGCGAGCCAGAGAACCCGGCGGCATCTGAACTGAACCAGATAAGGAATCTACTGAATACGATTTGTAGTAAATGAATGTATTGCTAGGATTTCCTTTTTTTATTTAAAAAAACCCTCATTTTATTGATTTTAATAGTAGATCAATTAAGGTTGAAAAGAAAATCCCTAACAATAACCGAAATCCAAAATGTTTAGTTCTAACAATATAACAAATGACTGCTGCAATCCAGCAGCTCAGAAACAGTGAGCCTTTAAATCGTTTCAAATGGTTACCCATGCTAAGATTCTGTGGAACCCCAAATTGGCACCCGAGGGAATTTTTGGTGGGCACTTGAATATCAGAAGTGTCTGTTCTAAAGTGAACAAATCCCAGACTCTAATATAGATTTTTTCTGAGAGACTATCTGAGACTTGGTTAAACAAGACAACTCCTGCTAGTGTCTATACAGTACCTGGATACAATGTTTTTAGTTGTGATAGAACTCATGGAAGGGGGGGTGGGATGCTGATGTACGTGAAGGATGGGATTAAGTGTGAACAAATTGAATTGAAGAGTGAAATTGAAAGAGTGTATTGGCATGACTGTAACCCTATCACCACAAATGTCATTTAGCATTTCGGGATTGTGTTGGGCAAGTGAGAATTGAATAAAAATGTCTATTCCCTGAATCCAGTGGCCTTAACAGTCAAATACCCTTGGTTCAGTTAATCATGTGGTGAATGAACCTTCGTCAAAACATGCAACTCACAATTCATTTCAAATTAAGAGCTTTTTATTTTTAATAAGTTCAAACACTAAGACTAAATACGAGACAAAGTTTGCATGTAACAATCACAAAAGAGATGAAATGGAAGAAAATTATATCAAACCAAGTCTCTCCCGAAACGCAGACACAAAGCAGCCAGAAAACAAAACAAAATAGGCGCTGAAGTGTGAACTGGAAACCAGATCTCCTCAGTATGCAGGAATGTAGAATCCAACCCAAGAAATCCCAGACTGGACAGAAACTGAACCGGGTCACATTTTAAGTGTTTGAAGGAGGGAGGGGCCCTCTCCTCTCTCTAGCCCATGCATGATTCATTTACAATTTGGAGAAGGCCCAGCGCAACCTGGTTCAGACCCCTTTTTATATTTCTATTTTGGGTCACTTAATAGCACAAGACATCTTCTTCAAGGTCATCATTGCCAGCAATGGTCCTGGTTTTCGTTCAAGGAGTAATAAAATCTGTCAGTGACGACACCAGGGAAGCCCACGCTTGTGTATGGGAATTAGGTACAAAAGCCAAAAAACCTTCAAAAAAGTTGAAGGTTATCACAGACAAATATGATCTAGAACAATTAGTTTAATTTACTGTAGGAGGTGAGAGCAAGACTAAGTATGGATCTATAATGATTCATTACAACATGTCCTCTTAAGCTACATAATACATATGAGTAGTCTTTACAAGCTTTAAATAAAGTGACATACTGTATATATGACATTATATGACAATATAAGTGGTCTTTGTAATAAAGTGCTCTAACAGTGGATACAGGAACAACACACATTTTCAAAATAAATCATTTTATTGTTTCACCACAAATGGCACGGCAGTATGCACTATACCTGTCACAGTAAGCCAGGGATTCTCAACAGCCCACAAATGTTCCTTTGAATCCCATGCAATTTGGCTTTAGAGCGAGCCAGTCCACTGAGACAGAAAGTTGTTATCTTTTAGAGAAGATTAAATCTAAACTTGACAATGGGGGTTGGTGCCATTTTCTTAGATTCGCAAAAAGCATTGGACACTGTCAATCACAACGTCCTTCTTTCAAAATGATCTCAAGTCAACTTTTCCTTCAATGCCACGAAGTGGATTAGGTTGTATTTAGCTGATATGGTACAATAACATAGTGTATGGTCAATAAAATCACTCATCATCTGACAAATGTACAATGGATCTGTTATGGACCCACTACTGTTTAGCCTATATAAAAAATGATCTCCCACAAGTTTGCCATGGAGATGACACCCAAATGCTTGCAATGTATACAGTTGTGTATGTACATGCTAAAACTGCAGAACAAGCAGCATCAAAATTATGCTGCAGTTATGACAAAAATGTCAAAATATCTTTCATATTTTAGTATAAATGTGGGCAAAACTGTGGGCATGTACTTCTCTATAAAAAAACGCTGACTTAATCAAGTATAATGATATTTCTTAATGTCACTTTTTTCTTGGAGAATGTTATATTTATCAATTTCATTAAAACAGCAGGTTGGAAAGTTGGAAGTTGGAGACTATCTCTTGCAAATATCTCTTACCCATTAAAAAAAATCCAGCCTCCTGACCAGGCACCTCAGATTTCAGGCCAAACCTTTTCCTGCTTTCTGTATTTACGGTCCTTATTAGCAAAAAGCGACGTATCCTTATGAGCATATGGTTTGTTTGATTGAATCCCCATTAAATTCAATTCTTGTCAGATTGAATTGCATTTGTCCTTATTTAATATAAGTGCATCAGGTTGAATCCAGGTCTGTATATTTTAAAGTAACAACCAAATAATGTATTCCAAAAACCCTGATGTGTGTGTGTCTATTCAAGGGAGCAATACACTCAAAGACAGTGTTAGTGTTAAAGCTGTTTATATGAAGTAATTTGATGATGGAGAGTCAAAGGGGACTCTAGTTCTGAGAGGTGAACAGTACTTGTTAAAACACATTTGGTCCTCTTAGAAGTATTTGAGATAGGAATGTAACATCAAAAACAGCACGGAAAGAATTGTACAAACCTCAGTCTCAGATGCTAGACTCCCAGATGCAAACATCTCATGAAAGACCTTGGTGATATGCCCCACACAGTAATCACTGCTTTGCTTTCCCTATCATGGGAATCCAATGGCAATTAGACAGGTTCATCGTGCAGAAGCCACACAAGCAATGTTTTGATGCATTGCTACCCAAATGCATCTCTGAAGTCATTGGCGTATTGTTCCTTCTATGCTTATGTGGCTAAAGACAAAGACAAATTAGATACTAATCAATTGTTAAATAATCTTGATCGTGTGATTGCAAAAGGGTCAACACTATCCAATTGCATCAGGAATGCTAACAGGCCATGCCAGTTGGCCATATACAACGCATAAACAAATGGATCAGTGATTTAACATGTTAATACTGTACAGTATGCACGTTTCGGAATAGCTGCAACTTAACTTACAGTATAAACATTTTCAGCACTTCGTTAAGGATTCTTGTGGGCTCATGTACATTAGCCATGCAATAACTAGTCCACTGCTGTTTCATGACCTCTGGCAAATTGTACCCATTGTATTTGACAGCAGCATATTTAAGTCTGTTTGTGCTAAGGGACGAAGTTAAATAAAGATTTTAACTTCCTGTAACTGTGTCTAGCGCCTAGTCCCAGATGGTAATGTCATTTTTGGACTCTAAATTGATTTTCGATCTGTTCATTTTATAAACAACCAAGCGAGGATTAGCACACGGTAATACGTGCAACACAAATCTGTTTAATTTGATTTTATAGCATGTTCACATACATAAGGAGGCTACTGCGAATCGGGACCTGGGGCCTTATTTTGAGAGCCATTGAGCAGCATCGCTCCCTGTCAAACTGTCAGCTGTCAATGAGTGTGCTTGAATTCCGTTGGCCGCCCACATGTCCAAATTCTAAGCACTAGCATATGATTTGCTTCTAGCAGCAGACACAAAAAAAACATGGTTTATTCCATTATGCCTCTCTTTTTCGGCCAGCGAGCAGAAGAATTCATGGGCTGTGAATCATGCTTTACTTATGCATGCACTTATGTCTGAATTATATTCAACACAATAAACTAGATTCTTGTTTTGCAAAAATCCTGAACCTCTCATCCTGTTTGCGGGGGAAAATGTTGACCTTGTACATTCCAGATAAAAATAAGACCAATTCTGCACTTTTTCAATAGCATTTTGACAATATTTCATTAAACAATAACAAGGTAAATTTATTGTCTTCTCCTCTCCTGAATCCTCCATTAATTCCAACTACATTTGACAATTGTACCCTACAATAAAGTACCAGTGAGCTGGTAATAAAGTTTATGAAGCAGAAAAGACAGGGTATACTGAATACAAGCCAAAGGCTTGGTGCTGTAATAATTATTCTGCCTCTCTCCCTCACCTTTTCATATTATGAATTGTAATAGCTTATAATGTAATAGAACGCCTCGATTCAAATTCCTCATATTAATTCTGAGGTTCAGGACAAGGTATTCCGAAGAAAATGCACTTTAACTGAATTGGTTTTATATGACTTTCAAATTCGAAGTGTCGAGCTATAAAAATGTAGAAGCTCATGTATATACCTCATGTATCATCATAACACAATGCATCATCATAACTCATATTTCCTTCATGAAGTATGAATGCAAAATGCTTTCTAAATTAGGTTTGAAGTTGTCAGACATCTTATATAACAGGAGCGTACTGGTTTATACACTGCCGGTGGGGTGAGGTCTTTGAATGTTCTCTACCCAGTGATGCCCGGGGTGGGGGCGGAGCAGAGTAGGCTGCTTCTCCTCTGGGTCTCTGTAAGAGCTCAATACTGTCTCCCAAAGTCTTGGAGGCCTTCATGACCAGGGACAGCAGGTCCTGAAGGCCTCGAAAGCAGAAACTTACCTAAAGGCACAAACATTGATTGTTAAGCATTAGGTCGGTCTATAAAGGTTCAGTTGTAAACAGTACAGCGGAAATAACTTGATGTGATCTCTTTCCTTACAATAACAGTAAGCCACTGGTAAAACCTGAAAGCAAGCCAGCATGAATGTATGTTTTTTATATTATTTTTGTATTTGCTTCTGTCTTCAGCTTCAAACTCCAGGTGGGAGAAATAAAATAGCCGCTGGTAGGGATTGCAAACAGAAACTAGGCTTTTAAGCATCCGGCTATTTGATGCAGTTGTGTCAGACATAGAGTCAATGCAGTCGCAATACTATGCAACACTGCCTTATACTCGTCAATGAAGGTGGGGAAATTATGTAGTACTGACAAGGCATGTGCTACACTGATATTGTCTTGTTACAGTTCTCATTTCATAGTTTAGCGACCCAAGTTTGTTTCCAAATTCTCCCCCACCTTGCATCTGATTGATAATGGCTTTGATGGATGGATACTCTTGTTCTATTTTTATTTATTTATGTTAACCGATGTAGCCTGCAATCCATGCTAAACATATATATATATATATATATATATATATATATATATATATATATATATATATATATAATAGCTGTGACTAATAAAGCTTTATTACATACAAACTAACTATCTAACTACTACCCAGCGGTCTGAATTAGAAGTGAGAAACCCCTACATAACCCCTACTTGGGTATTTGGGATTAAGACCAGTGTTAGACACAAGACAGCAACTCGCAAGGTAACTCGAGGCTTCGCTTGGTTGAAATGTGAAGGAGAGCAGTAACTTTGAGACAATCGTGTGGCAGCTGCGTATGAATCAAGGCACCAGTACATACCATGACACATTCATACTTTGAAAGGTGGAAAAAAAAGTGAGTAAAAAATCTTTAGCCACTGGCCATTGTACTATTTGTTTTGTTTTGAGGTTGTGTCTTTGTGCTTTGAGGTTGTTTAATCACCACCCCTGCACAGTGGTGCCACCTGATCATGCCACATATCAATTTTTCCCATGTCACACATGACACACACATTTCTTCGTATTTTTTCATTTTTATAAGACTTTAACACTTTTTACACTCAATTTTTTGTCTGCTGTCAGATGTTGGCCCTCAGCCCATCTCTCATCACTGTCATCCAATCCGCCTTCACTCCTCACCCACTGTAGCTTTAGCCAGCTTAGACCAAAAAATATGAGAGCAGACAAGATCGGCAGTTCTAACGTCGTGAATAATTTTGTCAACTCGTCCTTGAATGAGCTAGAGGCATACCTATTTCAGGGTAAGTGGAGAGAAACTGCCACCTAACTGTGATGCCTTACACCTGGAAAAAATAGCTGAAGATGGGATCTCAACTGGAGGTAAATTAACATGACTTTCCCGAAAAGGATCTGACCATTAGTAGGCAATGTTGTTATCGCAAGACAAAAATAACCAGGGTTTCCACCTCTCCTGTTAATGGTGAGAGGGTGTGCAGCCCTGAAAAACTGCAAGTTGTTTCAGAAATTGCAGTTAACTAAAAATATTTTATATTTGACTTGGAAGCTAACTTGCTAGCTTATTTGCCACTTAGCTGGCAATACGGTCCAAGTAATAGTCTAGCAATAATGCTTTATAGGAAGCTGAAGTGGTGCTGGCATGCATTACATTTTTAATTGGCTATGTGGATCAGTCTCATTTTTTAATATGGATGCAAGATTTGATATACTGAATTGTGCAGACACCAGCAGCAGACATTCACATTCATAGTTCACACTGGGCAGAAGCGCATACTCCAGGATCATGATGTCCATGCATTAATTGCCAGGCAAAACAAGTGAGCAAGCCCAGATCAGTTGATTGCAAATTTCAAACTGAGAAAAGTCGGTTTCACCAAAATGGTGGGGGCCCAACACCCTATTAAGTGACTTTAAATTGGTGTTTAATATTTTTTTATTCA
Organism: Aldrovandia affinis; assembly: GCA_029706075.1. Lineage (NCBI taxonomy): Eukaryota > Metazoa > Chordata > Actinopteri > Notacanthiformes > Halosauridae > Aldrovandia > Aldrovandia affinis. The sequence goes on along the minus strand of JAINUG010000010.1, from coordinate 1,064,305 downwards.
CTACCTGTAGCTATATTGCTATTAGTGATACATGACAGGATATCTAAATGTGGTCCACTTTAATTCACATCCTGTTGAATTTATATTTGAATCAAACAGTCAAATGAAATAGATGCGAAATGTGAGAGATTTGGACTAGTCAATTAAATAAGATATTGGAACATAAAGTAAAGCCTTATAGGCTAAGGCATGAAACCACAATAGCTGGACTGGATAATAGCACTTTAGATTATGGTGTAGATTCAAACAAGCAGGCTTAGCTTAAATAATGACAAATGCAATTCATTTAAGTCAAACTTAACCTTCCCGGATTAATATTGATGTGGTCTTCTTCAGAGAGTTAACATTACTGTAAATGCTAACCATTTTAACCAGGTGCAAGCGACAGTACATATATGTATGACATCTGCTCCTTAATCCTTAATCATCATTAAACACGTTACAATATATATTTCTGCTAAATACCCAGAATAGTGGTACAATTAATTGTGTACAACATATCAACATATTTAAAGATATGCTTTATTGTTAGCAATTGAAACAGCAGCTTTTACTTTGAAAATTTTATTTTGAACTACCAGTGTTTATTTCCCTCTTACATGAAATAACTTTCTATATATCATATGCCACAAATACAGTATTAAAGACAAAAGCATCCCTAAAATGCAAAATGATATATTAATATTAATGATATATTAAATTGATATTCATTAATTTAGCTTTTTTTTTCTTGGAGAATGTTATATTTATTAATTGATTGTGAAGATTGAAACAATTTAAAAAATCACCTGACCAGTCACCTCAGCTTTTAGGTTACACCTTTTCTTGGTTCTTGGATTTTCAGTCCTTATGAGCATAAGGTTGGTTTCATTGAATTCAGTTTAATTGCATTTGTCCTTATTTAGTTTAAGTGCATCAGATTGAATCTAGGTGTGGAAGGCGTCGGTCTCAGCAGCGGATCAGGGCGATTAGCGGCCACGCCTACTGGCAGAGCAGCCAGCGCACGCACCGGTCTGGTGTTGCTAATCACATCGGTGTGCTTTAAAACTGCTCTGCTCTCTTCAGTAGGTGGCTGGAACAAGAAAGAAAAGGCGTGGGAGACCGAGGAGAAAGAAAGCAAAGCAAAGCAAAGCAAAGTTTCCGGTTATGGTTTAAATGGTTGTTGTGTTTATTTTGCTTTGCTTTGCTTTCTTTCTTTCTCCTCGGTCTCCCACGCCTTTTCTTTCTTGTTCCAGCCACCTACTGAAGAGAGCAGAGCAGTTTTAAAGCACACCGATGTGATTAGCAACACCAGACCAGTGCGCTGGCTGGCTGCTCTGCCAGTAGGCGTGGCCGCTAATCGCCCTGATCCGCTGCTGAGACCGACGCCTTCCACACTAGGGTTATGACTTTTTGAGGTTTGAGTGCTAATGCCTGATACCTGAGGATAGCCTAAAATGGACACAGTATTAGAAGCAAGAAACGGACCGAAATGCATTCAAAAAGAACATAAATTGTGCAAAGACCAATTTTTTACTGGACAGTAAAAAAGAAAGCAAGGTTTTTCCTTCTCCAACTTCTGACTTTTCCATTGATTCCAAGCTGTAATGTTTTGAGTTTTCAAGTGAGGTTTTTTTTTTAGAGAAAGGGTGTCATGTCCTCTGAGATTACGCTCTTCTCGGCAGCAGGTGCAATTGCAGTAGCCCTTCGGTATGTGGCACACACTTTTAATTTGAGTTTCAGTAATAAATACAGTACATTACGGTAAAAGAGGAAGAATAAACCTTGGGGATTTTCTTGGCACAAAAAGAAAATGCCACACTACGTGTAAAAACAAAGTTGCCAAGTTACTGGGAGACAATTTGAATCTTTTCAACTTGACGCATAAACCATTAAATAACCAAACCATGATTATTTTATAACATGCAAGGATAAATAAAGCAGGAGGTTGCTTGTTCTTTGTGAAAGTGGTTCTGCCTGTGAAGAAGGGAAGCACTCACTGGCGGGGCTGTACTGGAATCCAGGGGTCAGTTATACATTCCAGGTTATCTGGAGAGGGGCATTTAAAGGGTGCTTTGTGTTTCTCTGGATGCTGAAGAACCCCAGTTACATCTATCCACAGTACCCATACCCTTTCTTTATAGGAGCTCTATATATTTTATGACAAGTGTCAGACCTCGTGATATCCTTTCTTTCCTGAGGATAGGTTCCTATTTTTGACATAGGCTTTACTTTACAACATTTTAGGCATTTAGCAGACAGTCTTATCCAGAGCGACTTACAGTAAGTTAATTTAAAACGGCGAGAATATCACAGCTAGAGCAAGATATCAGTATAGTTACAATAAAATAGATGCCATCGCAGAGATGTGCACCACACCACCTACAAAACAGAGAGAGAAAGGTCACAGAGGTGGATTTTCAGTGGGTGTCTTCTTGCAGAAGATGACTAGTGATTTTGCAGTCCTGACGGAGTGGGGAAGGTCGTTCCACTGAGACAGAGGGAAAATGAGAGGGAGACCCTCTTATCCAGAGCGACTTACAAGATGTGCATTTATACATGGTAAGATCAATCATTGTTCACACAAGAGATCAGTGTAGTAATACAGCAATATACATCATTGTTGGCAGCTGCATACCATGCCTGTAACACAGGGAAAGTAAAGGTTAGTAGATTTTTTTTTTACAGTATCAAACAAAAATACAAAATACGAAAGTATTACAGTATTAAGCATGTAAACAATGGTGATGACAATTAATAGTTAATATACAGAATCAGTGGTACTGGAGTCTAAAGAGGTGGGTTTTTAGTCTCTTGCAGAAGATGTTTAGTGATTCCGCGGTCCTGACTAAGTACGGTCAGGACAGAGAAGAGGCGAGACCGAGATGAGCGGCTGCTGGGCGACCGGAGGGATGGGACAGTCCGTTTACCAGAGGAGGCAGAGCGGAGGCATCTGGTCGGGGTGTAGGGTGTGATGAGTGTCTGGAGGTAGGAGGTATCATTTCCCCTAGCGGCTTGATAAGCCAGCACCAGTGATTTAAACCTAATACATGCTGCAAATGGGAGCCAGTGCAGAGAGGTGAGTAGTGGGGTGACGTGTGAATTTTGGTTGGTTGAAAACTGCGGCGGCATTCTACAGTAGTTGCAGTAGGCCTGCCAGCAGGGAATTGCAATAGTCCAGACATGAGATCACCAAGACCTGAACCAGGAGTTATGTGGCTTCTTGGGTGAGGAACGGGCAAATTCTCCGGATATTGTGGAGGGAGAATCGACAGGTCTGGGTGATCATTGCGATGTAGCCCGAGAAGCACAACTGGTCGTCCAGGGTCACTCCTAGGCTTCTAGCAGACTGAGACAGAGACACTATGGAGCCTTTTCACGGTGATTGAAGCATCAATCATCAGGGAGCTCTTTGCTGAAAGGAAGATAAGCTGTCTTCCCCAGGTTCAGCTTCAGATGGTGGGTGGACATCCAAGCAGAGATGACTGCCAGGTATGCAGAGAAATGTGCAGGGATCTGGGTTTCAGAAGGAGAGAAAGAGTTTGAGTGTCATCAGCATACCAGTGATGTAAAAAACCATGAGCAGAGATAACCGAACCAATTGACTTAGTATACAGGGAGAATAGGTAGGGGCCTAGCACCGAGCCCTGCAGGACTCTGATAGAGAGGGTGTAGGGAGAGGAGAGGTTCAAACTATGGTGGTCACGGTGCCAAATGCAGCTGATAGGTTGAGGAGGAGGAGGACAGAGCTGAGTGATTGAGACCTTACGGGGGGAGAACCTCATTGACTGCGAGCAGAGAAGTTTCAGTAGAGTGGCTTGCCTTGAAGCCAGATTGGTTGGGATCAAGCAGTTCATTCTGTAGGTGATAGAGAGACAATTAGTTATATACAGCCCGTTCTAAGGTCTTGGATAGGAATGAGAGGAGAGAGACAGGTCGGTAGTTAGAAATGTCTGCAGGATTCAGAGGGTTTCTTGTGGAGGGGGATGACATGGGCCCTTTTGAGGGCAGAGGGGACAGAACCAGAGGAAAGAGAGGCGTTGATTACATTAGAGACAAAGGAGAGGATGTCCATAGCGATGGACTGGAAGAGGGGGAATGGGATCGAGAGGGCAGGTGGTAGGATGGTGGGAGTTAACAAGTTGTGAGATGTCAGAGTCAGGGAGGGATGAGAAGGAAGACAGGGAGGTGAGAGGTTTTGGTAGTGAGATGGGTGAGGGATGGTTAGGTGTGGGAGAGGTTGAGGAGAAGGAGTTGCGAATGTCATTGACTTTCTTGCAAAAGAAGGATACAAAGTCATCTGCGGTTAGAGAGGAGGGGGGTGGGGGAGGAGCAGGGTTGAGGAGAGAGGAAAATGTAGAGAACAGTTTGCGTGGGTTAGAAGCAGAGGATTACATTTTGTAAGAAAAATGCAGAGGAGAGGTTAGAGGAAATTCAGAGAGATAATCCAACATTACAATACCTTACCTATCAGTACACATGGAGTCAAAATAATTTTGGCAGACATTCAGCTTCCAATCACTCCCATACAGTTACATATACTGTACAGAAACTTGGTTCAACTGATTCAACATTCAACAATATCCGGGTACGTAGTTTTACATCTCGCAGTGCGCAATTATGTTTTACCCAATATTACACAGGACCAGTAGAAGGTGTCAGTGTGTAATTCTTGTATGATATAAAGCACAGCTTTTCTTCACGTCCCTGGAACTTGGGAAAACACAAATAGCTTCTTGTAAGAAGAAACCTAACTTTTCCCTCTCAGAGAATGTTTCACAGCAGAGCAATACGGAAGCTTGGATTTTACACCTGAGGACCAGTTTCTTGAAGGACTGGATCCAAGTTTAGACTAGTAAGTTATTATCTATGGCTTTTTTCACATAAAAACCTATACAGTGTTTGTTTTATTATCCACATACACAAACCTTTCAGGTAGTAATCTCTTTGCATCACAGTTCTGTCGCCAGCTTTAAGCTTCCGTGTTCCAGCCACCTACTAAGAGAGGAGAGCAGTTTTAAGCACACAGGTACAATTAGATAATACTGCACAGCTGTGTGCCTTAGCTGTCCTGCCAGTAGGCATGGTCATTAATCACCCCGATTTCCCTGCCTAGACTGACGCCTTCCACACCCCTCCACCACCAGAATGCGGCCGGGGCCCACTCAGCCAGGCAGACACCCCCCTCCCTCCCGGGAGAGACAGTCCACACAAGCATTCACAGACCCCAGGCGGTGGACCACCCGAAAGTGAAAAGGCTGTAAAGCCAGATACCAAAGGGTGATCCGGCAATTGGTGTCCTTCATCCATTGTAGCCACTGGAGGGGTGTGTGATTGAAGTAGAGGATAAAGGGTTTGCTCAGGAGGTAATACCGGAGGGTGAGTTGATCACTTGATCACCTCTTCAATCGTGCTATAGTGGGACAGCTTCCGGCTGATGTACAGCACTGGTCGCTCCTCCCCCTCCACCTCCTGGGACAGCACTGCACCCAACCCCCTATCCAATACTGTACCTCTCTCCACCCAATAGCGCACTTACCTGGAGCTGCCTGCCTCCACAGTAACAACTGTTACTGTAGATGACAATGTCATCCACGTATACAGCGACATATGCAGCATGCGGTTGAAGCAGCCTGTCCATTAGCCCCTGGAAAGTGGCTGCAGCCCATGCAAACCAAATGGTAAAGTCAGAAATTGGTGTAAACCGAAAATCAAATTTTGCCTTAGATGCTGGAAACAAGGGAATCTACCAGTAACCCTTGGTTAAATCCAATGTTGAATAAAAGTGAGCAGTGACCCAACCAATCCAGCAGCTCGTCAACCCGAGGCATTGGATACGCATCAAATTTTGAGACTGCATTTCCCTTTCTATAGTCTATGCAGAATCGAACAGACACATCGGGCGTGAGGACAAGAAAGATGGTACTGCACCAGTCGCTGTGTGACTCCTCAATCACTCCCATGTCCAGCATTTTCCCCAATTCTTCCTGAACTAACTTTTTCTTGTGTTCAGGTAACCGATATAGCCGGCTCCGAAATACAGCGCCTGGCGGGGTTTGTATACGATGTTCCATCAAGTTAGTCCATCCTGGCAAGTTGGAAAACACATCAGAAAACGAGCGCTGCAACTGTGCCACCTCTGACTGCTGCCCCGGTGTAAGATAGCTGTCAACGGGGGCCAGAAGACTGGTGATGTAATTTGGTGCTTTCGGCCCCAGCTCATCTTGCAACATTTCCGGCATATCGAACGAGACTGGGTCTACCACCCTCCACAATTTTAGCAAGTTAAGGTGCTATATTTGATGTGCTCCTCCCCTGTCAGAATGAATTACTTTGTAGCCAACATCCCTCACTCACCTTGTGACCTCAAAGGGCCCTTACCACTTTGCAAGCAATTTAGATGCAGATGTAGGGACCAATACAAGGACCTTATCTCCCGGTTGAAATATTCATAGTTGTGCCCCCCTGTCATATTATCATGTCTGTCATCCCTGGGCCTGGAGCAAATGTTCTTGTGTAATTTGACTAAGTGAGTGCAGCTTTGCTCACGGGTGCAGGACATACTGTATTTCATTTTTACTGGGGCTCGGACTTTCCTCCCAAGTTTCCCAAAGTCCAAAATAGTCCTGGGTCGGCGCCCGTACAATAATTAAAATGGGCAAAACCCTGTGGAGGCTTAGGGTTAGCTCCCTGATGCCAAACAATAGTGGGTCAATTAATTTATCCCAATTTCTTAGATCGGTGTGTATAAACGTACAAATTATGGATTTCCATGTCTTGTTGAACTGCTCTACAAACCTGTTGTTTTGTGGGTGGTAGACACTGGTTTGAATAGACCTGATGCCAAATTACAGCTCATTCAGTGTACGTGACATAAATGATGTGCCTTGATCAGTGAGAATCTCTTTTGGGATTCGCACCGGGAGAAAAAGTGGAACAGTGCCTACGCGATAGTCTTTGCAGATATATTGCGGAGGGGCACAGCCTCAGGGTATCGTGTTGTAATAATCTACAATAACTAATACAAAGCGATATCCTCTGGCACTCTAATCTAATGGCTCAACAAGGTCCATGCCAATTCTTTCTAAGGGGACCTCTATTAAAGACAAAGGGTGCAACGGAGCTTTTGGGATTGCCACTGGATTTACTCCTGTGACTACTCAAGGGAGAAATCAGTTACTCTGGAGAGCAGGGGAAAGCCGCTCTCGTTTTCCCAAAGTGACATTTCTGTGACAACAGGTCTCTGCGAAGCAAGAGTTGCCGGTTCCTCACCTGGATCATTGTCATCTGTGACGTCATCACAGTCACTATGAGACAACAATGAACACACTCTTGCTGCTGTCGGGCCCCTTCCATAAGTTTGCTACATCCCTAAACCCTGGCCAATCATGTCCCAAAATCAGCGTAAAGGGGGTGCGGGAGTAACTCCTGACAACATGCTATATTTTTTTCCCGCAATAGAGAACTCAATCCGGGCAGTTGGATAATAGTCAACATCCCCGTGCACACATTGTATCTCTACCTCCGTGAACCTATCCAATGCCTCAAGTTGAACCAGATGCTGAAACACCAGGGTGCAGTAATACCCTGTGTCCAGCAGCACCTGGATTGTATCCCCTTTGATACTTACAGGTATCAGGTATGACTCTGCTGGAGTGGTGGAGTTGTGCTTAGCAGGGGGTTGCCTTACAATGTTAATCTGTGGAAAGGGGCATTACCTAGGGGAATGACCCAATTGCCCATCCCATCTACACTCCTGTCCTGATGTTTCTGCTGTGCCTGGGTGACCTGGGACAGGAAGAGGAAAGCGTTTAAAAGTGGGGGCAAGTAGGGGGTTGGGACCGGGATGGGACTCGGGGGTGAGCGGGGACTAGGGCTAGGACCAGGGTTCAGGCTATGGAGGGGCTGGAGAAAATGGGGATATTGGAGTCTTGAGGAATGGGGGAGGGAAGGGCTTCTCAGCCCTCTCGGCTGCTGCGATCTTCTCCCTGCGTCCTCGCTGACTATCAGGTGGTTGTCAGCCAGCTGGACAGCTGCAGCTTGGGTTGGTGGCTGATGGCAATGGAGCCAATCCGAGGTCCCATTCGGGAGCCCCAGAAAGAACTGCTCCAGCATCACCAGCTGCATGATGTCATCTGGGTTACGGACCTCTAGCTGCAGCCAATGCCTGCAAGAGTCAAGAAGCTACTAGGTGTAGGCAAAGGGATGACCGACTTCGGAAAACCGGAGCTCCCAGAGGCAACACCGGTGCCCCTCTGGCTTCAACCCCACTCGTTCTAAGATGGTGGCCTGGAGGTTTGGATAGTCAGCCCCGGTGCTGGCCAGCACACTTTGGGCCTCTACCTGGCTCTTCCCCGAGTGAAGCGGTATGAGCCATAGTGCCAACTTGGTCAATGGCTTGGTCAAACACCGTGGCTGTTCTCTCGAAGAGATGCACGAACAACTCCAAGTCATCTTCTTCATCCTGAAGTCGGACTGGACCGGGGTTGGAGTGGGGGAAGTCTCCTTCACCTTCAGAAGCTCCATGAGGACAACTCTGTCCACTGCTTGCGACTCTGCAATGCCTTACAGTGCCTGCTGTTGTTGTTCTTGTGAGTAGAGCAGAGCTTGATGTTGGGACTCCTGCAGGACAGCTGGCTAACCAGTTTGGAGAACAAGGAGCCCTCCATGGCAGTCAGTGGGGTACTGTTCTGTCCCAGTTTCGGCACCAAAATATCACACACCGTGCGACACAACTAGGATTGGAACAGAACAGCAGGATGCAGGGAATGGCGTTATCGGTCTGCGGACCGGATTTTTATTATCTCTCCTACAGGGAGAGAGGGAGAGAGAGAGATAACTGAAACTGTACAAGTAAACAAAATAAACTTTGGCCGTCCGCCTCAAGATGTTTTTATCTTTCTTCCACTGCTAATATTGTTCTGTAAAATTAAGACTTGGTTTTAATGGTAAAGTGCATGTTTTATCTGCACTATCTATGCACACTTGGACTGTGTCATTCTCTCAATGATCTGATATAAATAACCATACATTTCAAGGTGTTCCCTTTCATATGACACCATGAACTTGTGTTGCTCCTCATGCTGCATGCCTCCAATTTCTGCTGAATTTGGGCATGGGCAACTAGGTGGAAATGGGGAACTAGGTGCTCTTGGGTGGGTGGAGTTAAATAATTGAATTAATAAGTAAAGGATATAAGGACGTAAATTCACAATTGGTATGTCCTTTTAAGGAAGCCAAGGCACAGTTCAGAAGCAGATATTTTCAATCTAGTTAATTGAGGAAGAATCATGGTGTTGGACAATAAAATACAAGTAAGGCTGGCATAACTATTAAATCTCCAAACCCTTTTTAAATTCTATATGACTGTACAAAATGTCTGCATAGGCAGAAATAGGTTTTCAATGTTCAAGAAGAGAGACAAAACACATTCATTGTGTCGTAAATCCATCAGCTCACCTCCTAATTTAACCCATGGTTGCAGAAATCAAAAGTAATATACAGGGGGACTAATTAAAGCATCTTTAGGGAAAAATAAACAAATATAGAAACATGCATATACTGTAGCTACATTATTTATGCAGCCATACATTTTTATCTGGAAAAAAATGGATTTCTTATAGATCAGGTTAGGATTTTTTAGGTCAAAAACCAAACATTGAAGAATCCCTTTGAGAATTACAGTGAACCTTTACACAACCAATTAATTTGAAAGCTGCCTCCATTGTTCATGTTTTTTTCTGTCTGTCAGTGAGAATTGATGACTTTACTATGCAGCAGAATTTACTGGATATGAGAAAATTCAACTGCAGCTGAGCCAGGGGGTGCGCAGTCCCTCATGGATGTGTTTACGCAGGATTAACTGTAACTTTGGGAAAATGGTTTGGCCTTCTGTGCTGAAGGGTCAGACCTATGGTGAATGTTTAATTTGGGAATTCCAGTGGGAGATGCTCATGGGTGGCAAGGGAATTTATATTTCCCTCCTTTTCAAATGCACAATGGCAAAAGGAAGGCTAATTAAGTAGTTCTTTGTTATTTCTTTGGTTAGAGAAGGCCCCGAGAGGCATAATTTAAATGCCCAATTATGGTTGTTGCAGCCATTTTGCTTTACTTCCCGACATACGTTTTGTCAGGACATTAGGGAAGGCCAGAGCGGCATACTGTGTTGTCCCTTGACCATGCCAGTGTCAATTATAGTCAGGAGTTTCATGGGGCGATGCATAGTCTGCCCTGGTGTCACCCAGGGATGGAGGGTTTCCCCCCCACCTCATTGCACAATGGTGACTGCTCTGGTCAATCAGGCACCTGCGGACTGCCAGTCCCAGCTGTGTAAGTTGTTCAGTCTTCCAGTACAATATATGCGCAGCTCAGCAGGTGAATTTCGAGAAAAGAAGTGACAGCTGGCTGCATGTATTTCAGAGGACGCACACGGTGGTGTGCGCTCACCAAAATTCATAGAGGACGTCGCACTGATGGGATGGGCTGTTGTCTCGTCTGCTGTATGGTAATGGATCAATACAAATGCAATGTGTGCTCCTTAAATAAAGTGCGATCTTTAATACTCAGAAACGCAGAGAATGTGTTGATTACTTTGGTGGTAATTAGCATACTTCAATTTGCATTGAAGTCAGAGTAAGTCAACTTTGTTCTATTCCTAGACATTGCAGAGGTAGGAATCAGCAGGGGTGCATCAAAACATTGGCACTTCATTAATTAACATTGGATTAAAAAATAAACAAGAAAATTCATGATTAAAAAGAGAAACAGGATGCATCCAATTTTGCAATGAATGAAGTCATCATCCACTTCAGGGTGCAATTACATACTGGGTTCTCATGTTGGATACGGCTGTAGTGTCTAGGCGTTGCCATATACTGTGCTTGTCCCAGTTCCACTGTTACCGCAAAGCTTTTCAAAATATAAATAAGTCTGTAAACCTAGGTCAGGCCCACACAATCCCTGTGTGGGCTCATTATACTTTCCTCCTTTCCTCATTATACCTGCTTGGTCTTTCAGAAAATAATCACACAAACATCTCTATGGCGTTTTCATTACCTGCTGAGGCTTTAATGCCAAATAAACATTGACAGCAGGTAATGAGGTGCTGCAGTAAGGGCCTAACCAAACACTGCACTGATTGCTGTGACAGCTACGCTAATGTAGGGGAACCTTTGGATGAAGGACTGGGGCTGTCCGAAAACTAGCAAGAGCTATTACACAATTTGTGGAGGAGTGAACGTCTTGCAGTAAGTTCTGCTCTCTGTAGTCTTCCCAGTGTTGGAGAGAGGAAGATGGGCCAAGCCGTGCACAGGAGCTATAATCTGTGCTGGGTTGCAGTGACAAGGAAGTAACGACATAAGTTAAACTGCAAAGACAGTTGAGGAGATAAGGTTACATTGCTATCCATGGTGCTGAGAATTCCCCTCCTCAGAATATGGCAGCCCTCCAGACTGATCCCGCAGGGCCCCAAAGGCACAGCATCGATTCCTGCACTTAATTAACTGATAGCAGTGCTGACGCAAATGTCACTGGGGCGTATGAGCCAGCATGTGAAATCGGATAAAAGACAGCACCTGGTCCATGCCAGTGTGTTGTTGTGACCAGCAGGGTCTTGTTGGAGCATTGTATAAGTAACAGACTAATATCCAGGCTCACATAATCCTCATTGTTCTCCAAAAAACAAACTGGGAGATGAATCCTCTGTTACAAATGTCGAAATACAATGAATTTGTATATATATATACACAGTGGGGTCGAAAGGTCTGAGTGCACTACCAAGATCTATTTGTTTTCATTGTTCATTGAAAACGAACAGAACATTTTTACTTGTGGAATTTGTTATTCAATAATGTCATAGAACACTGATACAAATAACAAAAATGTTTGCTTGAGATAGGATGGTATGAAATTGAAAAATCTGTCAATATTTAGCTTGCATGGACACCCAATACGTGGACACTCCTAATACACAGTGTGAGTTGTTTTGGTCTTGTAATAATTAATACCGGATATTTACATAATTAACATGGACCTCTATGTGTTCTCGTTGCTACTGCAGGTGCTTTAATCTTGAAAAAGGACACTTCCACAAGTTTTTGCAGCTGTTTGTAATTATGTCAACAGAGCAAACATTTTGTGTACATTTTTTATGAATGATGAAAACAAACAGATCTTGGTCGTGGACTCAGGCTTTTGGACTCCACTGTATATATATATATATAGTATATATATATATATATATATATATACAAACATGTAGTGACGTTAGCATGAGGCACAACAACATACACTTATTGAATATTTATTTAGTGAGTATGAAGCCAGTAGAACCCAATTTGTCAGCGCAAATAACAGACAAACAACGACTTTTATTAATCAATTTGAAATATCAACATACTGTATATCAATTGATGCTCTGTAATAAAGTCAATTATCAAAGTGGTGATTGAGAAACGTACTAGTTAAACACTTTAGATATTAAAGAAACAATAATAATAACCAAGATGAAGTAAACATTTAACGGAGTGGGGTTATTCGGAAGGTCCTGAGAGCTTACCGACAAGTGGTTATTGTCAGGGTATATGTACAAGTTAGTACATCATTAACACACTCTCACTGTCAGTTAGTTGTTAAATAAGTTATGTTTAAATTATACATTAAAGGGGATGTTTCTTAAAATGTATTCTAAGTATGTCAACTTACTCATACATTACAAATCCAAAAGTTGAAATACTTAATGACCCTAGGAGGACCAGTCTTGGATCCATGTCTCAGCTCGTCAGCAGGGTTGGAGAAGGTGAAAATCCAACTCTTTACACACTCTCGGTGTGGAGGTTCACAGGAGGCCGAGGTGCGAAGGGATTGAAATTCAGTGGTCGACCTTTGAGCGGGCATGCAGCTGCAACTTCTTGGAACACGCAAGTAAGTTACTCTTCCATGGGCTAGTTGCAGGACTCGGGACCATTGATCTGTTGTTGATTGGCCCGGAACACGCAAGATGAGTTTCTCCACGGGACTGGATGCAGGCGTTCACAAGGCCCACGATTCAGGAGCTTCCTCAGCTGGACTCGGGATGCTTCTCGTCAGGAAGCGGTTACCACCTACGCAGGATCAGATGTGTGTCTTCTCAGGACAGCTCTCACCCTCTGCGCTGGGTCCGGTGTGTGTCCTGTCAGGAAAGCTCTCACCTCCTTATCAGCCTCGTGCCACAGCCCCAGGCGTGCGTATACACTCAGTGGCCACTTTATTAGGTGCACCTTTCTAGTACTGGGTAGGATCCCCCTTTGCCCCCAAAACAGCCTGAATTCTTTGTGGCATGGATTCAACAAGGTGCTGGAAACATTCCTTAGAGATTCTGGTCCATGTTGACATGATAGCATCACGCAGATTTGTCATCTGCAAATTCATGTTGTGAATCTCCCATTCGACCACATCCCAAAGGTGCTCTATTGGACTGAGATCTGGTGACTGTGGAGGCCATTGGAGTACACTGAACTCATTGTCATGTTCGTGGAACCAGCTTGAGATGACGTGTGACATGGCGCATTATCCTGCTGGAAGTAGCCATTAGAAGATGGGTAGACTGTGGCCATAAAGGGATGCACATGGTCAGCAACCAGACCCAGGTAGGTTGTGGCATTTAAATTATGCTCAATTGGTATTAAGGGGCCTAATGTGTGCCAAGAAAACATTCCCCACACCATTACACCACCACCACCAGTCTGAACTGTTGACACAAGGCAGGATGGATGCATGGATTCATGTTGGTTACGCCAAATTCCATCTGCATGTTGCAGCAGAAATCGAGATTCGTCAGACCAGGCAATGTTTTTCCAATCTTCAACTGTCCAGTTTTGGTGAGCCTGTGCCCACTGTCGCCTCACTTTCCTGTTCTTAGCTGACAGGAGTTGAACCCAGTGTGGTGTTCTGCTGCTGTAGCCCATCCAGTTCAAGGTTCGATGTGTTGTGCTTTCAGAGATGCTCTTCTGCATACCACTGTTGTAATGTGTTGTTATTTGAATTACTGTCGCCTTCCTGTCAGCTTGAACCAGTCTGGCCATTCTCCTCTGACCTCTCTCATTAACAAGTCATTTTCGCCCACAGAACTGCCACTCACTGGATGTTTTTTGTTTTTCGCACCATTCTCTGTAAACTCTAGAGACTGTTGTGCGTGAAAATCCCATGAGATCAGCAGTTTCTGAGATACTCACACCATCCCGTCTGGCACCAACAATCATTCCACGGTCAAAGTCACTTAGATCACATTTCTTCCCCATTCTGATTTTTGGTCTGAACAACAACTGAACCTCTTGACCATGTCTGCATGCTTTTATGCATTGAGTTGCTGCCACATGAGTGGCTGATTAGATAATTGCATTAACAAGCAGGTATACAGGTGTACCTAATAAAGTGGCCACTGAGTGTATATCCTGAGAGCACACGGCTTGTCGTGGTGTATCCCTTATATATATATATATGTACATATATGCATGTTTGCCTGAATTTCTTGAACATGTTTGCCAAATATATTTACTGTGAGTTTGTGTAATCAGGGGTAATGTATCAGGAGTTTATTTGGGACATAATGCACATTCCTTCTATTTCTTTTTTGCACAAGGATAAGTTCTACTTACACTGCTCCGTTCATGTAGGGTATAATAATAAATGAGGCTCATAATATATGCGGGAACATAGGAATATGCATAGGAATAGTGTCATACATTGGTGGCATTTTTAAAGAGAAGGAGCGTTAAAGTGTGTCATACAACTACATGTTGTTATTTACAGTATATTCAGTAGTATTTCTTACCAATATGCCAGAAGCGAAGCTTAAATGATAGAAATGATGTAACATAATATTTAACCAACACAGTTGTTTTCAAGTAGCACGAAATGACTCAATGTATTCTGTAATCTATTCTCAGTGAAGCACTTGGCGACTGCAGACAAATGAAAAAACAAGAAATATATATGGCAATATATATAGCAATTACTCAACATTAATTAACAATTACACATCTTGTAAGTCGCTCTGGATAAGAGCGTCTGCTAAATGCTTAAAATGTAAAATGTAAAATGTACAATGGTTCCCATATTTCCTCAGAAGTGTATGTAAAAATAATTTCACAACAATGTATTATTTATTGACTCAGGTTTGTTGTGTACATTTTACTGTGCATGCATATTTGTAACACCATGCAGTATGGTCGAAAGGTGTGGAAACATTCATAGAAAGTTAGACATGTTTCTGCCCCTGTGACCATGCATACACAAAGCCTTCGGAAACATGCACTAATTATGACTGAACAAAAATGGCACAATTAAGCTAGATGTAAATGTATATGTAAATGTATGGGAGGCTAAAGACAGACATGTTCATGTCTTGGGTTGACAGACTACTTGCAATATAATGTCAGCAGTTGACATTATCTCTTTATCAATGCACAAGATCGATTGTGTCATCTCCAGGATCCACATATTCCTGCATCAAGAAACTCAAAAAGAGACCTGTATGTCAGCATAGCAAGTATCCCCCATACAGTATGCCAGTGGCTGAATTACCTTTACAGAGAATACCATATATATTTATTTGGTGTTGAACAATATGCATTGGGCACTAAGACATTTAAAAAGAAGCTGGAACACTGTACAGGTCAAACTTCTGCATTTGGCCAGTCGTGCCTCACCCCTGCTCACTTGACAAAAGCTGCATTTGACTTTGATGTGAAATTGGCCAAAAGAAAAACAAGGGTGATGATATTCCTAGGGTTTTTGTGATTGCCAACATCTTGTGTACCATCTTGTGTACCTAATACATTGGAGAAACAGTCAAGCAAAGCCATTTTAGAAATGTCACGGTAGTCTGAAGGGTGCTCCTTAAAAGCTTGACAGCTGGAAGCATTGTGTGTTATATCTGCATGCAGTTGTGTCCTTGGTACTCACCCATAAAGAGATCTACATCAGTGTCCTTGGTAACTTGTATTTTCAGAATGAAATTGAGCTGATGCAAGCTGTGAGTGTTTCTCAATCTTCCAGTTCCCATGTGTTAATCTTGCACCCTGGTCAGAAAGTTGCCCTTGGTGACTGTCTCCAGGTGTCTGAATTAATTGCATTCCAGGCTTCTCTTAGCCCGATCTGCCTGAACCTCCCTGTCACTAGTGTCCGCAAAACTCCAAGGCACTCCTAAGGCTTTCAAGGCACTGTGTGCTGTAAAAACGACTGTATTAATTTACCTTAAGATGTGAAACACAGCAATTCGTATTGTCTATTACTGGCCATAATTAAATGAATTGCCAATCTTCTGATTGAACTTTAAACACTTTGTGATGACAATTTTAATTTTAACCTAATCCGAAAAAAAATTGATATTCACATTTCAGCCAAGGGAGATGGGATAAGGATTGCATTTGTAAGATCATTTTTAATATTCAATGATCCAATTCACATCATTCTGATTTCTTGCACTGTTTTCGAGCATATGATTCATAGCAGTAATTCTGTCTCATGGAAACCTGAGTGTACACCATAGTGAGTGATTTAAATGAGGATACGATGGAGAGGAGGTCAGCTACTGTGAGGAAATTCTTCACTGTGACCTGCTATACGTACATGGGTCAATATCAGTATAAGGCGCCTTTGGTGTCCTCAATATAATCATTCAAGTTTCATGAAAATATTGCAAAACAAATAATTTCTCAAGTTGTATTCTAAATGGGTAAACATTTATGAATATATCAGTATAATGACATGTGCCTTAAGATGCATTTTATACATTTTGTAGCATTTTCTTTGATTGGATGTAGGGGATTTTGACATCTCCCAGCGCCTACCCAGTCAACTTCAATGAGTGTAATAAGTGATTAAATAGCAAAAAAGTAAAAAGACCTTACATATTTTCTTATAGTCATAAAGAAGTTATTTCGCAATTCAGGTCTTTTGATCATTTATGTTGCATTTTTCATAATGATATTAAACACTTTGCGTGTGTCTGTGAAATCGTTGTCCACCCTGTCATGATGGGGTAAACTCCCCCTTTAAGAACTCTCCCTTTAATCCAGTGACATTACAGCCACCATATTGTATTTCTTCAGTGGAGGGAAGACAACTTTTCCAAGTGCAGTAAGTATCTACACTTATATTACCTAATTTTCATCATATTGTGTTTGTAGTTGGATGTGGTAAAGCTTAACTTGTCAACCCTGTCAGGGTGAACATGTAAGTTAATTAATACAATTTCAGAATATTCAAATATGTTTGTGAAACAGTTCAAGGTCAGCTTCAACAATTAAAATCTTTGCTAACTAAAGGTCAACCGTAGATGCTAACTTTAGCTAAAAATGTCCACCCTGTCACTGTCCACCCTGTCTGACATCCTTGCCTGACAGGGTGGACATGGTACATGACAGGGTGGACATATGTATAGTTTCTTAAAAATATAATGTTACAAAATATATTATATACATAATACAAATTTTCACCGTCTGATAAATATGGTTGTAATGTGTAATGTTTCAACACTGTCTGTCTCATAAATATGGTTATTATTATAATGTTTTGATAACGTTTCGTCAGGGTCCTGTAGCTGTGGGCTTGTATCTGTCTGGGTCCTCTAGAGCTCTGTGCTGCAGGGCTGCAGCGACCTCATATAGCATTTACACATCCATGCATTTGTTTACAGCTACATACACACTGTGTTGAATTGTCATGAAACTATTATTATATTTTAAAACTAAAATGTATTTTTCAAGAAATGACTCCTGCTGAGATAGCAAGGAGGTATAGGGAACGTGCCGACCCTGAAAGAAGAAGAAAGTACCTTGAGAAAGAGAGGGAGAAATGGAAGGTAGAATGAGCTTAGTGAGAGAGAGAAGCATGCCAAAAGAAAGAAATGGGAAGAGGAAAAAAACTAACCAGGGCCAAAGCCAGGGCTAATGCTTTGCTACAGTCAGAGACACCACCCACAGCTCCTGAAAATCAGCCGGAGCCAGGGCCCTCCAGGTTACAACATGGTAGCTTGGATATTGAAAGGATTTATTAAGATTTTGAGATTTATTTGAAGTACATTTTCCAACTGGGCCGTATCTGACCTCGGTGCTGTGGGCAGTTGTGTCCTGCAGGGATCGGTGCTGGGACCTCTGCTCTTCCTTATTTACATAAATGATCTTGATATGGACGTTAGTAGCAAAATAGTTACATTTGCAGATGATACTAAACTTGGGGGTTTGGCAAACAGTTTGGAATCGACTAAAGTAATCCAAGATGATTTAAATAAAATCCAAAAATGGGCAGATACATGGCAGATGACATTCAATATTGCTAAATGTAAAGTTATGCATGTGGGAAATAAAACCATTAGACAGGAGTATTTTATGGGAGGAGAAAAGTTAGTAGGTGTTCAATTTGAAAAAGACTTAGGAATTGTAGTTGATCAAAGCCTGTCTGCATCAAAGCAGTGTACTACAGCAGTGAAAAAAGCCAACAGGATGCTGGGATACATAGCAAAAAGTATTGAGTATAAATCAAGGGAGGTTATATTAATGTTATATAATGCCTTTGTCAGACCTCACTTAGAATTCTGTGTGCAGTTCTGGGCACCGCACTACAAGAAAGATATAGATATCTATATATTTTTCAAAAGATATCTTGAAAAAGTTCAAAGAAGGGCAACTAAACTGATACCTTGTATGAAAGGTAAAAGTTATGATGACTTAGGGGGGATTTGATTGAGGTTTTTAAATTCCTAAAAGGGATTAACAAAGTGAAATACCAAAGATTTTTTAAGATAAGTGGGGTCAGCAGAACAAGAGGCCACAGGTGGAAATGAGTTAAAGGCAAATTCCACACAGGAAGTTTTTCTTTACACAGAGGGTTGTCAATGCCTGGAACAGCTTGCCAGGTTGGGTAGTAGAGGCAGAAACACTTGGGCTATTCAAGTCCAGGCTAGATGCAGTTCTAGATACTCTTTAGATTAGGACATGACGAGCCTAGATGGGCCGAACGTCCCGTTCTCGTCTTTATGTGTTCTTATGTTCTTATATAACTGTTTATTTCCCCACATAATGATATTCTGACAATTAACTCCCACTAAACTGTAACTCTTACTAAAAACCCTAATATAAATACTTTGTGTTTTAGGCAATGGCGCCAAGCAGAACGCAGTCAAAGGAGAGCAAAGAAAAAACTAAAAAAATGAGATAGAAAAATTGAGGGCACAGCTAGCAAAAGAGAAAAGGAAAACTGAAAAATACAGGAAGAGGTACCATAGGTCCAAGAAAGAAACTGCATCCAAATCTCCACGTTCAACAGTCAATGCTTATGATCAGATTAAATTCTTTTCTCATTTGTTCATTTAATTGATAGTAAAATTGTTTCATTAAATACCGTTCTTCATAATGCTAAAGTGTTTCCTCATGTTTCACAAATGATGTGTCCTCTTCTACAGCACCGAGTCATGCCTTTGTCCACCCTGTCATGCCCAGGTCCACCCTGTCATGCCCTTGTCCACCCTGTCATCTTCATGTTTTATCAAAATAAGGAAATAATTCTCATAAGTTATCAAAAACTTTTGAGTGATTTGTTTATAAACAGGAGGGGGCAAATAGTATTATTTGAAAATTGTATCAAATATTGATAAAATATCAATTTTATTGATAAAAGAAAGTGTAACTGTCATGGATTTGATTGAAAAAACACCTATTTAACAGTATATTCATTCATTCAAAAATACTTTTGACATGAACTAAGAATTATTAGTCAGAAAGGGACACAATATCTCTCTGAAAATGTAAATTATATCACCACAATGCAATGGAAATATAATTAATCTCTTTTGTATTTGTCCATGACAGGGTTGACATATCTTGTGGTTGAATCACAAATTGTCTGCTTGTAGTTACTTGATAAAAAGTGCTTAAGCTTGACATAAATGCTTTTTGGGTAGTCTACAGTCCACCTAATATAATGAACGTTCAAAGAAATAGAAAATATAAACAAATATTTTTGGAAGTTATGAAGTACCAAAGGCACCCCATACTATTGACCCACATGCTTCCTAGTTTCATAATAAGCCACAAAACACATACACAGCATGTATCCTAAATTAGAGTTGCAAACGATGTACAAGGGAAATATGAACATTAGTATTTTAACGAGTATGTTCTCAAGGAAGTTCATTACTGGTTTATCTACAGTAATTCCCACCATACACAATTCACCCAACAAATTTTTTTACCAAACACAAGGTCAACAGCAGATAATCAAAGATACATATGCATGATACTCAATTAGTTTAGAATGCATGCACCTTTAGATATGTTGCAAGCATATCATATCACACCCATGTACATCTGTGTCCTTGGTCATGCATATGTGTAACATAACCACTCAATCACATAATGCACACATAATATCGAAACCTGACTGTGGCAGTATCGACTGTGGCTGGCAGTGCTGCAGGGTAGTGTATAATCGGCTGTAATGTTGCCCAGTGAGGGATGGCATTAGTTGCTGGGACTGTTCTCATCTCATCGTGCCCCAGCGAATCCTCTATTGGATCAGTATCCACTGGTCGATCAGGTCTCCCTGCGCTAGCAGTACATGAAGTATTACACCTGAACTACCTTCCTTCTTGACCTTAAGCAGGTTTTCCTGTCAGTCAACTTCAGTGAGTGTTGTCCATTCTTTTTCCCAAAAGTATTTACCAAGCTGTTTACATTTGACTAACCTGTCTATCCATCATCCACCAAAACATTTTAAGAGCCAGATGTGGTCCCTCGTAATCGTTCTATAAAATTGCTTTTGTATTCAAAATTCCAGCAACACCCCAACTTGAGCAGATGTGCAAAATATTGAGTTTAATATTTTGAATGAGATTCATTATGTCACAATATTTTAAAAATACCAGCTTAGCTTATGTTCCCTCCTTTGCAATAACACATGTCTATATATTGTTTGACAAGATTACCAGGATACTTAGGTGTATTGAAAGGTTGTATCAGGACACTTATGTTACACTGAGATTTTACAAGAGCATTTTAAATTAAATATTTATTTTATTTTGATTTATTTATTGTACCAGGGGTATGTGTTTTCATGGACAGGCAGAACTGAAGATGTCTGTGGGGGAACCTGACCATGCGTCCATTGGCATATTCAACATGGAAATTGAAGACATGGAATTTAATTAGGAATTCTTAATGCTTCCTTTTATGAAGCCTCCTGGGTGTGGGGGTGCTCCTGCATATTCATGTATTCCTGTATCCTTTGTGAGGACTAAGGAAAGGACATCAAAGGTGCAATGCAAGGAATAATTGCCTCTTGAACAACTGTGGTTAGGAGTCTGAAATTCAGCAGAAATTGTATTAACCAGGTAACAAAAACATTCAAGTGAATGGAGTGTTGCATTCAAGTGAAGGAGACAATTGGGGTTTAAAACGTTATGTTAAGGAACAGACCAAAGAATTAATATTGCATTCATTATTGATCACTTTTTATTGTCCCCATGATTAGAACAATTGCACAGATGAAAAGCCCACAAAAGTGCAAGAAGAAATTAGATTGACTTTGTGACCACCTGCAGTACCCATAACAAAGTATTACTGAGATGCAGTGGCAGCTGGCTAGCTACAGATAAGTCAGACAGGAAACGTAATAATAGTTCTGACGCTATTATATGTAGCTACCTGCCGGTATCTGTCAAATTGATGGATGACCTGCATAGCCAACTTTTTAATAATCATTTAATTAGCTAATTAAAAGTGTCACATTCGTAACCCTTATTCATTTTCATATTTTTATCATTATGAATATTCATTTTTATTATTAATTATTATAGCTATTATTTATCAAACAAATATTTAGTCAAGAGCTATAGGTAATTATATCAACCAGCACTGTTAGTAGTAGTGTGCTGAGTTAAAGACAACAGCAAGACTGACTTCAGATCAACTTCCACGGGCAGTGGCGGTCCTGGTTCACTTGGTTCCCTAGGCGAGATCAGTCATACCCCCCTCAAGCCCCAGGGAGGCCACACAAAACAAGTACCTTTGTTGTAACAAGACACAATAGGCACCCCTTTTATTTGAAGAAAATATACTAATAGACAAAGAAATACTGAAAAATATTGCACACAAATATTAAACAATAAATACAAATAAATAGATAAATAAAAATAGCATGCTTCCTTTAAAAGCAAAACAAAAATAAGGAGGTGCTGTCCAAGACAATAAATTAGAACACTGAAACATATTGCACACTAATTAAAAAATTGAAGGGGTACAGAAATGAAACTAAATTGAACACAATGGAGTTGCACCTTTTCAATACTGGCTGAGTCTGGCTCAATGTGGCTGAAAGTTCATTTTGCACAAACCACACTTAGGATAGCTTCTGCTGTTTTGCTGCTAGTTTAGCTGGACTATATGCATGTTAACTAGCTAGTAATAAGCTCATAGTGATGCAGTATAGCGCTATTATTACCCCCAAAAATTCACAGAAAATGTTCATGATGATAGTCAAGAAAGGCATTTTTTTTAGAAGGTTCAGCATCATTATAGCCAGTGTAATGTTAGCTAAATGCTTGAGCTACTAGCTAGCATTAACTTTAGTATAGCAATTTATATAATACCTAGCTAGCACGATTATTTACTAGACTACATCAAAACGTAACATAATGTTCATGATGAAATAACATAACATATAGCTTTGGCGCGTTTCTCCTCTTCTTCTTTTCTCTTTTAACTGAAATCCCGAAGGCTTTGATCTTTTCATTTTGCCAACGTACCTCAATGTGTGTGTGACACGATTGTTTGTGTGACTAAACGATTGCCCATCAATGCAGGGTCAAGAGACTAAACCATTTCACCTTGGTGGTATACAGACTTGTTTTCATTTATCATTATATTTTAAACCAGGTCAAATTGCAGCTGTGTATCAGTAGCTATTGAGATATTATTTCCATTTGCTTGTGTGTGTTACGAGAGCAGGGGTGCATTTGGTTGCAATGTTATTTTGTGATTTCATTGATTGACTTGTACTGTACAGTGTGAGTTTTAGAGGCACTACTGACCTCCACCCCTCCCACTTTGGGCTTCTAGCAGGTGAGAACTAGGAGACTTCATAGACTGACAGACAGCAGGAGCAGTGGGATGAAAAAGTAATATCATGCCTGCCCAATTCTGGAGAGCTGTGTGCATGTGCCCCTTTCCGGCGTGTCGCCTATGCCATGATCTGCAATTGTTCATGGGTAACTTGTACCTACACACAGCATTGTTAACACACATTTTCATATTAGTTTTCTGATTGGTTTATTTGTTGTTGATGTCATCAACAGCCATTTTGAAATTAAAATGAACATGCTGGCAACATGCAGTTGCATTTTAATAGAATTTAGAAAACATGAGGTCCATGTGTATAGCCTATGGAGTATATTTGTGTGTGAATGTATATTCCAAAAACCTAAAAACATGCTGTTACTCAGAAGGAAAATTAAGTTAATTTTAATTAACTTATGTTAAGTATAGTTTAGTAATAAAGGAACGTTAGGTGTTTGGTGTCTATGGATATAACATAAAATTATAATTCTAAGAGCGACATTATTTCCTCAGAAGAAAACATCCTTGGCAACAGGAGAGTGGCAGGGTTGCCTTTATTTCGTCACAGCATGGCTGTGGAGGCCTTTTTAACAGTGGAACTTTCCAGGGGCAGGTTTATCACTCTCCCAGGGTGTGAGAAGGTTGTTCCAAAGACCATGATTAATCATTATTCAATCAGTCAATTTTTTGTGATGTCAAGTGAAGAATTCACTTGACTAATTGTGTTTTTGTGTGAGAATGTGAGTGGGTGTGGTTTGTCAATTGTTTGGTGTTTTGTGATTTGGTATGTGAATGATGGACAGGGAATTGCCTCACGAGTCCCACCTAAGCCAGGCAGAAAGTAAGCCTATTTAAGAGCAGGTGGGGCAGGTGGGGAATCAGTTGTTGGTTGTGTCATTCATGTGTGTATTGAGTTATTGGTCTTGTCATTCATGTGTGCCTATTCAGAGTTGTTGTCTTGGCGTGCGTGTGTACACGTATTGTATAGTGTTAGTCTTGTGAGTTGGTGAGTGTAGTTTTGTGTGTGTTCGTTAAGAGTGACTGAGTAGAGTGCTTCCTGTGTATGTGGGAAAGAGAGAGAGGTCGCACTGAAAGAGTGTCCGCCTCTCTCCCTCAGTGGGATTATGAATAGAGAGGGCTCACACCAGAGAGTGGGGAGTGTCTCTCTCTCTCTCTGTGTTTGGGTAAGAGAACTCACACTAAATCAGGGGAGAGTGTCTCTGGGTGATGGCCCGAGAACTCACTGGAAGAGTTCTGTGTGTGTGTCCCCCCCTGGGTGGAGGCGGTCTTTAATTTAGTTTTGTTTATTTTAGTTTGTTACTTTAGTTAATTGTTTTGGCCCGAAAGCTTCACGGTGAGTAGGGTGAAGACTGTGTGTTTGTTTTATTTTACCTGAGATGGAAATAAAGATCCAGTCCGGAGA
Source organism: Aldrovandia affinis (assembly GCA_029706075.1). Lineage (NCBI taxonomy): Eukaryota > Metazoa > Chordata > Actinopteri > Notacanthiformes > Halosauridae > Aldrovandia > Aldrovandia affinis. Next base: position 1,039,813 of record JAINUG010000010.1, on the reverse strand, counting down.
CCGGCAAACCCCACTCCTCTGCCACTCCTTACCATCAGTTGCTCGGCTCAGTGTGACAATCTACTTTTGCTTTTTAAGTGTTTTAGAAAACAAAGACCCATTTTACAATGCATTTTATTACCCCAATACCCAGAGGGTTTATTCCAGTTGGTGGGGTTTGGTTCTTCTCAAATAGTCATTAGAATGATTTGAGTGGAACAAATGTGGTAATCCTTGTATAAATATGGCGCAATATTTATACATGCTTACTTTTGCCATGGAAGATCCTTTGAAAACATTCAACATGCTCTACAACTTGTGGGGTTTGGTAAAGATCAACTCAAGGAGCTACAGACTGGGTGCAACCACTCCACGTACATATATGAATTCAAGATTGCGGCTGGCAGTGTAGTGTAATGGTTAGGAAACTGGGCTTGTAACTCAGAGGTTGCAGGTTCAATTACCAGGTGGGGGCACTGCTGTTGTACCCTTGAGCAAGGTACTTAACCTGAATTGCTTCAGTAAAATATCCAGCTGTATAAATGGATTGTATGTAAAGAAATGTAAACTGTGTAAGTCGCTCTGGATAAGAGCGTCTGCAAAATGCCTAAAATGTAAATGTAATGTAAATGTAAGATTTACAAAATAGCCTGGCATAAAAATTAAAAAAATGGACAAACTATTCATTTAAATAGTTTCATTTACATAACAATCTAAGCAAATCCACATATGTACCACAAGGACACGTCCCTATTGACTTTGCCACCCAAATCACTTTCATACAATTCAAAATAAATTTGTAGAATGTATGGCCTTGTAACCAGTAATGTGATTGGCCATGGCAGCCAGATTGGCTGAGGGAGAGTGAATTTTATTTTAGGGTTTTATTAAATCAATCATCTTAGTTCTGTAGCTCATTCTCTGCTATAGTTATAGTTGTTGGTTACTTCCACTGCTGTCGTCATACATTTCAAAGATTTAATATCTATTATAATATAATTGACAGTGTCTCCAGATGCTCTGTTATAGCAATAGCCATATCCAAATAAGCTAATTACCAATCTGAGGAAATGTCCATGGGAGTTGCCTGGCAGGTGATGGACAGACATGATTGTAATGGGATGCAATGGTGTTTAATGAAGAGGGAGGTCCCTCAAGGGTACTGGAGATATTGATAATCATATGTGTCGAAGATGATGGCTTTATGTGACAGTTCATTAGAATGCAGTGAATTTTCCATTGAGAAAGAGGGCTGGAGCTCATAAATTTATTCAATTTCACAAAGTATGTCAAGTAACACAATGCAACAAGGTTTTGGCATTGCCATCAGGTTTTGAAATCATGTTGGTTAAAGTATGTATTCTTTTCTCTTAAATGCTCAGTGGTCAGTACATGACTGTAATGACATCAGGCCAAAAGCAAACATTTATTTACAAATATTTAATGTTCCCCCATAATTTCTATATATAGCCTACTGGATTACATGTTAAGGTCAATGGAATCATATCAACTCCAGCAATTACTAAGACATATTGGCCAAAAATCTGGTTGACGTGAACAATGCATGCCAATTCACGTCAATTGCTATGTCGCAAAAAAACTTTTAAAAAACTCCCGATTCAAGGCAGGGTACTATAGGAATCTAACAAACAAAAGTAGTGACCCTGTTTTGTCACCAGAACAAGCCAAAGAGATTTACAGTGTTTTCTATGCACTTCGTATCGCTAACAACAGCAAAGATGTACTTCTCATGGGTCTACCAGATATGTGAGATATAGCCTCACATTGGCGTCTCCTCCTTGTCTGGTCACTGAGATTGGAGGGACAGCTTTTTCTAGGCAGGGTCTGAGTGATATGATGCAGCTTCCACTTCTTGATTATTGAGCCAACAGTGATCCCTGGGATATCCAAACCCTTAGATATTTTTGTGTATCATTCTCCTAATCTGTGCCCTTTCATAACCATATCCCTGGCTTCCTGAGAAAGCTATTTGATCTTCATTTCTGTGTCTTTCCTTCAAATTCACTACGTGACCAAAGAGCCTCACAAAGACAAGTGTTTCAATCCTTAATAACAGTTACTGTTATGGCCAGTGGCGATTTTAGGGTTTAAAAAAGGGGTGCAATGGGCAGAAATAATTTTCTTTTAAATGTTTTTTGACATTGATTTGAAAATTGTAATATTTTCATCCCAACAGTAGGGGGTGCAAATGCACCCCCTGCACCCGTGGTAAAATCACCACTGGTTATGGCACACAGAGGCCAATCAACTCATTGTGTGGCTCAATAAGGAAATGTTTTGCACTTGCATTAACTTAGATGCCAGAGCACAGGGTTTGAATGCTTTTGCAATCAACATTTTTCAATTTTTATTTCATTTTAAGTATCTATATACTTTTTCAACATCTTTTTTTTTTTTGGTATTAGTTCTTAAATGAAAGTGCTATAGATTAAAGCTCAATAATAAAATCACCATACATAGGGAACAAGAGGAATTTATTAGGCAATTTACGTCAGATGTGCCCCGCCAGCTCCGGACTTCCCATTAAGGTGCGGCGGTGAGGCCAGCAGGCTACTATGTACTATGTCCTCAATAACCACCCCTCGGCATGCCTCCGGGCCACTGCCACAATTGATATATACATATATATTGTAGTGTCCCTTGGGGTGGAGTGACACTTCTGGACCTTTTTCAGAGGGTGTAGGCACTTTAGGAATCTAGAGGAGGCAGTATTCCAAAACAGTATTCCATTAACAAAACGATCATTTTATTAACCGATTCTTGAAAAACACATAAAAGGGAGGGGTAATTGCAATAAAAACAAACACATACAGTCCACAATCCTTCTCTTTGCCTTTGTTCGTAATCCAAGTCGTTAATCCAATTCAGTTCCTCAAACAATCCAATAGTCGGTACACAAAACAGGGTCCTCAAAACAATCCAAGTCAAATACAAGCAGCACTCCAAAACAATTATCTTATTCTCTTATACTCTCCCACTCACCACTCATCACTAGCCACTCACCACTCACCAAATTGCCCTCAGCTGCCAGCTGTCCCAATTGCTTGACTTGCTTCAGCTGGTGGCAATGAGGTGTGGGACTGCAGGCCACTGGGAGCTGTAGTCCTGATGGCTCTAGTGGCTCACAACTTAAAAGGCCAGACAGCCATTTCCCATATATATATACTGTATATATATACATTATATGGCCAAAAGTTAGTGGACACCTGACCATCACGCCTATATGAGCTTGTTGAGACATCCCATTCTAAAACCATGGGCATTAATATGGAGTTGGACCCCCCTTTGCGGCTATGACAGCTGCCACTCTTCTGGGAAGGCTTTCCACAAGATTTTGGAGTGTGTCTGTGGGAATTTGTGCCCATCCAGCCAAAAGAGCATCTGTGAGGTCAGGCACTGATATTGGACGAGAAGGCCTGGCTCGCAATCGGCGTTCTAATTCCTCCCAAAGGTGTTCAATGGGGTTGAGGTCAGGGCTCTGTGAAGGCCAATCGAGTTCCTCCACACCAAACTCGTCTAACCATGTCTTTATGGACCTCGCTTTGTGCACAGGGGCACAGTCATGCTGGAACAGCAAAGGGCCTTCCCCAAACTGTTGCCACAAAGTTGGAAGCGCCCAATTGGCTAAGCTGTCTTCGTATCCTGTAGCATTAAGAATACCCTTCACTGAAACTAAGGGGCCTATCCCAAACCCTGAGAAACAACCCCAGACCATTATCCCTCCTCCACCAAACTTTACAGTAGGCACTATGCATTTCGGAAGGTAGCGTTCTCCTGGCATCCGCCAAACCCAGATTCGTCCATCAGACTGCCAGATAGTGAAGCGTGATTCATCACTCCAAAGAACTGCTCTAGAGTCCAGTTGCGGCATGCTTTACACCACTCCAGCCGACACTTGGCATTGCGCATGGTGATGTGAGGCTTGTGTGCAGTTGCTCGGCGATGGAAACCCATTCCATGAAGCTCCCAACGCACAGTTCTTGTGCTGATGGTGCTTCCAGAGGCAGTTTGGTACTCTGTAGTGAGTGATGCAGCAGATGATAAGTGATTTTTACGCGCTATGCGCTTCAGCAATCGTCGCGAGTTTGCGTGGTCTACCACTTCGTGGCCGAGCTGTTGTTGCTCCTAAGCGCTTCCACTTCACAATAATAGCACTTACAGTTGACCGGGGCACATCTAGTAGGGCAGAAATTTCACAAACTGACTTGTGGCAAAGGTGGCATCCTATGACAGTAACGCGTTTAAAGTCACTGAGCTCTTTACGAACCATTCTGAATTCTAAATGTTTGTCTGTGGAGATTGCATGGCTATGTACTGGATTTTATGCACTTGTTGGGAATGGGTGTGGCTGAAACACCTGGGGCCTTATTTATAAAACGTACTTACGCACAGATTTGATCTTAGAACGTGCGTACGCTCAAATCCACGCCAAAGTTCAGATTTATAAAAACGGTCTTTGACGTGGAAAAGTACTCAGCTCCACGTCAGGTTTCAACTTGGCGTACGCACGTTTCCTTGTGCCAATGTTGGAGTACTGCAGGTATTCGCGGTCTCGTCTCTTCTCTGTCCTGACCCCTCGCTGGTTGACCTACCTTCCGCAATCGGTCAGGACCGCGGAATTACTTGCGATCTTCCGCAAGAGACTCAAAACCCACCTTTTCAGACTCCACTACCACTGAATTCTGTACATCTAACTAATTGTCATCACCACTGCCTACTTGCTCAACACTATATACCCCTGCTTACTACATGAAAAAAAAAAATTGACTAACCTTTTCCTTTCCAGTGTTACAGGTATGGTACGCAGCTGCCTGCAATGGTCTATTGCTGTATTACTGCACTGATCTCTTGCGCGTACTATGATTGTTCCTAGGTATTAATGTACATATTGTAAGTCGCTCTGGATAAGAGCGTCTGCTAAATGCTTAAAATGTAAATGTAATGTAAAATGTATTCGGAAATCTAACAGCGCCAACATGTCGTCTGCTGCCTAATTGTTTCGTCATAATTATTATTATTATTATTATTAGTAGTAGTAGTAGTAGTATTACCAGATTGAACACATTGCTTAGGCTATACGTAATGGTTTGCACAATACATTTATTAATAAATTAAAACAACATAAGCTAAGCTACTTGTGGAAAACAAAACAAAAACACACATTGGTTTTCCAAAACTACCCCAATTAGCATAATTGACACATCCTTGAAATGTATTTAATACATATTATGGTTCCACGCGTGTAAAACATTTCGGTCAATCTGTAGGCTATAAAATGTCCAATAATGCAGTGGTTTGCAAGAGGAAGAATGGCAGCATTGTCACTTCTCGAAGATATCCGCGCAATAAAAAGGGAACGAGTTATTCGAGATTTTGACCTCAGTTTTAAATCAGACCACTTTTTCTTTACGTCCTTCAGGGACCTTTGCTGCCCCCACACCTCGTTCACAGCCTGGGCTACAGACTGCCAGGCCACGTACTTGGTTGTACTGGTAAAGCCACTGGAAAGGCTCCCAAACAGCGTCCCTGCACGCATCTGCACCTCCGCCAACAGGACCTCGATTTCGGCCTCGCTAAAATGATTAGCCATCGCCATTATCGCCATTATCAAGTAGAGGATTTATGTTTTGATTCGAGCTCCTTTATATGCTAATGATATTAATTAGGGGGCGTTTACAAGGCGGAGATCTAAAACCATTCACCTGCGCACAATTTCAAGATAATTTTTTGTGTGCGTATGTTCAGTTTCTCTGAATCACACTTACGCACATTTCAGAAATGATCTTAGATCAAATATAGGATGGTTTCTACGCAACTTTTTATAAATGCGGCCCCAAAACTCAATAATTAGTAGGGGTGTCCACTGACTTTTGGTCATATAGTATATATACACTGTATATGTAATGGGGGTTATTTCAGTTGTGTTTAAATAATGTGAAATCAAATGTATCAAATTTTCTAAATACATGTACACTTTGGAAAATGGCAGGTTTTCTTTTACGATGTAGGCTACACATATGGATTGATTGTGACACACGAGTACAGAACTGGTGTATAAAATATGGAAAACATTTCTGTCAAAGAACAATCACAACTTTGACAACAAGCCACCTCCCTTGTCAATGTTGCATGTCCAGTGTTACTTATTGTGAGATTCAGAGTACCTCTGGTTTCATAACTTAATCATTTTTGTGACAACGAACATTGCTCAACTGCTGTAAGAAGGCATCCAGTTTTTCTTTTCTTTTTTATTCCAAGATTGGCTGGATAAATAAAAAATAAAATAAAATGAAAGATGGGATGAGAATGTCAGAAAGCTTTTAGCTGCACTCTGGGATCCACTACTGATGACTACCATGTGACCCGTCTGCCTCTTTGCATCCCAGCTTTTATAAGGAGGGAGAGTGCAGTGGCTGAAAGGGGTCTTATCTGTGTTTTCAAGTCGTGCTGGGCATTCTGAAAATGGAGCATGGATGGCAAAAAAAAAACTCAGAATGAAGGGAGATGAATGCCATTGTTATCCTTGTGCTCTTGGTTGTGTTGCCTCGCCCCAGCCTCCCTCACATGTGGCTGCACGGTTTAGCCCTGAAGTCCACAAATAGCATGTATCGGGGTCTGTGAGGGCAGAGCCGAGGTGGTCTTTCCACATTTTTGCAGCTCTGTACTTTTTCACTTTAGCAAGCTCATATTTGTTTGACATACCGGTCCTTACTTTGCGTGACTGAGGGATTGTTTTTCAGTTCATCACTCTGGATTTAAGTCATTTATATTTCATCATTTTCTGTAAAGGTGCTTTATGTGGGGTTCAAAACTTCTGTCTAGTGTTTTGGGTTTTGTGGTCTCAGAACAGGACTCCCAATAATAGTATATATGCATTAAGGCTAACCTACACAAATCAGTTATTATTTCTATTGTATTATGAATATAGTTAAAGCTATATATTATTTAACCTCCCTTTTTTACCAAAAAAAGCCAATGATTGGTATGGTCAATCAGGCAAGCAAAATATTAGAAATAATAATATATAAGATTACTGTATTGGATCATATTTAGAAATAAAATGTTATGGGAGCTTCAATCTCTCATTTGAAAATAGTTGTTAATAATATGAAAGTAAACACAAATGTCAGTTGTTTGTTTCAAATTTATTTTGCCCTAGTTTCTAAGCAGAGTTGTGGATACACATTTGTTACTGTTGAGGTTCAAAATAAATGATAAATGACTGATTTCACCAGATTACAACAAAACACCTAAATTAGTCCTCTAGGTGTTAATTACTCTTGGAAGAATAATCAAAACATTTTTCCTCATCTCATTAAACAGCCATATATCTTACATTTGACAGAAAGAGAACAAATGGTAAGGCATGCAAAACTGTTCTCATCACATAGTCACAGGTAGAGTGTGTGCGTCGGGGAATATGATCTAACGTGCCTCATTTAAAATCAATAGTTTTTTCAGCATACTGTATCTTAATGTGTGTAAACTTTGTGGGTTTCATAATTCAATTGGCAAGTGAAAGCGGTGGTTGTACACATTTTTACATCCATTTGCGGGGAAAATAATAGTTTCAGGGTGATTATACTGTAGTTTACAACAGCTGAACATTCAAATGTGACAACATTGAACTTTTAATGATAATAAAGTATGGTCTATGCGCTGGCGGATAGCGTAGCAGTCTAACGAACACACTTTGGCTGGTCCGGTGTGGTATGCGCTGCCTGTCAGGGACGCGGTTCGAAACCCGCGTCTCTACCAGACCGGCCCTGGTCGTCAGCCCGATCGGAGGCAGCGGTTGGCCGTCCGCCTCCGGGGGAGGGGGGAGGGTGAGCCGGCACGAGTCCGTCAAGGAGCAGGAAAAAGGCATCCGTGGTAGAATTCCGTTTCGGAAGAGGCTGCTAAATTCGGCCCGGAGATAATGTCTCGCCCCGGAGGACGGGCGGCGGACTCGTGGGGGAGGGGGAATTGAAATAAATAGAGGGTATAATTGTCAACCAAATTGGGAAAAAAAACGGGGAAAAATTTGAAATAAATTAATTTAAACAATATCTAAATAATAAATAATAAAGTATGGTCTATGGACTATGGTCTGTAGTATATCTGCTTTCATTTTGTGAACATTACCAAATAACTCTGTTGTGTTTAAAGAGGATCATTTTTTACAGGGGAAAGCCATGTATTTGAATTAATATCAACATAGAAGATGGACAATACTGGTCAGTAGTCACAAAGACCTTGTGATTTATACCAGTGATGAAAATACTCAGGGGAAACCACAGCTTGTCAGAGCAGGGTTCAAATATAAATGTTTTTGGTATATAAGTTAGTAAGACTACCTCACTGTGCCCTAGTAGTAATACAGCTTGTGCACAGAAATCAATCAGTCCAACAACTGCATCACATTGTTTGGCTTCACTGTTAAATTGCACAGTTAAATGAAAAGATGTCTTGTGCACCACTTCCTCACTATCCCCATTGCATCTGTTATTTACGGAGCATAAATGATCTAAGTTCGACCTAAATGTGTTGTTGTGCTGTACTGTGAAGATTCAATTGTGGGTGGAAAACCCATTTTCTTTTGCAGAAATTTAGTTTTGTTGTCTGTGTGTAATCTCGAAGTGGGTTCGGGAAAAACATATCAGTCCTGGCTGCACTGACTCATGTACCTTTAAAGAATGGTTACTATTCCCCAAGAATCAAAAGTCTTAAAATGTATTGACAGATTCCAGTCATTCCAGTCTAATAGCCTCGTTACTGCACAAGGGTATTACAGTTTTTGTCACAACAGCAATTTTGCAGAGGTTCTAAAAACACTCTTAGTCTCTCTGCAATCTAATCGGCAGTTCGGCATCCCGGCTCCAAGCATAAATATCAAGCTGGTTGTGGCTGTGGTCTTCAACGGGGGAAGAAGAACTACATGTATTAAAAGCTCGCCCGATTGAAGCAGATTGACTTGAACAGCCTAGCAAACACAGGTCAGCCCTAAGCTAAGACAAGGACTTCTCCTGCAGTCACTGACAATTGAGCTGCACTACCAGGATTTGGTTGGAATAGATTAGCCCCCCCACCCTTAGAGCTCTGAGGGTCAACTCTGTTGGTACACACAGCAGCTTTACCTTTGATGTTGACCATATATTTCAGTGGGATCCATATATGAATAAGGTGTCTATGGCGATGAAACAAGTGTATCGTGAACTTTCAATATTACATTGAGACCCGGCTAAACAGCTTGGTTTGCTTTGACTTTTGCGTCATTATTAGTTTAGTTTTCTCTTTGCTCAGTCTCTTGAATCTGGACTCAGAGAGGGATTATATTGCTCATCCCAGGTAGCGGGCCATTTGCAGGTCCTTCAGCAGGATCAAATGAGTTCTGGGAGCCTGAGGTTCGGAACAACCCAGCGGGGTCAATGTTGTGACGGAGGCTGCTCGGTATACAGATGCTCACTCGCAGCTGAAGACGTAGCACCACATGTCAGCAGCACCCCTACAGTTTTAATTCTCGGTGCATGCCGCTAAGTGAAAATTGGAAATTGCGGTATCAAAAGTAAATAAGAGACAACCGTCGTGATTTATCCCCAGGGTGTAGATTCTGTAAACATGTGCTGTGGAGATATTTGTGCCATATTTTCCTCTAAGTCCTACTGTTCTCCAAACAGTATATACTTTCAAAATTATTTCAGCTGGTTAATTTGTTTTATGTCAGTGAAAAGTAATTAACTTTAGCGTACATCACACGGTCACACCATACAAATTTATGTTAAACAGAGAGGGTGTTGCTGTCTGAGAATTAAACTCAGCAGCGGCATGCAGGCAGGAGTCACTCAGAGTAAGCGGAGGTGCACGCTCCTGCTCCTAGTGTGAGTGTAATGTGAAAAATATCTCAAGATGTTCCCTAAACCATACATGTGTGCATCTCCTACTGAGGTATTAATTATGTTTTACAGAAATCAGCTTGCCTGTCAGAGACCAATTTTAATGGCTTTATCTGTAAGAGATTGTCGCCAACACGCAAAATGTCACACGCAAAGCTGTCTCTTCCCTGGAGGACATCAAAGCACAAGTGACGCCTGGGTGAAGACTGCTGCATTGTGTTCAGCATAACTGTCACGAATGGTACCGGAAAACCAGGCGCGGACCCAGAACTGCAATAATGTATTTTATTGCGTAAACAGGCAATGGTCACACAGGAGCAATCAGGGCAATACAGGGATCCAAAGAGTGGTCGGGGACAGGCAAAGTTCGTTCCAGGCTTCAGTTGTGTCAGGAGCAGGCAAGGCGTAGTCAATGGGCAGACGGAGGTCGATAACGGGAAATCAGTCCAGGGAACACAGAGAGGAGCGGGACTGGAACCACAAGGAGCACGAACAGGGAGGTCGGGAACGAGACTGAGATACAGACGAATACGGGAGCACGAACAAAAACATGATGAAACAAAACACGGGTAAACAGCGAAAACGCTGGAGAGTTGTGTAGGCATTAGCAAAGCACAAGACAATCTGGCAACGAACATGGGAAAACACACAGCTTAAATACATTTAGACATAACAAGAAACAATCAGGAATAAACACGAATGCAGCTGATTGCAATCAGACACATGAGGAAATAAGTGAAAACGATAATACAATAACGAGACAATCAGGAAATGAACATGGGAAACGAACAGCTAACTACATCAGACATAACGAGAAACAGGTGAAACTGATAATACACTGACGAGACTAGAAACAGGTAAGCGAAAGTAAAAACACGGACCAGACAACTAGGAAAACATGGAAAAAACTACAAACGCTTAATTACGGGAAACACGAACACGAGACGTGACAATAACTTCAGACCTTATGCCTTTACTGGGATAGTGGAGGGAAGGTGGTGTTTCAAAAGTGATGCAGGCCTCTCTTATTTTAAAGAAAAACAAGCCTGCAGAGGAATGATCCTCCTACCGACCCATATCTCTTATTAAGCTGGATAGTAAGATTCTCTCTAAGACATTAGCTAGAAGGCTTGAGAAATTCCTACCCAATCTGATAAAGACTGATCAAACTGGTTTTATTTATCAAATATATATTTATGTAAATATTAGACACCTTCTCGGCATAATTCAGTACTGTGGACAGTCGCAGCGCAGAGCGGTAGTCATCTCCTTAGATGCCGAGAAGGGGTTTGACCAAGTGGAGTTTGATTATTCGTTTAAGATTCTTTGATGTTTTGGGTTAGGGGAAAGTTTTATCAAGTTGATACAAGTTATCGACCATGCACCCCAAGCCTCTGTCCTCACAAACGGCATGCAATCACCCCCATTTCAACTGGGACAAGGGACAGGGCAAGGCTGCCCCCTATCAACTTGCACTTGTACATGAACCACTTGCAGAAACTATTCAAACTAATGTAGGTATTATAGGTGTTCAAGTTGGCAATGTCACCCACACAATAGCCCTTTACGCAGATGATATCTTGCTATTTATTTCGGAACCTGAAACGTCTATCTCTATTCTTATAGAACACATTAATCTTTTTGGTTCATTTTCCGGGTATAAAGTAAATTTGAATAAATCTGAAGCCATGCCCCTAGTAAACTTTGGGGAAACAGCTGCGTTGAGAGATTTTCTGTTTAGTTAGTCAACTACTGGATTATGTTACCTTGGAGTTAACATATCAGCAAAACTCCAAAAATCTGTACAATTTGAATTTTACACCAATATTGAGGGCAGTTAAGGGCAACCTTGACAGTTGGATGGACTTGCCAATCTCCTGGTTAGGGAGGATTCATCTTATTAAAATTAATATTTTACAGAGACTTTTATACCTTCTTCAAATGCTCCCCGTATACCTAACTAAGAAGTTAGTAGATGATTTAAATAGAAATTTCTCAAAATTTGTCTGGCACAAAAAAAGACCTAGACTCAAAATACAGAAATTACAATTACCTTATGCCAGAGGAGGTGTAGCCCTACCAAATTTAATGTATTACAATTGGTCTTGCCATGCACAAATTATATCTGAATGGATTCGTGAGGATCCATGTTCTACCTGGGTCAGCCTAGATTCATGGTGTACTGCACCTTATTCCGTTATTAGTATACTGACTGGCAATAAAAAACAAGCTTCCTTGGAAGTAAAACACAATTGTGTCTTCCAGAGCACATTTAAGGTATGGAGAGATATTTATAATTTTCTTGGCAGAAGGACCTTCTTCTCACTTATACCCCTCATAAAGAATAGAGCATTCCCTGCAGGTTTGAGTGATGGCTGCTTCTATTTCTGGCATAAAAAAGGTGTGCAATTTATTTCTGACATACAGTATTTGATAAAAATGGTTTGTTAACATTCCAACAAATCCAGTCAAAATTTAACATCCCAAACATACACTTTTATGAATACCTCCAAGTCCAACATTTTTTTAATTTTAAAGTAATTTTCCCATTAGGGATCCCAGCTCAAACTACAGTTGACGTCTTCCTGTCTAAGAAAGCACACCCCCAACATTTTATTTCTTCATTTTATAATCTTCTTTACTCAAATGTAATTGGAAATGCAAATGGGGTGCTCCAAGCATGGATGCAAGACTTAGGTGGCATCCCTGATACTGAATCCTGGACGAGTGCTATGCTAGATGCTGATAATATCCTAGTATGTAAAAGAGCCAGGGAAACTCAATATAAAATTATGCAATGGGTCCACAGAACTCCCGTCATATGCAATAAAATAAACTCACAGTTCTCTGCAATGTGTCCTAAGTGCAAAAACAAAAAAGGTACGTTGGCACATTATTCTGGACCTGCATCTTTCTGGGCAAAAATAAGAAATGAGTTGGAGCATATTTTTGACACAAGTATATTGGAGTACCCATAGTTCTTCCTTTGCCCAAATCAGGCAAATCTGGCAAAACAAAAATTATCTTTGTGGCCCATAAATGCATTCTGGATCATGCTAAACTGGATCAAAGATTTCCCGCCCACAATAAATCACTGGTATAGTGAACATTTTTTAATTCACCCTCTCGAGAGATTAAGTGCTCAACTGAGGGAGGATAACTGTTCTTTCCAGACAATCTCTTTCCTTTATATCTGTCTTACCTCCCGAACTTGGTAATATACTAATCATTGGACAGACTATGATGAGATGGAGGTCATATGGTAATGCAAGTGACTAATTGTCTGTCTATTGTTACGTATTCTTGGCTGTCTATTTATTTACTTATTCTATATCCTCTTGTTTAATATAAGTTAAGCATTTTATTTTATCCCCCACCCCTTAGTTTCTTTATTTGTATTGTAGTGTTATTTGTCTTATAGTACTGATATTGTAGAGTTGCTTGTCTTGTACTGTGTTGATATTGTAATGTAGATTGTCTTGCATTGCATTGGTATTGTAATGTAGTCTGCCTTGTCGTGTTGTAGGTATTGTATTGCTGTTTGTATCTGTGATAATATCGTTAAGACCAAATAACAAATATATTTTTTTAAAAGGGATGCATGAATTCTTGAGGTAAATACACATTGCATTTAATATGTTGTTTAATCACCCTAGTTAAAAATGTTCACGTGACCCTTCTCTTGCTTTTGCCTAGATGGGGCCAATGATCAAGGATTGGCTATGACCAAGTTTATGGCAAAACATTTAATCCTCTTTGCTTGTGAGTGGAACTAAAGTGGCTAGCTGCTAAATAAGAGACAGTAAAGGAAGGGGCGACAGTGATGTTCATGTTTTTCGAATGGGATAATATGTCATGCCTATCACGCATTAACCACCACTGAAGAAGAGTCCACCCCACAGATTGAGTGGTGGCGATAGGAGAGGATACATGGCTATTTAGCTACCAAGAAACAGCATTTCTGTAACCAAGCAGCATCCATTGACTAAATTGTGATTCACTCTAGCACCATTAGACCAAATTGTTAGATGTTTACTGAAGTCACTGTTTTCAAAAATTAACATGTTAGCCACAACTACCTCTATAGATAGCTAGTGTTAGCAGATTACAGGCATTTAGTTGACTTAGCTCTTATCCAGAGCGCTTACACAGTTTTTATATTTCTTAACATGCAATTAATTTATACAGCTGGATACTTTTACTGAAGCAAGTCAGGTTGAGTACCTTTCTCAAGGCTAGCTAGCTAACAGTTATCAAAAATAATAAACTTTCACAGCCTTCTGCCTAGCTTTTAAGGCTCTGGTTCCTTCCTCTCAACCAAAAATCTGTCTTACACTCACACATAAGCATTGTGTTTTCACTTTCCACTTAAAAAAAAAAAGTACTTTCAAAATAAAAATGCATAAAAGTATTGCCCTTTATAATAATTATTTCAAACAAAATGTTTATTGTTATACAAGATTTTAATTTTGTTTTCAGTTGTTCAAAAGTCAGTGCAGTTAAAAAATATTAGCCCACTTCTTTCCACATTTTAGCTTTGTAATGCTCCAGAACAGGCATGAAATAGCCTACATAAGGTCAACAGATGTATTTTTACATTTGAAGGCAGTACTTCAAATCAATCAACATACTTACGTATGGGTGTATGTTGCTCCACCTGCTGACTAGCTTACTGCACAGCAACACACACCTCATGTGTGACAATTAAATGATTATGTGAGATTGTAATATGTTGATTACTAACAAGTAGCTTTAGAAAATCGACCATCGATCTCTTGGTGTTGGAGGATGGAACCATTACATACAAGGTCATGTATCATACATCTTTTTTACAAAGTCCTAATGAAATAAATTAAGTCTACTAATAAATGCAGCTGGCTAGGTAACATTACCAGCATATCTTGCGTCAAACTCCAGCTGCAGGCATTGTATTTTCCGAAACATAAGTTAATTTAGCTAGCTTGCTAGCAATGAATGGTGAGTTAGCAAGATTATTATTTTGTTAACTTAATAAATAAAATGGACCTATTATACTTGCCTAGCTAGCTAATAATAGTCTACAGAATTACATTACATTACAGGCATTTGGCAGACGCTCTTATCCAGAGCGACGTACAACAAATGCTCTGTAAAGAGTAAAGAATGTAAAGAATGCTAGTAAAGATATAACGTTAGTTATCCAGTGAAATAGTTGTGCCTTTTAGTGTCAGGAACAAATGCTCATGTTAACTGTGAAACAAATGAGACTGACACCTAATTTACGATGTTGTGACCTTTCAAGATACTCAAATAATTTCTACCAAACAGCATCGAGATTTCATCCAACCAGAGTCCAGTGTTGAGACCCATGTCCAGTGACACAGCACCAGTAGTGGGTGGCATAACATGACACATAATTGCACACTGGATAATTTTGTGGGACATTAAACTTTGATAGAATAAATGCATGACCCTCGCTATAGCCCAAAACATGGATACAAGACTCTTCCATGCATTACAGAAAGAACACAAGAACACATGCACCCCCATCAATAAATGAAGTACAACCCCTAAGGGGAAAACTATCCACAGAAAGTTGCACATGTGTGTTCAGGGAGAATTATATTTCTCCATATTGCGACATGCTGTATCCCCAACTAAGGTTGCTTTAGACAGCATTCAGTGACTAGGTTTTATTTGAACTGATTTATGTAGCACTTGAAATATGAATACATGTCTCAAATTGTCAACTCCTGGATTTATGTGCATCTAAAAATCGATGATTAAAACAAAAAAAAACAGACTGTCAGCTTCGCCTGTTGTTATGACAATCATGTGCAGGGAGAATTCAACTGAGTAAAGCATGATTTTGGTGATCTGTCTATCAATCATGACACCTTGGAAAAGTATCAGAATTTAGGAGCTCAGCCTTGTGTCTGTATCCCAATGCTCATTATAAGTAGTAAAAAAAGAAAAGACAGAGCATCATCTTCTTGTCTGGGAGTGTTAAAGCAGAGTTAGTCCGTATTATATCAGCTGTCAAGAATACAAGGCATAGGTCAGAATTGCACACTTGAGCAAATTGAGAAAGTACCAAAGTGGAATTATTTTCAGTGCAAGCTTTACTGTGCCAGCTTGGACATTATTTTCACTTGGCCTTGCCATGTTGTCCTCTTCTCTGTTGTAGAAAGCCAGCCACCAGACTTTGTAATGAAGTGCAATGTTTTGTGCCTCAGTGGCATGAGATGAGATTTTTTACATGTGTGCTGTGAATTTCATGCATTTTATAATAGACAGCACGTACAGATTTCCAACTTTTGCTACTCACGCATATTGGGTGAACTATTTCAAACCCACAGGGTGCATCGTACTGAATCCACCGGCACTTGCTTCAGTGCACCCCCCAGGATACCATTTTGCTTATTCGCATTAAAAAAATAAATATATATATATATATATATTATTTATGAGCTGGCAGCCCTACCATGTAGTAGCTAAGATATTTCCTTGCCTCAGGTCAAAGCCACGTCTGTGTTCAGAAGACAAACAGGTTGGCGGCTCCTGCTCTCCTTTGTTTTTTGGTCTGTAGAGGTCTCGGTTCAGCTGTTGGCTCTGTGGACAACTGGAGAGAATCATTCTGCCACAGGCTGCATTCACCCTCTGGTTGGTAGAGGGCAGCAGGCCTCTGTCGAGAGTTCGGATTGGATCGGATTGGACCCTCCTCTCATAACACTCGGCACTTTAGTGCAGATACTGCACATCGTTAGGGCCCCCTCTACACGTAAAGCTTACTTGTACGGATGGTGTACCTTCACATCTAAAAGTGATACTAAGCAGGTGGACCTCCTACGCTGTCTGGCTGTTGTCCTCGGTTTTCTACAGCAGTTGCCGGATAGTCACAAATCAACTTCTGCTCTTAAGACTAACTTCAAATTGCAGTCTATGCTTTACTCTTTGCAATTACATCCACTACGGCAGTTGGTGGGTTGCACGCCTTGTCTGCTCTTGACAACTCAAGGCGGTTCAAGCCCAATAGTTTATGGTTTAATAATACAGATCATACAGATCCATGTGTATCTATACTGGGAGATGTTGGGATGCTGAGTGACCTTTGTAAAGAAAAAAAGAAAAATTGTATTAGCCATGACTGCAGAAAAAAATTCATTGTAATAAACTGGAAATCCAAACACCCACCCTCTATTAAACAATGGTTTAATGAACTTCTGTCATACTGTACACATATAAATCATGTATAATGTCAAACGCCAATATTGGAAATTCTATAAAGAGTGGGGCTCACTAATTAACAGTATTCAAAATATAGAAATGAGTATAGAAGCTGCTAGCGGCTTAAAGTAATTATCAACTTGAATGAAACATCTACTGAAATGAAATGATAAGTCTATATGTATTACATGATGCTAATTTATATTTGTGTATGTATACTAATACTTTTGATGGAGGTGTACATTGAAGGTACTGAGATGTAGAGAGAGATCTTGTTTTGGGGAGGACTAGGACATGCAGATTTAATGGGATGGAGCTATTCCTGCTATGTTGAATAACGTGTTTTTTTGTTTGCTTCTTTATTATTTATATATATTTTGACATTTTTATTATTATTTCTTGATTTTATTTTATTGTTGCTGTTGTTGTTGGTATTATTACTGTTATTATTATTATTATTATCATTATTAACTATTTCTTTATATATACAGGTATTCCTGGATGACTCTCATTGCTATATTTACCTTATTATTTAGGATTGGGATGGTAAAGATTATTCTTTATCACTGTTTGCACTGGAACTGGGGGAGGGTGGGTCTGTTGGTGGGTTATTGACTTTGTTAAAAATGAAAATCAATAAAAAAATATATTATTATTTTGGATGATATTAAGTTATTGTCTTTGTATCTATTTAAAGGCAATTATACACCAGGAAGTATAGGAATTTGGCACAGTACATTAATGTTTATTCTGTGGCTCTGATGGGGTCCTCTGATTTCAGTACATATTATTTCCATTACATCCATGGGATTTCTTTAGAGAATGGGAGAGACTTTCAGGTAAAAACCAAGATGAAATAGAATAACTGTATGTCTTTCATTCTGGGTTTTTATATAAATATAGCAGATTCGTTTGATGTAGTTATGAATTTGAATATGTTTTGTTTTTTCCTCAGTACTGAAGGAATGAATGACTTTTTACAACTTATTGTGTATGTTAGGAAAATTAGTCACAGTTCACATGGCAAACCATGAATAAAAATTCAACATTAATTTCCATACCACCATTTTATTGCAGCTAAGCTTATTAGAGTTCGACAGTATTCCACATGCATTCATTCAAATATGTAATAGTGAAAAGCATTCATGTTTCAACCATGCTAGTGGCTTCAAAGGCAGATTTGATTTATTATATTAATGTATTTCGAAGTAGCTATTTTGCAACTGCATTTTTTGTTGTATTTGAAATTACTTACACATTGTGAACAGAGAAACATGTGGAAGCCTTTACTTGTGGCAAAAAAGAAAAACAACTATTTAAAAATGTCATCGCTAAATGTACTGTTTCCAAACACCATGTTGAACATGTAATGTCTGTAGAGAGCCCCCGAGTGGCACTTTTCCCCAGGCTGCGCCATTTCTCTTTGGTGATTGGCTGTCTGCCCCCTGGGGGAGGGGGGAAGGATACCAGTGAGTTTGCCACGAGCAATCGGCTCAGAGTTACAGTTGAAGGCTTGGAGGGTTTTGTCTCGTAGGAGGCGGTTCACCATCCTTGTCAAACTCCCAGTACAGGGGGGGGGCTACAATTAGCCACCAAAGAGGGTACAATTAGCTACCAAATTGCTTTTTTGGGAGAAAAAAATTATAGAAAATAAATCAGTAAGTCTGCATTACATGCCACTTTTTAAAGTTCATCTTAATGTTGTATTGTGGCCTTGTATGGCTTTCTGTTATTCGGTGGAGTATAAAAATGAGCTAACACACATGTCAAATCCATTAGTCATCCATCACCATGGGGAAAGGCAAATAACTCTCAGATGAAACAAGACAAAGGGTGTTGACCTTCACACAGGACTGGCCCTAGGTTTAAACAATATAACTGGCTGCTTATATTTATATATTATCTATACAAAAACTAAATATCAAATGCATGATGGTTGTTAAAAATGTAATATTTAAAAGTAATGTTTTTTGTTTCTGATTCTGAGCTGAAAGCTGATTCCCTCCCCTTTTTAGAAAAGAACAAGACAAAGGTATAGTAGTACTAATATTGATATAATTTTGCTAAAGTAGGCTAAATCATTTTGTTGCTGCTGCTTCCAGTTACACCACTTCAGATTAAGCCAACAAAACTAGCTGCAGCCCAGTTCAGATCAAAGATGCGAGACAAGACAAAATAGTTCACACCAATATGACTTTCTTCTAAAACGAACAAGTTTTAGAGCATCTGCAAGTTCTGTTGGAGTCTCCAAGATTCAACATGTCAAATCGTAAAACCGGATTTTTCAAAAACTTTCCGATTTCCAGCACTGAGGATTGTCTGCACAGAGCCAGTGACTGTGGTATCCGCAGAGAGGGGCGTCTCTAAGCTGAAGCTCATTAAAAACCTACCTGAGGTCCACAATGGCCCAAGACCGCCTCAGAGGACTACCACTTATAAATAAAAACCACAAGGTTGGCAGCCAGTTGTGCTATGACAGCATAATAGATGACTTTGCATCAAGAAAGGCAAGGAGGACATTTTTTTTGCAGAATATAACCAACTTCCAATTACTAGTTAGTAGTTGAAACTCATATGTGTGGGGCTGGGAGGGGGCAAGTCAGGAGATTGTTACAAGCCAATAAATAAAACACAGAAGATATCAGGGTCAATATTTAAGAAGTTTAAAACCACTGGAACAGTGGTAAACGTGCCCAGTAGAGGACGAAAGTGCTGTTGCAGGTATACAAAATGTGTTGCATTTTGGGGACACTCAAATCTACCAAATGATGCCACCTCCATGCCAGTATGGTTTTTGGAAGGGTTTCCAGAAAAAAGCCTCAATCAACAAATAGCTGAAAATGGATCTTTCAGCAAGACAATGATCCCAAGCATAATTCAAAATCACCCCAAAACATTATTAACTGACCACAAAAGGATTGTTTTGCAATGGCCATTTCAGTCTCCAGACTTGAACCCGATCATAAATGTGGTTTGAATTGTAAAGGGCAGTCCCTAAAGGCAGGATGAAGTATCTGAGGACCATGAAAGATTTTGTATGGAGGAATAGTAAAAACAATTGGCCCAATATGTGCATCAATCCCATAAAGCCCAATAGAAGACAATTCAATAGTGTTATCCTTGTGAGGGGAAGGTGCACAAAGTACTGAAAACAGGGGTGTGAATAATTGTGACACATATCTTTTTGGGAAAAAATATAACTTTTTAAACAAGACATATTTGTCTGAGCAATTGTATTAGTATAAAAGTATATAATTGTCCCATTTCTGAGCAAACAATATTGCTCATTACCTGTATTCTTTATTTTAAACAGCCTTCTTTGCTCATCTTTATGAGTGAATCATTTTGGATGGTACTGTATACATCTGATGCTATTTCAGCAAATAACACATTAAAAAACATTCATCTTAATGTATGCTAGCATGTTAGCCTTCTATCTAGTTAAATAAAAATGGTAAAAACAGTCATATTGGTCATATAGCAATATAATCTATAAGGGTAAGTAAACAACACTTCATACAACAACACTGTATCCTAACTGAATTTTTCTTTGGCATGGAGATCTCATAATTCAAATCATATCAGCGTGAACAAATACAGAACTGGCTTGTGAAAATGGCTATGAAATGGCACTGGATATGTACTTTAACTGGGAAAACAATGATTAATGTGCTTATTCCCTTCCCAGCATAAGGTAGCAACAAGGGAGGTATAGGCTGACCTATTTAGATATGAAGGTTATGTAGGAGAGTGTGAGTGAGAGTGTATGAGAGAGACAGAGTTAGAGAGAGAGAGAGAGAGAGAGAGAGAGAGAGAGAGAGAGAGAGAGAAAGGGAGAGAAAGATCCCTTGTTCACTTTACAGTTTATTCAAAGTTGACCATTAACACATAGTATAGGCCTGTATTCATCTGAATATTAATCATAAATACAATTCCTAAGTCAAATTAAAATAGCTTTCATCCAATATACTGCAAGTAACCCCCCACCCACTTAACATTGAGGTTCAAGAACATAACCAAGACTTGAGGGTTGTTCAGTTCATTCATCATTAACTGCCCCCTTGGGAACAAAAGATAAATTCAACGAGGGCGAATAGCCTCTTATATTATTCTCTGGTTTGATTGCTACTTTTTCTTATTAGCCCACTGTTCTGGTAGGGATAGTGCTCTGATGGTTGGACAAGGTCAATGATGCATGGTGCTTCCGTAGAGACACTGCTGATTTGGAAGGTATGACAAATTGCTTAAATTCAAGTTAGGTCCCACATGTGCATAATGAGCAACTGCCATGTTGACCTTGGAATTCCTAAATAATAGATGTGGCAAAGGTTATGTAGAGCATAGGTGGGGTGAGAATCATGGAATTTAATTCATAATAGTCCAGTGGATAAGCACACAATAATAGCATTAGTGTGCAATTTTGGATCACCTTACCAAAACCTTGCAAGTGGCTGGTCTGAAGAAAAGCTGCTCAAATATTTGCCTTTTTCCTTTTACATTATGGAATTCATGATTATACATTAATATTGTTTTGTTTGCTCATTTATGCATAATTTTGATCTGATCGGATTTGTATCTCATACAGTTCTTTCCTGTCATACCCTTTTCCTGAGGAAAAATACTAAAATCATGCAGCATTAGTTTTTTTTACTTTTTACTGTTAATTTTCTAGATTTATATAGAAATATACAGTATTGTTATATTACTACTCTCAGGACCGGTTGATGTAGATGCGGAACTAATTGCGGGCGAGAGAGAGAGAGATCCGGAAGCAGTGACGCGTTTAAGAAGATTTTAATGCTTAAACGCTAGACAGGAATGAAAACAAAACGGTGTCTGAACAAGACACGTAATAATACTAATAACCAAACCAAAAGCAACAACGAGAAGAAACAAACAAAACTAGCGAAACGGAAAATCAAAAACGTGTACTAATAACACGTAAATAAACTAAACACGGGAATACTAATAAACAAATAAGAAACACGAACACGAACAAATACTCATTCCAACGAGCGAGAGACAATAGGCAACAGTGGGTACAAAGAATCACAGCTAGAATAATGTCCAAGCGATAAACAAAGAGAATCAACTAGTTTAAATGTTCTCTCGGTTAATTGTTTCCAGCCGTCGGTAATGACCTAGATAGATTCCTCGCATGCCTCACGCTTCTCCTGATTGGGATTTGGAGGAAATGCCCGTTTGTAGATTGATTCGTGACAGAACCACCCCCCCCCCAGGACCGACTCCCGACGGTCCAGGAAGAGCCGCTTGCCGAGCCTTAAACTCCCGGATGAGACCGGGATCCAGGATCTGTTTAGTTGGAATCCAGGACCGATCCGCCGGTCCGTATCCCTCCCAGTCCACCAGGTACTGGACCCCTGATTGCACTCGGAAGGACTGGAGGAGACACCAAACGGTGTAAGCCGGATGACCGTTGATGAGACGAGGAGCCGGGGGAGTTCTTGCTGGCAGTGTGTGTGCCCCGACGAGCAGAGGCCGAAGGCGGGAAACATGAAAAGTAGGATGTACACGGCGCATCTCCGGAGGCAACAAGAGGCGGTAAGCCACCGGATTAACCCGGCGAATCACTTTGAAAGGCCCCACAAAATGTGAAGCCAGCTTGCGGTTTTCTACCTTGAGAGGCAGGTCCCGGGAAGATAGCCAGACCCTCTGACCAGGACGAAAGGTGAGCCCCGGACGACGGAGGCGGTTGGCCTGGATACGGTTCTGTTGGGTGGTGCGCTCGATGGCTCGCCTAGCTCTTTTCCAGACCTGTCTGCAACGCCTTATGTGTAGTTCAGCCGAAGGTACCCCAGTTTCATTCTCCTGGTCGGGGAAGATAGGCGGTTGGTAGCCGAACTGGACCTCAAATGGCGACATCCCAGTGGTGGAGCAGCGAAGGGTGTTGTGTGCATATTCGGCCCATGGAAGGTTGCGGCTCCAGGACATGGGGTTGGATGATGAGAGACACCGCAGGGTCGTCTCCATGTCTTGATTGACCCGCTCCATCTGCCCATTGGACTGGGGGTGGTAACCTGATGACAAGCTGGCCGTAGCCCCGATGTGTGTGCAGAAGGCCTTCCAGAACCGGGCGGTAAACTGTGGTCCCCGGTCAGACACGATGTCGGTGGGAAGACCGAACACCCGAAACACGTGTTCGACCACCAGTTCCGTGGTCTCCTGGGTTGAGGGTAGTTTGGGCAGGGGAATAAAATGACAGACCTTGGAGAAGCGGTCCACCACCACCAAGACCGTGGTGTGACCGTGTGAGGAAGGTAGCCCTGTAACAAAGTCCATAGATATGTGACACTATGGGCGGCGGGGAATGGGTAGGGGGTGGAGTAGTCCTTGAGAACGGGTCCGGGGTTTTTTGTGTTGAGTGCATATGTTGCAGGCTAGGACAACTGACCGAACTTCCTCCTCCATCTTGGGCCACCAGAAACGCAGACGGAGAAATTCCAGGGTGCGCGACACCCCTGGGTGTCCGGTCAGATGGGAGGCGTGACCCCACTGCAGAACTTGTTTCCGTACTGCAGAGGGAACGAATAAGCGGTTAGGCGGGACATCTTCAGGACCTGGTTCCGTTTGTGAGGCCTGACGAACTACGGTTTCAATGCCCCACTGAATCGGGGTGATGATGCGGCTGGGTGGGAGGATAGTTTCTACTGAGGCGACGGTTTCAGGAGTTTCAAAAAACCGGGAGAGAGCGTCGGGCTTCAGATTTTTGGACCCCAGATGATAAGAGAGGGTGAATTGGAACCGGTTAAAAAACAGGGCCCACCTTGCTTGACGTGAGTTCAACCGATTGGCCTGCTGTAGGTACGCCAGATTTTGATGGTCAGTCCAAACAATGAACGGGTGGGCTGAACCCTCCAGCTAATGCCGCCATTCCTCCAGAGCTCTCTTTACAGCCAGCAGTTTGTGGTCCCCAATGTCGTAGTTGCGCTCGGTGGCAGTGAAGTGGTGGGACAGGAAGGCACATGGACAAAGCTTGTTATCAGGTTGTAACCATTGAGAGAAGACGGCTCCAATGCCAGTGTTGGAAGCGTCAACCTTGACCACGAAGGGCAGAGCTGGGTCCGGAATAGTGAGGACGGGTGCCGAGGTGAAGCGCTGTTTGAGATGTCGGAAGGCTTGTTCGGCTTCGGGAGTCCAGATGAAGTCCTTAGCCTTCCCCCGGGTCAGGTTGGTGAGTGGAGCTGCCACTGTTCCGAAGTCCCGAATGAATCTCCGGTAAAAATTGGCGAAGCCAAGGAAACGTTGCACTTGTTTAATTGAGATGGGGCGTGGCCAGTCTCGTACTGCTTGCGTCTTGATAGGATCCATCTGGATACTGCCTGCCTGTAGGATGAAACCCAGGAACGTGACGGTGGATGCATGGAACTCGCTTTTCTCCAGCTTGGCATATAATTGGTTCCGCAGGAGCAGTTGTAGGACATGTCTCACGTGTAGTTCGTGTTCCTGGGCGTTCCTGGAGAATATGAAGATGTCGTCCAAGTATACGAAGACAAAGCGGTTGAGCACCTCTCTCAACACGTTGTTGATGAGCGCTGGAAAGACCGACGGACTGTTGGAAAGACCGAACGGCATGACGAGGTATTCATAGTGCCTGGTGGCGGTTTTCCACTCATCTCCTTCCCAAATGCGCACCAGGTTATATGCACACCGGAGGTCCAGTTTGGAGAAGATGGTGGACCCCTGCAGCATCTCGAATGCCGTGGACATCAGTGGCAGTGGATATCTGTTCTTGATCATGATGTTGTTCAGACCTCTGTAGTCGATACACGGCCGCAGGCCCCCATCCTTCTTCCCCACGAAGAAAAAACCTGCTCCCACTGGTGAGGTGGACGGGCGGATGTGTCCGGCGGCGAGCGCCTCCCGGATGTAGTCGTTCATGGCCGTCGTCTCGGTCCGGGATAACGAAAAAATCTTGCCCCAAGGAGGACTGGTTCCCGGCAGCAGATCAATCGCACAGTCGTACGGACGGTGGGGAGGTAGAGTAGCCGTGTGTTGCTTGCTGAACACTGCATGGAGATCACTGTACGCCGGAGGCACACGGGCCCAATCCTGGATCTCTGGTTCTCGTGTGAGGCGGCAGCAAGAAAGCGAGGCAACAGACAGGTGCTTTGGCAGGTCAATCCCCAGCCCAGTATCTTCTCAGTGTTCCAGTCAATTTTGGGGTTGTGCCTGCTAAGCCAAGGGTAGCCCAGCACGAGAGGTAGCTGCGGAGAGTGAGTGACAAAAAATTCCATACGTTCAGTGTGTTCATCTCTTATGGTGATCTGGAGAGGAATGGTCTGCTGCGTGATGGCACCGGATCCCAATGGCTTGCCGTCCAGGGCTGTGACTGACAGGGGGGATTCCAATGTCCAAGGGGGATTTGTAGTCGCTGGGCGAGGTTGAGGTCGATTAAGTCTCCAGCAGCTCCGGAATCAACAAGGGCGAGAGCCGAGTGCTGAGAGTTGTTCCAGCGCATGGAGATGGGCAACACCAATCCAGTGATGAGTGATGCCTCGGGAGTGATCACTGCGCTACTTACCACCCTCCCGGTGCGGTAGTAGCGTTGGCTTTTCCCTTTAGCTCCACACATGAATCGCGATAGTGCCCAAAACGCCCACAGTACAGACAGCTGTTCTCTCTTCGACGATGTTCCTTTTCGGTGGCTGAGAGACGAGCCCTGCCCAACTACATCGGTTCCTCCTGTTCATTGGGGGTAATACGAGGCGGTGAACGGGAAGCTGATGGGATAGGTTCCCTCCGCAGCGGGAATGATGTCCGCGGTTGGGGTACGGGGTTGTTATTGCGACGTTCATTGATGCGTTCCCGTTGGCGATTGTCCAGCTTGATAGCCAATGGCACAAGTTCTTCCCACTGGCCGATGTGCCCATGGACCACAAGTTCATCCTTGAGCCCTTCGTTGAGACCCTGCCGGAATGTCGCTATAAGTGCCTCGTTGTTCCAGCGACTCTCCACGGCCAGGCTGCGGAACTCAATGGCGTAGGCAGCGACAGTTCGGCATCCCTGCTTGATACGGAACAGCTGGTTGGCCGCTTCACGACCCTGGACTGGATGATCGAACACCGTCTGTAACTCGGACCTGAATCTGGCATAGCTGTTGCAGACGAGCCCTTGTTCCTCCCAGAAGGCCGTTGCCCACTGAAGAGCGGTACCGGTTAGAAGGGAAATTATATACGCTATTCGGGAGCGTTCACTGGGAAATTGCGAGGGTTGGAGTTCGAATGCCAGCGAACACTGTGTGATGAACCTGCGGCATCCCGTGGGATTACCGTCGTATCGTTCCAGTGCCGGGAGACGTGGTTCACGAAGTAAGCTGGCTTGGTTATTCTCCCTGGGTTCCAGGGGAGACTGAGAGGTGGTGGTTGATGTTTTGTTTAGCAGTAACTCCGTAATGGTATCAGTGTTAGGCTTGCGCCAAACATAGCACCTAATATTGAAGCTAAATAGTTCAATCTTGGTCTCATCAGACCGTATAATCTTCCTCCACATGGTTTGAGATTCTCCCACATGCCTTCTGGAAAACTCTAGGCAAGATTATGTGACTTTTCTTGAACAATGGTTTTCTTTTTGCCACTCTCCCATAAAGCGCAGATTTGTGAAGCACCCAGGCTATTGTTCTCCCATGGACAGTTTCTGCCATCTCTGCCATGGAAGACTGTAACAGAGTTGCCATGGGCCCCTTGCTCTTGCCCAGATGGTCAGTTTTTGAGGACGGCCTGTTCACAGTTGTGCCATATGCTATCCATTTCTTTATGATGAATGTGCTCTGGGAGATATTCAAAGTCTTTGAAATCTTCTTATATCCTTCCCCTGATTTGTGCTTTTGACTAACCTTTTTTCAGATTTTCTTTTAATGTTCTTTGGTCTTTATGATTAAGCTCTTCTTTGGATATGTCCTAACCAACTGTGGGACCACTCACAGAGAGGTGGCATCCAATTAAATAATTATGTAAATAAATAATAAATATAAACAATTGATTGTACTAGAGTTTATTTAGATGTGTCTCAGCAAAATGCATGAATACTAACTGAATCAATTATTGTCTGTTTTATATTTGTCATGAATTAAAAAAGGCTTTGTTGTTTTTTATTTTACATTATACCATATTTTCTGTTGCGATTCTAATCTTTTTAGAAACGCAATGTGGGGAATTAGTCACAATTTTTAAAGAATCCACAAATGATATGCATTGTTGGAGAAAAATCATTCAGAAATAAAAATAAATCAGCTCAC
Source organism: Aldrovandia affinis (assembly GCA_029706075.1). Taxonomy (NCBI): domain Eukaryota; kingdom Metazoa; phylum Chordata; class Actinopteri; order Notacanthiformes; family Halosauridae; genus Aldrovandia; species Aldrovandia affinis. Next base: position 1,012,480 of record JAINUG010000010.1, on the reverse strand, counting down.
TAGTTGGTTCACCTCACTAGTTGGATGTATTTGTGTCGTTTAGTAAAAAAGTAAGACTTCACAAAGACTTGAAGCTGCTGTAGAAATGGGCTTATTTTGACACCTGAAAATCACCTGTGGGTAGATTTATTTTGATATGTGCCAAAAAACCTCCATTTGGAGGAATATGAGCTTGAGCAAAGCACATTTCATGCAGTTGTCAAGGAAACCAGTCTTTTGTGAACACTTTGTTTTTAATGAGCTGAAACATAAATTAGCCAAGACCCAAAGATTCACAGTAATTGCATATACAATACCAGTTATTTATCAATCAAGTCGTAATCAATAACTTTTAATAGAAGCCAAATGTGAAATGTAAGATATACAATATGCAATATGAATTTAAAAGGTTTCTGGTCCAGTCTCATGGCACTAAAATATCATTCTTATTTTTGTATTTGATCTTATTTTAATATTTTATTCTGTCGCATTACTAAGTTCTTCCAGTGAAAACTTTCAAAGAGTGATCCCTCCGTATGCCACCAATTTAAAATCAGAGGCGCGGGAAGATGTTTTTATGTAGGGGTGCTGAAATCCGAAACAAACAAATATAACGTTATAATAACGAAACGGGGGTAGAATAGTATGTAGACTTAATGCAGCCACTTCCACCTACCAAACCAACCTGGCTTGAAGAAACCTGAAAAAGTTTTGGTGCCGATGTAAGTTACACCATTGAAAGGCATCACCAAAAAAATTGCTTCTACTTTCGGATGTAATTAGTTTTATAGTAAAGCAGAAAAAAACAGAAAGCCTGTTAGAGGGAACTTACATCACCGTTTGGTATGATTTTTAACAGAAAAAAAATTGTGCACTCACCTATTTCAAGCGCATTTTGACACTAACTCCCTTAACGACTCATTGACTAATGGGTTGGAATCACCATTGAAAGGCCTCAGAACACTGTGTGCTGCATAGGGTGCCACATAGGACCATATGAATTGGGTGATTAAGACAACAAAGTGCTCCATTTAATGGAGTGATTGTGGTCAAATTGGGTGCTGTGCCTCTGAGGTTGAGGTAGCGGCGATGGGGATGGGATGGCGCTGCCGTCGGTGGTGTTTTTTGTTTTCTGTTGCCGGCTTTCTGAAGAATTTGCAAAAACATTTTTTAGACATTTTGAATAAAAATGTCAAAAAACAACAGTTCAATCAGTTCATTACACGGTAATTGTATCTATCTAGGTCAGGGGTCGGCAACCTGCGGCTCCGGAGCCACATGCGGCTCTTTCAGCCTTATGTTGCGGCTCTGCGTGGCTTGGGAAAATAAATAATAAGTATCCAATTGAATCGGGCGCAAAATTGGGCACATTTTTTTTGGGCGTAGCACCCCCCCGGTCCATGAAATAAATGAACTGGTCGCAGCTTTTTTTCGCTGCGACCGATTCATTTGCACCCCCTGTCGACAGAAAATGGTGCGGCTCCCAGTGTTTTATTTTCCGTGGAAACCGGGTCCAAATGGCTCTTTGAGTGTTATGGGTTGCCGACCCCTGATCTAGGTGATTGGTCGATCAAATGTTTTTTTTCTTATGAACTTTTTTTTACTTCTGTTCAGCACTTCCCGAAACTCCATTCAGCACCTCTCGCAGTTTCACGTCGATTATGACACACAGACACAGACGCACACTCATTTTTGTCTTTATTTAAAGTATAATATACTTATGCTATATAAGAAAACTGTTCATGACAGCACCCCCACTTCCCGCGCGTATGGTTTAAATCCAAGGGCAAACATTGAGAACACAATCGGATGGAAGTGTGAAGAAAATATACCAAAAAATAATTGCACACGATGTTAACAAAATCAGGTATAGCATGGGAGCACAGCAATATTACCGAGAGGAATTCAAATGTTATTCCCTCAAAATGTAAGCAAGTGACATCTGTCTTCAAGCAATTTTTTGGAACATTTTGTTGAAAGTATCCAGACAAATGTTAATTGTATCCTGTTACAAATCCTGTTACTGTTATACTGTATATATTTTTTTCTTTCTCATACGGTCTCAGGACATATATTGTTATATTCTCATAATTTGAGTCATGAGCACATTGTCACCTTTATAATAAATATCAATTTAATTATGTGAGACAAGTGCAATGAATTGCATTTGATAGTGAATTTTAGTTTTCTGTCCCTCATCGTATATTTATGAAGGCTTGCTAGTCAAGATATCCGTGTCCTTGTTCCTCCTGTCTCAGAGATTTCCTTTGGATAGGAGGGCTGGCGGATAGCATAGCAGTCTAACGCACTATTTGGCTGGTCCTGTACGAGTGTGAACTGCTTATCAAGGACGCGGTTTGAAACCCGTCTCTGCCAGACCAGCCCTGGCCGTTTGCCCTGATCGGGGGTGGCATTTGGCTATCCGCTCCTGAGGGAGGGGGGAGGGTGGTCAGCACCAACTCGCTGTGAAGCGCGTAAGGGTGTCTCCAGAAAGGGGGTCGGTGAGTTTCGTCTTGAGAACAATTCTGAGCCAAAAAGCCAGGTCTTCGTTGATTAATTGAGTTAACATGCCTTAAAATGCTGCTAACAAGACACCCCAAAAAGCAGTGGACAGCAGACCGAAATGTGCTGTCAAATGCTGTGGAATCAAAGATTTCAACTGATATTTTCCTAAATATCATACCTAATGAATGTTTGAGAGGTTCAATTCCCGCTGGGACTACATATACTGAAAAATGTATGCATTCACTACTGTAAGTTGCTTTGGATAAAAGCGTCTACTAAATGGCATATTATATTATATATTATGCTTTCACTTTCCTGAGTTGAATGGGCATGTTGACATGGGGTGTTTTCTATTGCACTAAATCTTCCAAACTTGATGTCTTATGCATATGATGAACCAAAAGACCTGCAGCGTTGAAGGGTGGGAACAACTTCACCCTTAATTTACATAAAACATGACATACCGTTTGTAGCCGTTGTAGCCAAACCCATTCATTTTCAATGGAGAAAGGCTGGTACGGGGCGATTCTGAAGTTCTCCTTTGACGTAGCCCTGAGCTATGCGCGAGCGCAAACCAATCAAATGAAAATGCATACAAAGGATCAAAAATGCACCCTGTTCAAAATGGATAAGTCACAGTAATAACTAATAGTAATCACACTGAGAATTGCATGCCTTTTGAAAAACCTCTTTCATATTGCATATAAAAATGTGACTTTCTTTTGTCCTTGTGACTGAATGGGGGTACTGCGTGGAGGATGAGCATTGAGATATTTTCATTATATGCTGGCAACGGCAAGCTAGGGGCAACAGAAAGCGGGACATTTTGTGTATATTCAGGGTCAGTGGGATTTTTCACTTCATGACTTCTTTATTTTCTATCACGTGCCTTCCAATATAGTAATCACACTGGGTTTGTTGGACATGTTATACAGTTCTAAACAATATTTTTAACTAACAATTTCACTGAACTGGGATATAAATGTCGACAAAATATTCACAGTTTATATACGTCAAAAAATCATGCTTTGATCCAGCTGTACATTCAATTCTGCAAGTAGGTTTGACCTTTCCTCTGAGAAAATGGCACATGTATATATTAGTATGCAGTGATTTACCATAAAGCCACTAATGAGACCACAACTTATTCTAAAATTCAAATGTAAGTAACTATTTATGAAACCATAGATAATACTGTGAAATATTATATTTTAATGTGCTAATCTGTCTCATTATATAGTGGCCTGCATAGGTTGGGTAAAAATAGCAACAAGCAATAATGACTTATGTATCTACAATGAAAACTCCCTAGCATTGTGTCAGAATAAATGAAAGCAACTGTGTTACCTCACTGAATGTGCTGGAGCTGTGGTCGTCCGGGCATTAATGTCATTAATGAACCAAATTTGTCTATTTTGTGACTGCAGATTTGATATCTCAGCATTCCAAAGGCCTCTTGCTTTTCTACCTTGAGGTTGTCTAATTTTGGTTCAGCCGTAATTAGTGCAAGCTATACCTGGGTATTTTTGTACTCATGGTTACAGGATCAGAAACATGTGAAGTGATTGAAGTGGTGAATTTATTTTGAAATTAAAAGTATGAAACTACTTTTATTTTTAATTCGTGAATATGTATGTCTGCTCAAACACTGGAGCCAAACTTTTTGTACTTTTAATGCAGCAAATTTAAAAAAGAATAAACTCAATAAATAAATTCACTCACACACATAAATGTTAATATAAACATAATATAACATTTATATTCTGCTATATACCACTCTGAAGATAAAGGGATTATTGGGATATGTACTATATGCAGTCACTTCTAATTAACATTCCTTGTTTCCATATGGTAATATTTTCACCCACTATCAAATTATTTTATGTAGAGCCCATTAATTTGAAGGCATATTCATTTTGTGAATTAATGGGTTGCCTCCCTACTATTCAGGAATCATTTCTGCTGGTTGACAGTGACCTGCTGAGCAGCTCAAAATGGGTGGCCACTGTAAAAGATGGCAGGGGGAAAAATGTGGGATCTGAATGTCATCTTGGAGGCCCAATGTGGGCACTGGACGTGGGCAGCATGGGGCCCAATGCGTAAGCAGCAGGCATTCTAATAGACTAAGCTAAAAGTTTAAATTTTTTGCCAGTAGTGTGTTTATGTTTTAGATTTGACCCTTTTTCCTTCCTCGCTAGCCTCCCTGCCTCTCAGGCCTATTCAGCTGAATGCTACTGCTATAACCTTCAGAAATATTCCCATGTCACCCCACTTCATATTTCTCTCTACTGGCTACAGCCCAATCAAATTTAAAACCTTGGCAGTCTGTTCATACCTTCAAAAGATCATTAGAACCTCTCCATTAAACAACCGCAGGATGTCCCTCTCTCTACCGTACTACTGTGCTTCCATACCTGATCTGAGGACTTGTGTTTGTGTTGTAAGCCCCCCTAGACAAGAGTGTCGGCCAAATGGCACTAATGTAGAACAATGGCACAATGTGGGTGTTGGTGTCAGGTGCAGGACAACCTCCAGCCACCCTCCACTAAGATTCCCTATCCTTTTTATTTCAGGATTCCACCTCTCGGGACAACCCAAATAGCAGGTAGGTAAAAGGTACACTCTTTATTTATAAAAAAATCTTAAAATTAGGACAGACAGTTGCTTACACCCTGACCCCAATCACCTTGGTTTCCCCTACAGCACTAACCCTCCCCCTGTGGCAGGTGATGCCCATGAGCCACAGAAGCAGGGCAGGTAACCCTCTCACCCCCAAGGCGGCAACCCGCTTAACCCACTTAGACACACAGCACTCTACACAGCACACTTCCCACTCGTCACACACTTTAAGGAAGGGGTGTACACTCACCAATCCCCCCCCGCCCTCACAACCCATTGCTGGCTACCCTTCCCAACCACTGCCATAGCTCCCACCGCCCCCCTGTTTCCCCCCTTTCCCCTCAGTCCAGTAATTGGGGCCCTCACTTGCACCCACAGCCACGCCACACGCACACAAAAGCAAAATTGAAAAAGAAAATAAATCACACGGGGGAGGTCGGGTCAGGCTGCGCCACTCCTGCCAGCCCTAGCCCCCCCCCCAAAAAAAATAAAGAAAACAAAAACATTTGAAACAGAGATTCTCAAGTGTAGTTTTGCCACCGGCCTCAACAGAGCGTCCTCTCCCTCTCCGATCTGGTCCAGCGACGGCTGGGTGCCCTTTCCCGTCTGGCCACTCACCCCTCTCTGGCTCTGCACTTCAACACCGGCTGGACAACCGTTGCTAGAGGGAGAGTGCTTCTGAGGATCAGCAATTTCACTGGGTTAACACGCACACACACACTTAGCACGGCTGGGCACTTTCCTTGTCTGGGTGGAGCGGAGCTCCGATGTTCACCAATTCTCCACTCAGGGATTTCTGCCCGCCTCCATCGTAACGGCTCGCTCACTGTTGTTTTTCTTCAGGGTCCCGCACTGCCACTCTTCCTCATCACCCGGCTAGATTCAGGTACGCCATTGAACACTCACGCAGTTAGAAAAAAAACTCATAACAGATGAGCGCAAAAAGAAAAAAAGAAAAGACACACACATGCTAAATCGCTACTGCCCATACTATTTGCACCTCATGCTAGCTTGGCAGAAAATCAACATTATATCCTCCGGGGGCCTTCTCCTGCTCCCCACCAGCAACGCATGCACAAGACAACGTTCTCTTTTTCTACATTTTTTCCTATCTGTTCTTTTTATAGTTTTCCCACCAATCTATGCCCACACGCACCCACCAATCACATCCACACCTCCCGCTTCTACTCACAACTACACGCGTGTCCAATCACTAAATGGGACAGCACAGGACACCATGTGGGCACTGAATGGGACTGGTCTCATGCCCTTGGTGTCACTATGATCAGACTTCAGTTAATCTATGCAAAGGGCATGAGCCCAGGTTGCTTTCCCCAGCTTGAAAGATTTTCACATACTCAGGACAAACGCCCTAAAAAATATATCAAACTACACTTTGAGGAAAATTGGACTTTAAAGGTTGGCTTTGACACAAAACTGTTGCTTTTGAAGTTTAGCGGTCAGCCATATTATCAACCTGGTCTATGTGCGACACAGTGTATTAACTTAAAATTAAGCTCAAAAGAATTACAGATGTAGTTTTCATTTCATAATAAATTACCGCTATGATACAACAAGACCAACAAGAACAAGACCATTCTTAAAATGTACACTGCCTGCAATATATGACATACTTCACATGAAGCTTTATCAAATTGTTTATATGTATGCCATTGGTATTTACATCAAATGCATTTATTACCTGCACCTAAGGTCAATTTACAATATAAATTTATTCCTGTAATTGATTATTGGCACAAAAGCTGTTGTTCTTCTTCCTCCCACACATTTACTGCAGAGTTGGTGTTGATAGTTCTGTGATGTTGTAAATTAATGGGAAAATGTGCTGCTTCTTTTGCCTTTCTCAATATCCATGTGGTCCCTCCTTTTTTTGAAGTCGACATAATACTTGGCTTATTTAGCAATTCATAAAAACAAAAATGTTTATTTTTGGTGGATCTCAGTTGATCTGTTCAGCTGGCCTGACAACACAATCTATAAATCATGTACCAAACACAATTAACATTAATTATGAACATAATAACATTGTTCTAAAATATGTGGTCTATTTAACTGAATTTAGCAAACTATTCCAAGACAAGAAAAGGTTACCCCCTAAAGGTTTGTATACCATCGTCCTCAATGAATTCATGAAAAACGGTAGTGCAGTGAAAATGATTAGTAGTCAGTCACTTAGTCATGCTACAACAATTCAACCACACTCGATACAAGTCATGGCTGGGGGCGGAGGACAGTCAAGCCTGAGCCTAACAGTGTCAAAGCTAACAGTTTCCTATAATGTAATTAATATAGTAACATATGCCATTTAGCAGACACTTTTATCGAAAGCGACTTTCAGTAGTGAATGCATACATTTTTCAATAACAATGTTATGTTCCCGAAATGTTTTTTTTTCTTCATTTTTTCATTTTAGGCATTTTTTACAGACGCTCTTATCCAGATGTAACAGTTTACATTTATTTTACATACAATCCATTTATACAGCTGGATATTTACTGAAGCAATTCAGGCTAAGTACCTTGCTCAAGGGTACAATAGCAGTTCCCCACTTGGGAATTGAACCAGCAACCTCTGAGCTACAAGTCCAGTTCCCTAACCATTACACTATACTGCCACCTTATGTACTGTATGTATGAATCTTTGTGATGTCAAAAATTATTCCATTCAGGGGCACTGGTAAAGACAGTGTTATGGTGTGGAAATGGTACCAAATCAATGAAGGGGACTGGAATGTATAGAGTGTGTAAATACTATAACACATTTGATTCTTGCATAAAGAACTCTATTCTTTTGTCTTAGTTTGTTTGGATTTATTATTTGGTTTTACAATGCCAAACGCCCCAAAGAAGACCCAGTTTGACGGCCAGGATTCCGTTTACAACTGGTGAGTAGCTACTGGTCAGCCGGGAGGCGGAAGTGCCAACTCTTGCCACCAGAAGATGGCTAACCTGTCCTGTGACATGCCCTTGTGCTTTGTAGCAAAGAGGGACTTTCTACATAAGAATACTATGCAATGCCTATTTTATTGTATGTTGATATTTGGTCCTTTACACTGTGTTGTGTCTATTTTAGCACCTCGCCATAAACTACAATATGTTCCCTTTCAAATGATACCAAATTTAGGCATGTGACCATCACAGATCTTGAGCTATGAACTGTTATATTTGGGTATTGAAACGATGGCTGAGTGATGGGACCCAAGTGCAGAGATAAGGTAGAGGGCAGGAATCCAAAATAAACTGATTGTTTAATTTAACACTGAAAAAAGTCAAACTCGAGAACTAAGTAAAACACTGAATGAAAATCAAACCCAAGAAGCAAGGACTAAACTGAATGGCTGTGCCAAAACACAAAAAAGCAAGCTAACACAAAGAAACAAACATTCAAGACAGAGACTAAAGAAACCAGGCAGCTTAAATAAGGGACAAAACGAGACACAGGAGCAACAACTCAAGACAATAAAACAATCAAACAATCAATGGGGCGAAACAAGACACACAGGTGGAATAACTGAGGATACTCAAGAGAATCAAACAGTTAAACAATTACAAGAAAAGCAAGACCAATGCTTCCCCCTGGCGGCGAGCAGGAACCGTTACAGGTATGTCTAAATAGGCGGGAATATAAAAAAGGTTAAATGATTAAGTTACTCCAGTTAATACAACAGTTGCACAGAAAAATGGGTATTCAGACTTCTGGTGAACTTGTGCTTAACTCTGAAATTGGGCGGAGTGCCAGAAAAATGTAACTGAATCTTTTCCAAATACCTGCCCTCTGATGGCTAACTATAATGTTTCAATGGAGTTTTGTTTCAATGGTGTTTTCCATTCAAGAGTCTCAATGTATCCCTTTAAGGAACATGTAGCAAAATGTTGGGCAGATTTGTTTAGTTTTCCACTATTGCATTGAAATAGTTGGAAACTATGAATGAGCATTGACACACACACACACACACACACACACACACATATATATATATATATATATATATATATATATATATATCCATTTTCCCAATCCATTTAGCATTTAGCATTTGTGCTGTGTTTTTAATAGTACATTTAGTACACTATTGGGTCCCACTTTACATTAAATGACCCTCATACCCATGTAATTACATTGTAATTACAGAAGTAAATGAGAAAACGCAACAGATTATAGCCCTTTAAGGTAGGCTACAGTGCATATCTGCCAACATTTATACTTGAAAATATGGGAGTATTTCAAACTAATTGTTGTGCGACCGAATTGTTCAGCAGTATATTACATCAATTACCTTGAGCTTCCGACAAGATTGCACAAGGGCAGCATTATCATGCCACAATGCAACTTGCATTGATTCGGCAGAAATTGCAGATTTGAAAAGACTCTCCACACATACATGCATACATACACATTTCCTTTGAACAATTTTGTGACATGGGAATATATATATTTTTGGGTGAAAAAAAAGAAAGACAATCACTTCATCTTGGCTTTTATGCCTCCCAACTGCCAAAAAGTTAGCTGATATGATCATCAGTTGCACAGACAGTCATTCACAATGGTTGATTATATGCCTGGATTCAAGACCCCTATTTATGGTTGGTGTTTTTCACCCATCTGGCATATGTGGAAGTGTCAATTTATTCTGTATTTTGTTTCAATTAAATACAATTTGTAAAACATTTTAACTAGGGATTGACCCACACAACATCTGCTGAGGAGTCAACTTCACCAAAAAAAGTCATTGGAGGAATTCATAATCCATCTAGATTTAGCTGATTTTAACTGAGCAATATGGTCAATAGCTGGTTTGCATCCATATTCAAATAAGAAAATACATGCTGAGACAAAGCTGCTTTTAAAAAATCATATAAGTGCAAGAAGCACACTGACTGGAATCAATATTTAATTTATCTGCACCACAGTGCTTTTGGACCTCAAAGCTTACATATTTTGGGATATTATCTATTTTTGCCTCATCTCCTTAAGTGTTTCTTTACTTTGCATCTTGGGTTTTCATGCAGTGTCACCCATGAACAGTAGCTTGTTATCTCCCTAGATCTTAAATTCACTCAGATGCTTTATTGAACCCACTCTGGTAATAGTCTCCTCTATTTTAACTAACAATGAGAGACACCTCTATTTCACATTAGCAGCATCAAACCATTTTGAACAGCCTCCACAGACAATTTCTGGATCGATACAGTATGTCATAAGTCAATAAGTCACATTGCTCATTTTGGACTAAAAGACTGGGAGGGATTTCCATGCTGGACTGAACCCTGAAAACTGAAACAGATGCACATTGAAAGCTTTTTTATTTGAAAGTGGTGAAAGGTTATGATGAAGGTTTTAAATATTTTAGCTAAAACTCTTAGGCCTATTTTCATCCTAACAAACTTTTAGAAGCAACTGTTATTTTTGGAGTTTTAAACGTAGATGGATACATGCACAAAGGACCCATCATATTTGTATCTCAATGTGCTAAAGATGTTTTTTTACACAGGTATAACAATTGCCATGTTTATCCACCCACTCATGTTTGCTATTTCTGGCATCCCCCATCTCCATCGCCTTTTTCCTTAATTTTGTGCATGTCCACAACGACCTTGACCTCCCAACCAGGAAAGATCCCGTGCCTAGATTCCAAGCCCAGTATCAAATGCAAAGTGCATTATAATCAATAAAGCAAATTGAAATGCATTTCATGCATCTGGTAGTCAATTATACTGAAATTGGCTCTAAACAATTGCGAGATTTTATATACATTTTAAATTACATTTGTAATTCATTCCAGCTACCACCCAACTCAAACTCAGCTCTGGGGCTTAATGTCCTGCTCTATTCCATGCAATTAATCTTCTCAACATCTGGATTAATCACTGCACTGAAGCCTGCTCAGGAAGTATTCTATAATGATGTCTGTAAATTAATCATCAGACGTAACATAGCACTAGATTCCTCCTGTGTCTCTTGCACTCTAGCTAAACTGTGCTCTTTTACAGTGCAGACTGGTACTTATTAGCAGTTGTGCCCATGACTGGCTTTGATACAGTGATGTCCATCTGTGATGTATAAAAAGCCTAAAAGTGTCTGTTTCATTTATTGCTTGAGTGAATCTTTGTGTGGGCTGTAGCTCTACCTTTAATTTCTCCATTTCTTCTTTCAGCAAGTCCCTGTCATGTGCATGACATTTCATCCGAATATAGGCCATTGCACAGAAAAGTGTTGAATCCTATGGGTCTGAGTAAGAAATGAATTTGACAATGTGTGATGCTCTGTGCTAGTATGGAAGGTATTCATTACAGTGCCTTGCAGTTTTCACATTGTGTGTGTATGTGTGATTTCAGAGCTTGAAATCATGACACTGTTAACTAGGAGTTAATATCTCTGATCTACACAATTTACTCCACACTGTCAAAGCACAAATAATAATAATAAGAAGAAGAATAAATACAATTGTATATATATATATATACTCAATATATAGAAAAGTAGTCAGACCCTTGGGAAAGTTTCAAATGTTGCTGGAGTACAAATGATACGTTCACATTTTTTTCCATGTAATATTTGTTATTTCAAACTCACATGCTTAAACCGATTTTTTTATGTATTTAGTTATGTTAGCAAATATTTTATAGGAAAAATATGCCGCTTGAATAACTATTCAGACCCCTTGCATTAATATTTGGTGGAGGCACCTTTCTCTGCAATAACAGCTTTATGTCCTTTTGGGTAAGTTCCTACCAACATTGCATACTGGTTGGAGGTGATTTTCACCTATTCCTCAGAGCAGAATTGCTCCAGCTCTCTCAAGTTACTTGGACATTGCTTATGGACAGCAATTTTCAAGATTCTCAATGGGGTTCAAGTCAGGACTTTGACTGGGCCACTCAAGGAAATTCACCTTTTTATCCTTGAGCCACATCAATGTAGCTTTGGCCCTGTGTTTTGGATCATTGTCCTACATTTTTGCTCCAATACAGTGCAGACCACTGTATATTCAGTGCAGTCCGTAAGTACAGTGACACATTTTTAGTTGTTGTGACTCTGTACTCCAGCACATTGAAATGAAACAAATTAAAAATTGAAATTAGAAATAAAAAATTGGAGATGTCTTGATTGTATTGCATTGCATTCATAAGGTTTGCCCTTTTCTATGGCAAACCTAAGTTCAGGAGCAAAATTCACACAGTTAGTTAAATCAGTCAATCAATCTTTATTTTTGTATCGTGCTATTTACAATTGTAATTGTAGTGCTGTTTACAATCTAAGTTGTCACACAATACAAAGGAACAGTCACAAAGGAAATGTTCCTGAGAGAATAAAACATAAAAACAGCCAAACTCCTAGAAAATAGAGGAATCCATGAAATAATAGCTTAACAAACATATTGGAGAAAATAGGCCAGCGCTCTTAATGGTGACAGGGTCAGAGTGTTGGTATAGGACAGTCCAGGAGTATGGGGAAACAAAAAAAGTGGAGAATCAGAAGAGCTAAATGGATGCCATTTTCACTAATTTGTTAGACTAGTTGTTGCTTGTCAACATGTCTCACCCTTTCCCAGTTGCCTCTTTGAAGTGATGACCATCGACGTGATGCCAAATACAATAAGCATTTGTGCAAATCCATAAAAATCATAAATGTGAAACCTTTAAGAAAAATCACATTAGCAAATCTAGCAAAAGCAAAATATACCACACTACCCGTTCTGCTTGCACATTAGTGTGTGATTCAGCGGGTAAGATTCTGAGCCAGTACTCCAAGGATTACAGAATAAATTCCCATGTGGGCCATTGCTGTGGTACCTTTGAGCTATGTATTTAACCTGAATTACTTGAGTAAATACCCAGCTATTTAATTGATACTATACTAGCTATGCACATACGAGACTGTAAGCTATATAAATTCCCATGGATACATGTGTGTTAAACAAACCATTGATGCTGTGGATTATGGTTTTACCACATGTTTATCTGCCCTCATGACTTGCTTACTGATTGCTTTGTTATTTTAGCGAAATAATGGATGTCTAATACTTTAAGTCGTCTTCTGCAGAGTTCTCTGTCAGACTTAAGGCACAGCGTGCTGTATGTAATATCCTGTGCATTTGTACTTTGAAATTACATCAGACCTCTATTTTATACATTTTCAAGCTACTACCAACATGGCCAACTTGAATTCAAATGATAGATATATTCCTGCTGTTAAGATGTGCTACCAGCAGGGGAACCATTTACAGCCAGTCAGGAACTCCAACCCACACAAAAGAGACAAAGAAGACAATGACTGCATTCCAGTCAGCAAAGAGGGCCAGAGGATCAAGTGCAGCAATATCAGAGACTTGTCTACAACTGGAATGTAGCTGGAGGGGAAACATCATCCTGTGGAAGGAGCATGCTGAAAACCAGCTTATTTTTTAAGTTACAGCCCCAGCCTGAAACCACATTATGCATTCAGAAGTGCTTTTTAAGAGGAACGCCACTCATCTACCCCAATCCAAGTTGATTGGACCTCTGTTTGAACAGTAATGGCCACGGTTTTGCATGCACTCGGTGGTATTCTTTTTCTGACATTTTATGTTTTATTTATAATTTTCCCTGTTTGAGGGAGTGACCTTGCTTCGCATTACTTGGACTTGAGCAAACTGACAGACACGCTCTTCATCCCAACATTCCACGCTCGTCAGATGAGAGGTGACAGGTCAGGGCCACAAAATGCCAGGTTCGCTGAATGCAGTTAATATTTCATAAGAAAGTGGTGGCTGCAGCTGGGGAAGCTGAAAAAGTCGCCTTCAGGGATATTAGCCATACCGCTTTGAAAATATTTGTTTGTCCCCCGCTTATGATATGCCATCTCCCTGGTCCCAGGCCTTTGGTTCCTTCTAAATTTTCCCCACATAGCTTACCTTGCTTTGAACAAGGCCCTTTTTAATTGTAGAAATTGAAATCTGCAGATTTTGAAAGTATAATTGCCAGGAAGTGCTGACCCCTGTTTGCTGGTGTGACTCCCCACTCATTTGAACGGGAGTGGCTCTTTTGTTGTTTCTCTGGCCTTTCTTCCCTGAAAATGAAAGACGATTCACACCTGTCTGTTCTTTAAAGCTGTCCTTTGAAGACTTCCTTACCGAAGATTGGTTTTCCCTCTCTATCGCTCTCTATATGTGTGTGTGCGCACAGACTGTAGATCTGAACCTAATTATTGGATAGATTGATGCTTGAGTGCAGGCTACATTCTCTCTCAACTGTCTCAACTTATATCGCTATTCCATATCAATTAAAACATCCAGAGGAACAAGGCAAACAGTAACACTCAGATACTGTCATTTAAAAAAAATACATGAATGTATTTAATTTATGTATACATGTCTTTGTATCATAGAAAAGTATATTTATGTATAAACATACATGTATACATCCATGTATCTGAAAGTGGCTGTGTTTTCATGTTTTTTTTTTTGCCTGAACATATTGAAATGAACAATTAGTAATATCTGTAGACTGGCTGCATAGAGAAAATAGGATTGTGGTCTTTATCTAGTGTATAAATGACTCACACGTGAATATGGAGACAATTAGTGGACCCCTTTTCACTGTAAATGCTACAACAAAACATATCAAGAGATACTACCCCCAGAATGTCTCTCTCTCTCCCCATCACAAAGCTGCCTATGCAATGCTGTTTAATGAAAAGCCCCATAGGGGGCACCCAGGTACTGCAAACCAAATTCCAATCTCTGCTACATCTCAGAAAGGGGGGAAATGAATAGAACACTTCGGACCAAACAAGCAAAGAAGCAGGACGACAACATGCATTCAGAGTCCCCAGCTCTGAGACAAAGTTGATTAGTCGGATATGACAAGGACTTAATAATAATAGCTAGCTTTCGAAATCAAAGGAGTCAGAGGTTGCTTGTGGGGACTTGGAGTGGAAAGGAGGCTGTTGAAATGTGAAACGGGTTAAACCACGAGAACACGAAGGAGGCTCGCTGCGCCAACTGGCGCTGCAATTAATATTCTCCTGCGGAAGGGTGGGCTTTGTGTGAGGATGATCGCATGGACCCAGCTTGCTCTACCAGTTCACAGAAGCCAGATAATTGCCTATTTACATTTCACCCCAACAGAGTCCTGGTGTTGAGGACCCCTGTCTGTGGTCACCCTGGCCTCTTGCCGTACTTGTGAAAATAAATTGCCATGGCAGAGGTCTGTCTCGTGACAGCTGAAAAAAAGGAGCAAGTACCCCAGTAAAACAATCAAGTAGGAAAAAAAAGGTCTGTATAGTTGCCATGACAACAGTTAAAAAAACAAAACAATTTACAATGTCACCTCCGGAGGATCAATTGGATAACTATGTTTCTGCCAGTATGTGTACGCGTCTCTGCATGCTTGATTATACTGTCGGTCATCATTGAAATATCAATTTATCTATCAAACCAGGACATTTTGTCAGCTTTTATTTTCCTGGAATGTTTACCCAAATCCTTAATTCATCCTTAGGAAACAGGGACAACCGAATCATTGCCAAATCCTCTCGGATGGATGTTCCCTGAATCTTAATCATGGGCAGATAATTCTTATTAGATCATTAGTATCCATTGTTTGAATCATGAACTACTGTTTCGTATTTATCAACTGTCCTCTTCAGCGATGTCCCCCTTTCCTCCAGAAGAAAAACACTCCTCTCACCCAAGAAGACACTGACCCTCTTGTCAGGCATGATTAAAATTCAGAAATCTTCCTTCGCCCCCAGTGGAAACTGGTACCCTGTGACCAATCAGGAGCGGGGGGCGGGCGGGGGAGCTCATTTCAGAGAAGGTAATATCATGCGGTCAGATGAATTTTGAATCCTATAATTAGGCTAGATGGCAAAATTTCCTTGTGGCAGGTAATCGCAGACGGCCTCTTTCCCCGCAGCGCGGCAAACCTCTTTGCAGAAATAAAAGGGAGTCAAAATGGTGTCAGAGTAGGCAACGGAGGGTGCAGTGTCATCCCCGGCACTTCAGAGCAGGGCAGGGAGGGATCACATGTTGAAAGAATTCATTACATTTCTGAGGCACTGCACCTGTGGGACTGGGCTCAGGGTGTCACGGAGAGGACTGTGCTGGCCGACTGGGCAGGTTGCAGTGGAGGGTGACTGCTTCTCACATTCCAGTACTGCCCATACTCCTGCAGCAAAGGGTTTTTACACAGTCTTCTTACACATCCTTCGACGCTGCACTCGGCCGCACACCCTGAAACACAGCAATCACCTGTACATCCGTAAAGCTGCATTTCAGTGTATTGGCTATACAATTTAATTGTAATTTTTTTATTCAAATGTGTGGATCATAAATGTTTATAATATCATGGAAATAAAAGTATTACCCCATAGAGCTACAAAATTGGCATGTTTGAGGTCCAGAAGTTTCCAAACCATAACAAACTGACAATCTAGTGTCTTTTGGATGACCAAGGTTGTGCATGCCCGTATGCTTGTCAGTTAGTGCTACTGCCCATTCCCCACCCCTCCCAAACTGACTGATTGACCCGGCTCGGTGCGTCTCCATCAAGTGCAACTTTCATATCCATCCACTGTACAGTATGTTGATGACAGAACTTATTGATGCATCTACATACAATGTTTTTGTAACAATAATAATTAAAAACAGTTTGTTGATCATGTCATGTGACATAACCTTGTAAGCTAATTTACATTGTTGTCCTTGATTACATTACATTACATTTGCCAGGCGCTTTTATCCAAAACAACTTCAAGTGCATCCCTCCCCCAAGTAAACAGCCATATACAGCACTCGTGTTAAAGCAAGCTGAATACAATTAGAATGAAATCTGTACAATAAGTAGTAGGAGTTTTTTTGATATGGGGTGGTTGGGTTAATAGCCAAGGTGCAGTCTGAAGAGATGCGTTTTCAGACTGTGGCGGAAAAGGGGCAGCGACTCGGCTGTCCTGGCATCAGTGCAGAGGTCATTCCACCTTTATGGTGCCGAAAATATGATAAATGATTATGATTATAAATCTTATTGAGAAATAGGAAATAGGCACGTCACTACAGAAGAGTTTATAAAATCCTGTTGGTTTGATGGTGTTTTCCGTGCATTTTTGTAGTACAGCAGTGGGGAGTGATGGAATTTGCATCCAATGAGGTGACTAAGTTTGAGGCGTAAAGTTTGAGGCGGGACCACTGGGAACACAGTACTATCCAATCAGATTGCATGTTTAAAAAAAAATGATTTTTATGTGTAGTATTTCAAACTGCATTGTTATTGCTACCAAATCATTAAGATAATGGATACATGCCTTGATTACCATCTATGAAAACTGCAATTCCCAGATGTATCCCAAACATGTACTGTAGTTGCACAATTCATGCAAGGTGAGATTAGTGGTGCCCAATTGATGATGATTCTAAGGTGCGTTCCAGAGTGCTGCTTTTTACCACCCCTCAGTCCCTCAATCCCTCAGGCCCAGAATGACTGCTTGCTGATATCATGGTACGTGATCAAAATGAGAACCCTACTTGAAGGCTTGATGACTTAATGTGGCGGTCACACCAAGATTTTGCAAAACCACACCAGTGCTTCCGGTGGCGAAACAATTTCGCCACAAATTTCGCTCCAAGTTCAAGCCCGGTGATCTTTGACCATCAAATTCACCCGGCTCACTGCTGCTAGACCAATATCAGAGGAGTGGGTGGGATTTTTTGACCCCACATATGAAAATAACATCACATCCGTGACCGCTCATTTTTTGCCACGCAAATCTTTGCTGGGCTAATCCTGGTGTGACTGCCACATAAAGGGTAACTTTGGAATGCAGCCAATTTCTGCGTAAGCTTAACTGATGGACCACAAAGTGAAAAGAGGTCAAGGTTCTGTAAAAGAGCATATGTTTCTCTGAGACTTCCCAAATTCACAGAGAGGGCTACAGTGATGAGTACAAGCGCACAAACACAATTGGACAAATCAAATTGTGAAAAAATGGATTTTCTAAAATATGGCCATGCATGAAATGAACTAAATATTTAAGTAAAACCGTCTTAAATAAATGCCCCATCATTAGGCCTTTAGCTTGTAACCTCATTTTGGAAGGGCTGAAAATGTATATATAGAAATATATGCCAATGCAGTTTAGAATGCATGTAGCCACACATATGCAATATATATATGCATAGGTCTAGCATACCTAGTTGCAGTTCTGCCACCAGTTTTAATTATTGCGTTCAATGAAAATTTAAACCTGAAACAACAAGGTATATTTCCAATTCAAAAATACATGTAGGATGTGCTAATGAAATGCTTTCAATTTGATATTTTTACATTTCACATTTTTATTAAATCTTTGAATATACTCTATTGTTTAATTTAAATAATACTAGCGGCACTTTTAAATAACTTTTTTGAACGCCTTCATAGTAGTGATGGGAGATGTGGTTTCTTGAACCCCATAATGGATGGAGCTACAATGAGCTATCAATCACTTACTTCTTTGAACCAATCAAAAGGGTTTGTACTCCACAGCAAAACACAATGATTGGTTTAAATCACTGGTAGCGTACTGTATGGTAGCTCCACCCATTTTGTTGTTGTCGTGAAGCCTCATTCTCCCATCACTACTTCACAGTACTTTGAACATATTTTAAATCATCTTTTTTCTTCTCACTTTGCTGGATCTTGGTCTAATGGGAGCCAACTAAGGTCAGCTGAACCCAGACAAACAGAAGTAACACTTGTTGTCAATCAAGTTGGTATTAGCAGTGGTGTAATTAAACCAAAACAAGGACATGTGCAGAAGGTTTACAATTGGATTAAGAGAACGAGATGAGCTTGTGGTTGTGGATCCTGTGCATCCTGTGCAAATCATGTTCTTAGCAACATGCTAAGCGGGGTTGGTTGCAATTCCCCCAGCAAGGCCATACTCACCTGTTTACCAAAATGCAGATTTGTCTTTAAGTTTAGTGAGACTATGTTGATAAATGAATAAATATTTGATTGTGTAGAATACTGTTTCCAATGCAGTTTTTGATGGCCCTATTCTGCATGACTCCATTTTGACCCATAGGCATTTTCCCTAGATGGCAGTATTAAGTTAAACATGTCATAGCCCATTATCAACTACACAGGGAAATAGATTCAAGCGTGTTCATTTTTGGCAGGCATGTTCCTTTGAGTGAACAAGAAGTTGTTCCATTCCAAATTAGGCTTGGAGTATCTATATTGAGACTAATTTATTCGGTTTACAGATGCCACTCTAAGCTAAACTATGCAGCCTATGTTGAACATGGAATTTAAACTATTTATTGCTCAAAAGTGCAATTTCCTCATATTGTTGGAGTTACAAATAACGAGGTGATCGATTGTAAATTACTTTGTGCATACCAAATCAGTTTTTCCAACTAAAAAGCTTAGTTTTTTGTGTATTTAAAATCCCTTTGATCCCTTTGATCAATGCTTCAGGGAAAATGAGCAATTAGTTCTGAAACTGTAAACTATCACAAATAATACTTTATTACATATGCCTTATCATTTTTTTGAAGGCTTTATTGGAACAGCACATGTTTGCTTGCTCAATTTATCTGTTGTTTGTGATATTGATGCTGTCAGTGCATTTTTATCCTTATTGTTCATACATAGTAGTGCAAAATCACAGCTCTTGTTGGAAGGAGAGAACACCATACTTTTTTTCTTTTGATGAAATGACTGTAAGACTGAACTCTACAAGCATGTTTATGCTGGCACATCCCTGCAGAATCTGTAGGTAGGAATCTTACAATCATAGTCTAGTGCAAATAATTTCCCCAAAAATCTGTTTTTCTCCCATAGACTTTGTCTGGTAAATTTTGTGAGTACAAAGTGCAATTTGCGTAAATTAGATTTTGTGAGATGAGAGAGAAACTATTATTCCAAAACTATTTCAGTCATCAACATGTTTGATTTAAATCTGTCCAAATCCCCAGGGCTCATCCTTTGAACTAGACATTTTATTATTCACAGGAACACCGGCTTTCTCCACACTACAATATTCCTGATATTTCCCTCATTTATGATTCTGCAATATTTACTGCTCCTGATGTCAGCATGCATTGAATAGTCCAAAAAACACAATAAATTGATCTTGATTGAGGACTAAATGAAAATGCTGACTTTTGCAAACAACTCACCTTTTGCAGCTGTTTAACTCAGGAGAAAGAAACCCATTCAGTTATCAATTTTTCACATTGCTGCAGGATGGATAAAAAATAGACTGGTTGATTTGTCAAGAAATGTCTGGTCTTGCAGGGTTAGTGTACAAATGAAGGCTAGCAATTTGAAACATCTGATCCATATTGAATTTTATGAAGAGTTTAGGATAAAAAGATTTTTTCAATTTATTGCGAATTGTGAAGGCATATGTATATATGCAGCAAATTTATTTTCAATCTATGTGACCTCTGACTCAAGGTATCTCATCCCCCCAGAAGGAAATATTTAACCTATAACCTACAGTACATCTTTACAAGGACACATCAAAGGGTGTTTGGAGGAACAGCATCTGAGAATAAGGTTGAATATAGGACACATGAGAGGGAAGGTGGCGAAATAAACAGATTCCAAGAATATATGGGGCCATTTAACTAAAACTGTGGCTTCTTAGATCTCCCATAACGGACAAGTATATTGCCTGCTCACCACAGTACATATAGTTAGTCTTGACAGCAATTATTATGTCAGCTATTGAAATTCTTTACTGATATTATAACTTTTTGTCATCTTTCAACAACAGTTTTTGTTCTGTACTCTGCAATTTCAATCTTTAACTTCTCTTTTACTGCCTTGTCTTTTCTTGGGTCTTTGTTTTTCTCTAATAACAATACAGGTTATTTGTCCTCCAATACCCCCAGATCCCAGATTACTGTAGTGTTTCATGCTCGGCTGCTGGTTTTTAGTTTTAAATGACTTGCTTGCTAATTGTGCTAGTTGTGATTCAAAATACTATGTTCACATTTCCTTCAAAGGTAATATTTGGTTCTTTTGTGTTAAGTTGAAATTGTTATAGCTAATGTTATGCTCTACTGAAATTGTCCTTGACAGAGGTGTCTGCTAAATAACAACCATAATTATGACTATGTTATCTTACAAACCTTTAACATAATCTGCCTTAAAATAATAAATAAAAGTGCTACTTGCAGATTACTGAAAATGAAGGTATTTCATTAGAAAAAAATAATACAATATATTGGATTCTACATAAAATGTCACTGCATATGTGTATTGGTGGCTTGCAATAAGGCTATAGCTATCTCTTTGGGTGTTATTATTCTTGGGAACGTCATTCAGTTTCAAGATATCCCCAGAAGAATTTGAGGCTGAATTTGGGTTCAGATGCCTTACACTGCAGTGTGAAATGCTTCGATCCCTGTCAATAATATCAAGTCCATCATAGGAATAATTAAAAGCAACAAGGCTTAGGTGCCCTGCATTTGGACAGCAGCAGTTCTACATGCCCAACAGATTGTTAATTAAGGATAAAGGTGACACCTCTGTTTTAAAAGATGAGTTGATTTGGATGCATGGCTTCCCTCATGTACCAACCTGTGCCAGCGAGTTGTTTTCGGAAATAATGAGGGCAAAAATAAGCGATAATTTACATAAGTACCGGATGTTACAACCCAGAGGTATTCAATTATTTTCCAGAGTGTCTCTTGACCATACTTATGGTCATGCATACTCATTACAATGCAACTTAAATGTTCATATTGTTTACATATTTAACGCTGTTGTTTGTATAACAGGTGACTTATACAACATTTAGATTAATTGTTTCCACTGGGCATATTTCCTATTGTGCTGCTACTGGTAACACATACAGTACCAGTCAAAAGTTTGAGTACACCTGCTGGAAACTAGGTTTATCTCACAATTGACAATGTTTTACACCATATAAGTTTCTTTAAATACTTGAAAATGACAAAAAACACATGTAACGATAAACAAAAGGAACATCAAAGCAATGTTCAATCAAATGTAATTGAAAATTGAATCTTGGATTCCTCAAAATAGCCACCCTTTGCTGTGATAACAGCCTCACAAACACGGGCCATTCGGTTAATACGTTTCAGCAGGAAATCACCCGATATGTCTTCCCAGCTCTCCTGCAGCAATTCCCAGAGGCACTTGTGGGTTGCTTTGCTTTGACTGTTCTGTTCAGTTCATCCCATACCAGTTCTATGGGATTGAGGTCTGGACACTGGGCAGGCCAGGTCCTTAGTTTGAGTTGTCCTTCATGTTCCCCCTTCACCAGATAGTTATTGCACAACTTCAAGGTGTGTTTCGGGTCGTTATCTTGCTCAAGAATGAAGGAGTGCCCGCTTAGCCGTAGTCCAGATGGAAGGTGTACTCAAACTTTTGACTGGTACTGTAGGTGCCGGTAAGGACACAGAGAGGACTGAAAAGCACAGGGAAAGCAAATCCCTTTAACAAAATGACTTAAATGACAAGGAATTTATCATTCATGGCCATGTATTTGTAAATCTACATTTGTGGAATTTTCAGTAGCCTTGAAGGAATATTTTTGTGAATGTTTGTTCAGTGCAATGTTGCTATTTACATATACAAAACAAGATATTTTCATCATGGCACTGCAATTTTTTTTTTGTGAAACTTGAAGAATGTGCAGGGCACAGATGGCCGTGCCTCTATCTGTGCCTCCCAACAGATGCTGGAGAACAAAATGAACTAGTTTCCTATGAGCCTCCCTTAGGCTGTCCAGTGTGGGCAGTCTACAGGAAACTTTGTTTTACTTCAACTTCAACTTTGTTTTCAGATTTCCTAACACTGCTCATTTGCCATCCACGCAAAAGAGAGAAATGCATACTTGTGACTGAAATGCATGTGTGGCTCACAAGATTTACAGTACTCCTGTGTCTGATTCACATTCTATCTACATCTATATGTGAGTCAGTGCTCTCTTAGTAAAAATGCATTTATTCTTCAGACAGAGAGCATGTCTCATTGTTGTCATCCAGTGAGATACAAATAGGGATAATGAGATTGGCAATAAAGGTTTTAGGTTCAAAACTGATCCCCTGTTTGTCTTTGTTATGATCAGAATTATTAGGTAACCTGTTTTACAGTTAAAAACATTTGATTGGGTATATTAAGGTAATGGTGTATTTTAAAGAAGTTCTACCATCAATGTGATTAAATAAACAGCAGCATCCTTAATTGTTCCTATTCTGTGGTTATTTATGGAAATGAGGGAGTAAGATGAACCTCTCTGACATAGACTCTCTTCACTAGACAGGTTTGGGAGCTCCAAGCTCCCCACATTTGAGCTGTTTCATGGACGTTAAGCCCTGGCAAAAAGAATCAGAGTACCATTAGCCACCAACAGGTATCGAGATCTTACTGATAGCTGCAGAGTTGGTTGTTTATTCTCCATCTTTTCCATTAGCTGTTCCCGCTGTGTGACTGCAGGAGCAGGAGAGGGTAATGCATGTCACAGTTTAATTGACTGGTCACAACACCCTGTGATTTTGTGCCTGGTGCCTTTCCTTATTTAATAACAGCCATTTCTTTGTTTGTCATCAATCTGATGTCAGACTTCAACCCTAAGGGCACCAAGGCCCAAGATGTGCTCTCAGAGATTGTTCATCCTGTCCCAGCACTAACGTGAAGGAGAGAAAAGGGAATATGCATTGGGGTGCAGGGGGGTGTGGGAGGTGGGGGGTTTAAACAATGCCTCTACCAGAATGTAATACCTCATAGTATTTAGTATTTTTTACTGGGATCTTGTTACATTTACCAAGCTTGGAATGGAATGAAAGAACAATTGCACTTAATGAAGTAAACTAATTAGTATCCAAGCATTAACAGAGATTGATTTAAAGTTCCATTTACAGTTGGGCACAGATAAAAGAACGAATCTGGTCCAGGGGATATAATTAAATTGAATTAACAATGTTCTCTGTCATTTGAAATCATATTGTAATTGAATACACGCTTTGACGAACTTCAGGTATTTAAAATTTTGGATTTATCATGACTAATAGAAAAGACCAGTACTTGAGCGACACTTTCTTATCATTTAAAAACATTGCGCAAGACCTCCTCGTACCTCATATTGTCTACCATCGAAAAAAAAGACCGAATCAAAACTGGTTTTTCAGCCCAGTGAAAAAATTGATCCGTATTGCTTCCACATGGTACAGATTCGAGGTTAATAGACGTGATTTATCAGGACATCAGGGGTTCAGCGAATCCACGTGATTAATCAGTAGCTTCCCAGCCTCTGGCATCTCGCGCTAACCCTTCGTGAATGATGTAAGATCAGACGAACTCTGCATAGAAAAGTGAAGGCACACGCTCAATTCTATCCATCTGCACACCCCCTCCTCCTCCTCCTCCTCCTCCTCCTCTTGTACCTAACGCCTCCCTCCTGCCTATCTCTTCTCATTCTCTCGCTCTCTTACTGTCTCCTTTACATACATATACACCTAGAAATCCAGCTGAAACCAGGAAAGGAGGAGCGCTGGCTCGTTTAAGCAGACGAATTACAACTGACACCACGGAGCGAGACTCAAGGCTGGATCCGGACTTGTCTGAAAGAAGTGCAGCGGCCGGAGACTTCTGCAACAATGTCCGAATTCATTCTAGCCTTTTTAACCATCTCGGGATTATTTCCAATCGCTAGAGTGCTGACATCAGTAGGAGCAGAGCCAGGTAAGACAGACTCGTCCGCAAGGCAATGGGTCTCATAAAACTTGCTGTGACGACTTGGTTTTTAGAGCTTAGACAATACATTCGAGTTTTTTTTACCAACATAATGTGACCCTATTACTTTTAAGACTCTTAAGACATCGTCTCATCCTGTGCTATCTTTAATTTTGAAGCACGCATGGGGAGTTGAGTAGCCTACTCTTAGATGTTAAACATGCAGTTCCAGTTACGTCGATTGAGGCATTGTCATGTTGTACATGTATGCTGGTTCAGAATTCAGAATTTCTGGAGTATGAAATCTTCATTCTGAATACCTCGCAAGTTCGAATGAGTCTAGCGAATGTATGCCTATACGGGTTTTTGTTTTCACACACACAACAATAATAACTAATAATACTACTACTAATAATAATAATAATAACTGTGCACCCTGTTACTCCTGAATACATCAGATAGGCTAAGGCAGTGCACTGTCATATGTACGTGCCAGGTCAATGCTACCCAACATTGATGTAAAATGTATTAAAAAAGCATACATGTCTGTTGTTTGTAGCAGTATTGGCTTTTGATATTACCTATTTGATTAGATGATGTATAGTGCATCATACTCTGTAATACATATTGCAATTCATACATAAATACATAAATATTGCCATTAATTACACACAGCCATTAATTATGTTTAATTTTCAGTTGTTGGACAGGGTGGTAAAAGTACAATGAAGGATAATAGGGACTTGACGGTGGTAGTTAACTAGAAAATGTAAATATTGAGCTTTAACTGTCAATTCTCATCAGGTTCCTTTGCCTTTGCATAAAAGTAATTTTTGAAACCTATTCACCACCCGGTAGTTTTGTTGAACTGAGATACATCCCTTGTTAAATTGTATTACAATTAAGAAGCCTTCTTGTTGATATGCTGTCTTCCTGCCAAGAGCTAAATAAATTAAATAATACATATGCAGAGGGTGCAGAAACCGTGGTCATACAGAATCAATTAACCTGCCGTTGCAGGTAGCGGAAACACAGAATGCTAGTATTTTATTTAGGCTCAAAGTCCCAAGTGATTGCTGTTGTCAATGCCTTAATAGCTGAAATTGGTAGAATAGCAAGTGTGTTTAATTGCACAAAGCTAGTGAACACCAAAATAGTTTTCTTGTCAAGGTGAGCCTGTCAAGTAAGCTTAAACTTTAGAATCCATGACAGCTACAGCTTAATCTCCTGCCACTAATTTAAGCTCTGTATTTATTATTGCATAGGGTGTGAATGTACCAGTTCTGACAGAAAATAGATGAATGGATCATTTGTTTTAATTTTTCAATATACCACTGTGTGGTAAATATTACTGTTAAGGAGTGAAACCTTACTGTAAGGCTCCCTAAAAATGTTTTGTGCTTTTTACTTGACCATACACGAATGTTGCAGGTGGCTCATTTTGCATTTCCTTGAGCAGTAGTAGTAGGACTTGCAGGAAAGGTTTTTGTACAGCATTCAGTCAGAAGAAAAACTAAATTCTGACAAATTTGAAATGGTTGCAAATCCCAGTCAATGAAAAGTATAGCACTCGCACATCATTATGTACCCAAAGCAAACTTTTATTGTGTGACAACGCTTAAATCCAAGTTGATCTTTGTCAGGTAAGTTCAAAACACATATACTTTGGCTGCATACATAGTGTGGGCTATATTTTTTTGTTATGTCGGCTCTCTGATTAGTACCTATGTAGAGTGATGTGCAAATGTTTTGAAAGTGCAACACATGGATTTTTTCTCAATTATATCTAAGAAGCTTAATATCTTGCTTAAGTTTACCCTTACAAGATAGCAAGGTTTAGCTACGTTTGTAATTTCCAAGGTTTCGGGTTGAGTTGAACTTTATTGCGTATTAGACATTTTATTATCAGGGGGTGAATGTGGCTGTTTTGTTCAGCTTATTTTAAATGCATATGATTTTTCACCTTATATTGAATATACCTGGTATTGAAAAGAGAAACGAGTTATTGACTAATATATTTGTGGGACAAATCATTTAGAGTTAAGGTCAACAAAAACACAATATTACTTATTTAATTTGCCTAAAATGATTCTCAAAGATGTTTGTTGATTTAAGGTGTTTGTAAAGATGATCTCTGGCATTATAAAAAGCCAAATACATTCATTTTCCAATGGAATAATACATATCAGTGAATGTTGGAGACTACAGGAATACGATTATATTTGAACTTGCATTGGTGACTTGTGTTCATGCTTTGCAATCTCTCTTTGAACGAACAATTCTTTTTCAAATTCTGATAGCTATTTTGTTTGTTCCCCTCGATCACTCGAAGGAAGGCAGCCACTTTTGTACCCATCTAGAAGGGTAAAATTACAACACACGAGTACTGATGGTGATGAAATACTTGTTGTGGATATGTGGAGACAAATACAGTTATTTTGTTGGTTTTGGTCAGAGAAGCCCCATTGGGTGGTTGAGATTTACTGAACAGCCTTTCCACTTTCCAATTATGGATTCGACTAGATATTTTCTTTTGATAGCTCCAACTATCAAAGTAACGTTGTTGGATATTGATATATCATAACAGAGTGTATTACAGAAATATTCGATTGCTATTATTGAGAAACATCATAATCATGATGGCATGATGATATGGTCAATATCATCTGCTGGGGGCAGCAGTATAAGAAGTCTGGTCATTTGTGTCTTGAGCAGCTGCTATTTCTTTTGTATCATGGGGTTGCCTCCTCCTCTTCTGAAGCATATTATATCCATATAAGAAGGTAATGCTGTGTTTGCAGATACAAAATGCATTCTATTTCCATCTTATTGTAGGTAATAACACACAAATATTAATTAAAATAAATAATAAAAAAACATTATCTGTAATGATACTTTGTCATAGCTGTAGTCCAGAAGCTGGTTGTTGGTTTTAAGCAATGCATTGTTGCCGGGCACCTTGAAGCTTTCCACAGCGGTGAATCGCTGGTCATACAGACTTTCTTCTCTGAGAAAACTGCCACAGCAGGACCTGAGCTCATCAACAGCCACACTGATGGCTTCTGTATTGTGGGTTTGCAGATTGTGCTGACTCCAGTCATCTGGGTTCAAACCAGAGATATCCCTGTTCACTTGCTATCATTGAAGAAAATACACACACTTCCCTGCTGTAGCTGCACATTTCATCAACTAGAACAAACATTAGCGTGTATGAGGTAGTTAAAATAAGAGATTGAATGATAGTTGATAATGTCCTTATCTGAAACATGTACACTTAATGGATATAGATAAAATGGTTTCATGAAGTGTAATACCACAGCTGCTTTGGTTGTGAAGAGCAACACCTTGCTTGATTGATTCAAATAAGTCAGTGATTGACAGTTAATTGTAGCTCCAACCATTTTTGATGTCACGATACCTCATATTCACATCACTAGTGAATCCCTAAAATACAGCGTTGTATTTAGTCCAAGTCTAATCTCTATACATAACAAATCTGAAAAGTGACATCCCTTGAATTATGCTGATCGGGTATGCAAACCAGGAACTTGTTTAGCATGATACCTCCCTTAGGTCTTAACTGTATAGCAATGACACTGTCACCATGAGGGGGGGAAATTAGGTAGTTTGCAGTTTACAAGTATACAGCTAATGACTGCTCTTGCTATTGTGTGTGCAAATTTAGAAATTTAAATTGTGGAATAAGCCACCAGCCTTTGTCATTAACTTTGATTTACAAATACATTATCTTTCTTCACAAATATAGTTTGGTGAGTATATTTCTGGTGACAACTGTTTACGTGAGAGATAAAGGTAAGGACAAATGTTGATTTAATCTAGGCTATGGTCTTTATTTGTCCTTGAATGACAGCATTGGTTGGTGCTGAACCAAGATGCTCCATGTGAAGATGGGTCATTGGGTACTGAACTGTCTTCAGAAATACTACCAGCTTTGATGGTTTGAAGGAACATATACATGTCTCTCTTGGTTTGTGGTGCCCAATGTGTGCTGTTCACATTGAATAGATTGCACATGTGAACGCTGGGCTCTCATGGAGCTTCACTCATGGAGTGGATTTTCACATAAGCTCCAACTGATCCCAGTGCAAGTAATTTCTCCATCCATCCATTTCAGGATTGCAGTAGTTAAAATGAAGGCATTAAGATTACAGTAATTACAAAGTTACTATAGCCTATCTATATTCTTAGATGTCAGGCGCAATTACAGTGACTAGGTAGTGTAGCTAGTTTTCTTGTGCTTTATCACTTGAAATTTACTTTTTGACATTAGGCTATGAGAAACCATACATTTTCTGTTAATCTGCTGCTGTCACAATTCTTAATTCTTAAAATTCTAGTTAGCAAATTAGCTTTATTTAAATACTCACAATACCTGTGTGAATGTATTAGAACTAGGGTATTGGTGGGATTTACATTCTGTTGTATACATACAGTAGACTCCGTTTTAATTTATACCCTTGATAAAGATGAACAAAATAATAAACTATATAAGTAATGAGGTATAATTTATGCAAAAAAATGCTGAAAATTCTAATACAATTGTTCAGAAAAACATATTTTGTTTTATTAAGAATATTTCTTTCCAGAAAACATCTGGATCACAATTATTCACACCCCTGACTATTATTTTACATTTAATCCAACAAAAACAAATCTTCATAAATATACAATGTATTTGAAGTTCATTGGAAGGTTATGGAACTATACAGTGGCCTACAATGGTTTCCTGTTTCTCTAGGGTATAAAAAGGAGGGAACACACATTTAAAATACTGTGGTCAGCCATCATCATGGTGAAAGGCAAATAACTCCCTGAAAGCATCAGACAAAAGGTTATTGATCTCTACAGATCAGGAGATGGGCAAAAAAATCACTAAAACGTTAAAAGATACCGCTTTCCACTGTTGTGTAAATTATTAGGAAGTTTAAGGCCACTGGAACAGTGGCTAACATGCCTGGTAGAGGACGCAAGTCTATCTTGCCCCAGCATGTAGTGAGACGGATTGTTTCGAGAGGCAAAAATAAGTCCAAGGGGAACAATTCAATATCTCCAAAACAACGTGGCATCTTGGGGTTACAAGGTGTCTAAAGCTACCATTCGACAATGCCTACATGGCAATGACCTTTATAGCAGTTTCAAGAAGGAAGACAGTTGTCTTTTGAAGACAATTCACCGAAAAAGGCATCTTCAATTCATCAAGCTACATCTGACCTACAATTGGAACCGTGGCTTGTGGCCGAATCAAGCTTTTTGGACATGCACATCAGCGTTATGTTTGGCGTCCAAAGAATGTAAGTAATGTTGAAAAGCACCTCATGCTTATGGTGTAACATGGTGGTGGATCTTTAATGCTTTGGGGTTGTTTTGCATCCACAGACCCTGGGGCCCTTATTAAAATAGACGGACCCATGAACTCCCGCATGTACCAAGACATTTTGTCCAAAAACCATGTTCCCTCTGCCAGGAGGCTACACTTTGGCTGTAGATGGACCTTCCAACAAGATAATCCCAAACATACATCCAAAGCAACTAAGAAATGGTTGACAGAGCACAAGACCAATGTCCTGATGTGGCCATCTCAGTCTCCAGACCTGAATCCAATTGAACATTTGTGGTTTGAACTAAAAAAAGCAGTCCACAAACGTCAACACAAGAATCTGAAGGAACTAGAATAATTCTGCATGGAGGAATGGTTGAGGATCACCCCCAAGAAGTTCGGGACCTCGTACGACACTACAGAAGGTGACTACTTGCTGTTATAATGGCCAAGGGAGGAACTACAAAGTGTTGATAACAGGGGTGTGAATATTTGTGATTCTTGATTTTTCTGGGGGAAAAAATGATAATTTGTAAACCGTTTGATTGTGGTTTGTGCCAATGCATTATTATAAAAAAATATAATTTTCAGAATTTTGTGAGCATAAAATAAAGCTCATTACTTATATAGTTTATTTTATACGATCTTTTTTGTTCATCATTATCAAGGGTATGAATAAAAATGGAGTATATACAATTTCCCATTCTATGATAGAATTGTCCACATTTCAATTCGTGGCTAAGTTCCATTGCAGCCAGCTTGCTCATGAAGGCACACAGACGCACATGTATACAGCACATTGACCCTTCTCCCAACTTGCTCATGAAGGCACACAGACGCACATGTATACAGCACATTGACCCTTCTCCCAACTTGCTCATGAAGGCACACAAACGCACATGCAAACAGCACATTGACACTTATCCCGGCAAGTAGAATACTCTGTGATGTAATGCCAAATACTCTTGTTTCATTGAACTTGTTGCACTCGTTTTTTACATGGACTCCCCAGAGTTGGCTCTAGTGCATTGAATGGAAACCTGGCATATTACTTGCTGGCTATCATTCACTGCCTGTTTTCTTAGCCTACAAGCAAATACCCTCCTAAAATATCCTGCGATTCGAAGTATCACTACACATGCCATTATGCTACGTTTGGTTAATATCGACTGAGGTCTTATACATTGATATTAGTGCAGTAAACTTTTAGAAGGGCAGTGCCTTCTTTGTAATCAAAGAGACTATGTTGGATTTTTATCTTCAATTGCCTGCAGGCCTCTTCAATGAAAAACACCATTGAAGACAGCATATTGCAGAGACCCCGGGTGACTTGGTTGAGTTTTCTTTATGTGGGCATCTCTGCACATTGCATGGTGCCTGGAGATTGTGTTTGACAACATTTTTTCATGTTCCTCTTTCCTGACATGAAGCAAGGTTTCCCTGTAAGACTCTCCCTTGCTCCTATGCTAAATGTGTGAAAAATTGCTTTTCTCCCCTTGAGGGGCTCAAATTCCAAATGTGTGCACACAAAAATGTCCATTGAAAGCTTAAGATTTAGCAATATCTACGTGCACCTACGCACCTTTGAGCAAATGTTCACAATTCCTTAAATTTGTATATGCATATTTAATGGTGCATCTACAAAAGTGCACTATTAAAGTGCCATTGCATGGCATCAAAATTTGACATAAACATTGATGATGTTGTTAATCAATTTGCCTTAGTACTTGAAAAATCAACCAAACAATTCATAATATATTTTATTTTACATTTATTTTGTTTACATTACATTTTACAAATATTTTCATTTTACATTCATCCTATGGTGAATCATGATGGGAGTGGTCTCTTTCAGGATGACAATGTCCCCATCCACAGGGCACGAGTGGTCACTGAATGGTTTGATGAGCATGGATATGATTGAAACCATATGGCATGGCCGTCTCAGTCTCGTCTTTCATCCCTCCAATAGAGTTCCAGACACTTGTAGAATCTATACCAAGGCACATTGAAGCTGTTCTGGTGGCTTGGGGTGGCCCAACACCCTATTAAGACACGTTATGTTAGTGTTTCCTTTATGTCTCAAAATTGAGAAAAGCGCATGCATATTAGTTTTCCATGTTCCTCAATAATATTGTAATTCTCAGTTTACCTTGGCTAAACACTCAAATGAAGTTAAACTCACATCCAGTTAAAATCAACAGTAAGTCCTAATTGACTTAAAATACAATCGCTGTAGCTGGATGTCTTCCCATGCAGTTTGAAGACAACAACGTCATGTTGTTATAATTTCCACATTGAGATGTTCTGAATAAATTAACTTTTTATTGAATTACACTTGATATTTAAGATCAATAGGCATTCATCAATATATGCTCAATTATATTAGCAGATCTGGGTTTTAAGCAAATTTGAATCAGATTTGTGATCGGTGTGCAAACATTTCTGAAGAACAAATTTGAGAACATAAGATCTATGAACTATGCCCTTTGGATAAATACGGCCCTGCATCCCTGTCTGAATCTAACTTTTTCCCATATGTTCAGGCCCACATAATCGTCTGCATGTTAGAGGCAGTGAATGTATTGCCTTGAATAAAATGGCTTATTCATACAGTTTGAAATGGCACGTTCAGCGCATCACTTGCACGTATCCACCCAAGGTAAAATTTATAGTCACACAACCTTTTTTAGTCAATTTTACTGCCAAAACAAGCTATGTAGAGCCCTTTTTATTACACAATATGCTATGTCAAAATGTCCCATCTGTCGCTTGGTTATCAATGGCTATGTAACCTAATTTGAAAGAAAGTTTTTTAGTACTCCTGCTGTGTTTGGATAAGTTCATGAAATTTGATTGCTTTGGAGTGCCTGGTATGCAGCATCAGACAGACCTTTCATGGATAGTGTTTAATACGGTGTGTCATGATGAGTCACAATCACTCCCTCCAATTTTATGAGACTCAGACTGACAGGTATAACACAGAAACACATTTTTCATTTTTGATAAATTCCTTTGTGCGCCATCCTAGGGTGAACCTGGCATTACATCACATGGCTGTATGGAGCTACAGTTGAACATTTTGATCTGCATTGCAGGCTAATATTTCAATCTCTGAAAGCTGAATTGTAAAATTCAATGTTTGCTGCACAATTAGTAGCTGACATCAGAATCATTATTTTCATGAGAAAGGTTATATACATTCAAGGATTAGAGTAAAAAAAGGAAATTAAATAATATCCATCCAGCAGATGGCACTGCCATTTATTTGGACTGTTTTTTTAAAAGACAGTCCTGATCCCACAGAAAAAGAGATCGCCGTAAGAAACTATGAGGGGGATATGAATCCAAACTGCTTCTGATGGAGCGTGAATCCACAAACACCTGTATGAAGTGGCAGGAGGACATTTTTGCAGTTTGTATAATATTGTTTTGGCACATAAGGGGAAACTTACACAAGATTGTAATCGTTGTGTTCACCACATCTGCAATGACACACAGGGGACACATGCCAGCAAACAATGTGGATTGTTTAAATATTGTGTCTGACCTTGTGAGGCCTGGACAGATTTACGTCACGTGGAGTGAAGTGTGTGCAAAAAGCTAATATTCCCTTTGAAAAGTCTTGACAGTACTGCTGAGAAAGATGTTCTCAAAAATGCAAATGTGCATGGTAATAAGGTACCAAGCACCGACAGGCTCTGCTAATACCTACCAATTGTTCTGGAATACAAAGACAAGCTAAAAAAGATACCAAATACCAAAAAAGGCATTCAAGAGATGTTTGAAGAAATATTCACATATAGGGAATTGTGTTGCTTTAATTGCTCTGCTTGCATTCATAAAATCATCATATATATGGAATGCGAACTTGTATATTCTGATTGCAGCATTATATTTTATTGTAATCCTTGAAATGTTGCCACTGCAGTTTTGCCACTCGGAACTCGTTTTTTAGATGAATGGCAATGTGTTGGATGTGTCTCCTCAGTAATTAAAAGGCATTGCTTAATTGCTTATGAGATACGATAGCGGCCCTTGAAGCAAGTGAAATTGCAACGTGCTACACTTTTTTTGTTTTTATGACTTGCTGTATCTGCTTAGAACGGCCAACAGTAGACGCTAGAGATCAACCTGCAATCTATGCTGTTGCTGTGATCAACGCCATTTGGTGGAGCATCAGCTCCCTCCACTGAAACAAATAAGCTGCAAGACCCATTTAGCACCAACTGTCTATTTTTCACTGAGTATATTGCGATCGTAAAGTTGACATGTATGTTGTTGTTGACATTTATAGCTACAGTATATGTCCTGATGACATGCAGTTCATTGTCAGCCATTGACATATAAGATAACTGTGACTCTCTGTTTTGGTTCCACCAGTTCACTATCTCTTAATAAGACTTCAACTCGAACCGCTTAGAGCTGAGCGTATGAGATTTCCCAGAGACAAGCTGAAATTGCAGAAACTTTCCAGTCAAAATTCCCATCAGTGAATTGATTTGGAAGTAAACAGAGCTTTGTGGACAAGACTTTAGACCTGTTTCTTTTTTTGTGTGTCTAAGATAGAACTCGTATTATACAGTGGCAAGGAGTTTAAGGGTTGACAATTTTCCTGTGCTTTCTGAAATGTTACTGTAGGCACAATGTAAAAATGTTTGAAATGAGTACTTGTCCAGGAAGAGGAAGAGCAAAAAATGGCAGTAATGGATACAATTATGCGAGAAACCGTAAAATAAGAGTGCAAGTATGCTGTTGAAGACCTTGTTCGGTGGCATTGTTGGCTGATGGAATTCATGGGCCAGAGGAACGTCTGAGACTGGGGTCCTTTTTTTCACTTTGACAGGCTGGTAAAATGAGGCGAGGCAACAGCTAAAGGAGCTGCTGCTGTGCTGTGTGTTGAGTGTGGTTAAAACTTGTTCCTAAGGAGTTAAGGGGTACACTGGCCTTCACACTAAGGTAAGGGTGGGTTCATATGCTAGAAGGTGGAAGATGGGCTCTTACCTGATCTCAGCATCCAGGAGGGGAAATGCATTTCAAAGGATAAAATAGAGTAGTAATGGGATGCTTGTCATTGTCCCTTAATCTGTGAATGGGACTGAGGCAGGACTGTACCAATAAATGGACACTGGCATCTGTCCATGAATCCGTATACAGAAAAAAGAGTTAAACTAAGAAGTCTTCAGGGAAGGGCCATAGACTCACTGGGAGTGAAGGAGTAAACTCGGCAGTGCCATAAACTCCTAAGTGCAGGGGAGAACAATGGCTCTGAGAAGGCAGGAGAGGAGAATGAGAGTGTGGGCGACAGCAGGGGGAGTGAGATAACACATAACTCCACGATTGTGTATATTCCTCGGCCTCTCAGGGACATCCAACACAAAACCCTTATCTAAGAATTCTGAGGAGCAGAAGAGGGTGAATTGTGGAGAGTTTGTGGAGCCTTGGGCCAGGAGCAGGGGGGCTTTGCGCATTGTTTCCCACCCACATCTATAGACCATTTTGGCTCAAACTCAGCCAAAATATATGGGAAATTCAATGTATACTTGGAAATGATAGGGAAAAGACTGACTCTGAATATTAGAGGATATGGTTAAGGAGCAAAGCTCTGAATGGAACAAATACAGTACATCAGTGCCAAATACCTTATACACATGTGCATTGATATCATATGTCTATTCATGAGTATCATTTATATATTAGGGTTGAGAGGAATCATGAGTGAGTGAGGAGATTTTTTAGGTGCATTATAAATTATATTTGTATACTGTTTAGAAAAATCAAAAGTTTCTGTAATCTGTGTAAGTATTAAAAATCTAAAGATAATTGTTTTTTGTCTTAGAGATCATGCCCTTCTAATTTTTACCTTTTTACATTTCCTTTTATTTTCTATTCTAATGATCAGCAAACTTCTAGCTGAGAGAAATACATATTTTTACTGCTGCTACAGGCCAAATAAAATATTACAGTATAGCTGCCATTACTGTTATGGCCACTACCTCTAGTTGGGTTGATTCTTAAACTATTTATTCAGTGCACCACCTTTACGTACTTTATTAAAGATGGTGTTAATGGGTTCATTTGTATGTTTCCTGTTACTAATAGGTATGGAGTTCCTGAAGTGACATGGTGAAATGGTTTTTTTTAAACATTATCTTGTGAAAACGAGATACGACTGGAAATACTTTTGTGTGGGCATAAGACACGACCGGAAATGCTATCGTGTGCGAATAAAATAACATTTATTTTATGCAGATCTAACTATCTCTAGTTTATTCAAGGTGCATACATTCAGTAAACTGAAGCATGCATGGTTTTTGTGAAATGTATTGGATTGTGTCTATATCATGAGCATTTTACATTGCTATCTTTTATTTTGATCATATTTTGTATAAATGATTTTCATATGAATTATAACTTAATAGTAAGCAAGTAAGCAGTAAGTAAGAATTAATACCGTAGTTGTAGTTATGCTAGATAGCTATCTAGTCTTTTTGTGTTAGCTGGCTACTGTTGCTACCATATAATAAAGCCAGATAGCTAGGTAAATCAGTGATGTCCTGCTGTGAACCAAATGGAATACTGAGCGTCTTTGTTGTTTATGCAACCAAGCCAGTAGACCTTCTGTACCGTAGCCTTCATTTAGTGAATTCAGGTAAACTGGATTACCTACTTATGTGTTTGAAAAGCTAGTTACAGTTGGTTATTTTGTGTTGTATAGCTTACAAAACACAGTTGAACACAGTTTATTATTTGGATAATTTACCTACGTATGTAAATTAGCTTGTGTTGTAGTCTTTTTTGTTGCAATCGTGATTAGGGTTATGCTTCTACTTAAGTAAATTAGTCAAATAATAAACAGCATATCTAATGCTAGCCAACTCCTGCTACAATGCCTTTATGATAAATAATACTATGCCAACTTTCAGTTAATTGAAGCAAACCTGCCATATGCTCTTAAACAGCAAGTGTCTATGTTGACATGTGTCCTGTCCGCGATAACAGGCCACATGTCCACGAGATAACGTCTCCCGCAAAAATTGTACACGTTATGGACACCTGTTGTAAAGCGCTTTGAGCTGCATTTAAATGTATGAAAGGCGCTATATAAATAAAATTTTACTTACTTACTTACTTACATAGAACTATAAATCCTGATTGCAGTGCGTTTAAAGTGTTTTCTACTGCAATCAAAAATTCCCCACAGTCACAATTATAAATGCTAGCTAGCTAATTCATTCTCCTCTTCCTCCACAATCATGTTATGAACTTCAAGCATGCGAAGTTCAACATTCAAATGTTGAAACACAGTTTCTACAATTGTAAGTACAATGTAACAATGTGTACATGCACAGCAGTTACACTGTACCTACTTCTGTAGTTACAGTGTACTTACACAGGTTTAGCACCACTTAATGTAAAAGGCGACCAACATTTTTTCACCATGTCACTTAACGGGCTCTGTAAATAGACTTGCTTTTAATAGCAATATTTTCAATGCTGCATTCTTGTTCATTCATTTTTGTATTCTTACTACTACTAAGCTTAGCACTCTATTATACAACATGCCCTTTATATAGTCTCTGTGTTTAATTTGCATACAATTCCATGACCTATAGTACTGAAGAATTATACTTTATTTCCCATTTTCTCTGCAATCTTTCCAATATGCATGTTTGAATGAGCTTAACATCCCATTAGTTGGCCAGGGGTCTGATATTTTCATTCTTTTGAGACTGCCTTTGGTATGGTATTGGACTGGTATTACAATTTTGTTTCTCTTTTATTTTTTTAACTGCTTATTATTCAGCCTCAACTCAAAATAGAATGACATGACCAAAAATGTGGGATAAACATTTACACTTTGAAATGTTGGGTTATTAAAGATTTAAACATGGTATTATATAATAATAATAATAATAATAATAATAATAATAATAATAATAATAATAATAATAATAATAATAATAATAATAATAATAATAATAATAATAATAATAATGATGATTATTATTATTACTTAATTATAATAAAAAACAGTAATTAGAAAATAAAGGTTTTTAATTCCTTGCTATTTTAAATTAAACGCACAACAAATTAAGTGTCTGAGCATCTTTGAGCTTGACAGAAAATAAGACTTCACAAATATGACTTTAATGATATCAGATTTCATTATTATGTCATATTTAATCACAATGTAGGCATACTTGCAGATAACAAAAAAATTGTTCCAGCTATGGGATATTCAGAAAAGAAAAATGTCCACTGTAGGAATATCAATAGCCAAACCAGTGCAGATCATTAAGCCATCTGCAGAAAACTAAAAACATTGTTCACACCAAATAAGGTAATACACAAATGAAAAATGTGCACTGTCTGGAACCAATCTTTCAGCCTATCTGAAAAGAAAAAAACATCAGAAGAACGCCAATATTCTAGGCTACTTTATAGTATGTTTGGTCTATTTTTCATGTCAACAGAGTCTCTGTATTTCAAGTTGGTTGGTGTTTAGGAACATTAGCCCGTCCATGTTTCAGACATTAATCGGTTTCTTGTTTACAGTCAGGCCTACTTTTGTGAACACTTGCTCAGAAGGTACAGAGGTTGTAGGAATGCAAAGTACTTCTTTACCAGCCTTGATAGAGCAGGCGCTTCTGCTAATGTTGCCGGCTTATCGTATTAAAATAATTTCTATTTGAGTTTTTGCTTTTTTGCTTTTTGCTTTTGAGTTTACTCCAAGATTTACTCCATCTTGAATGGATACAGGATATTTTCCTTTACACATTGAACTGTGCCCATCCCTAATATACTGTATACTGTCATTGGAAAAAACTTGATACTAACATTTTGAACTAGCAAGCTGCCTATTCCTGTTTTAGTAAACTTGTTCACATTGGAAAAAATGAGAATCAGATTTTGATGTGATTTTAATACTCTTATTATTCAACTAATCTAATAGAATCTAATAGAATTAATAGAATGTGGTATACAATCATTTACTGAAGAATATTGTAACCTGTAATGTAACCTGTAAAGCTGATTGGATGAGAGAACCAATGTCCAATTGTTGATCCTAATCTCACTCAGTGAAATTGTCTAGTGGAACGAAGGGCACACTCACAATGAATGCACAAGCTATTGCCACCTTGTTAACATTGTCAATTCTTACTGTATGTCATTAACTTTGTTAAAGGTGACTGTGGCAACCCCATATGTCCCCAGATCTTGACACATGTTCAGAATTGGGTCCCATCACTAAACAAGCTGTTAATAGCATTTAATGAAATGTGGTCTTCAGTGGTCTTCATGTAAATAACTACTTTTAGTAAATAGCTCACTGTCCCCAGAACAAGAGCATGTGCTGATTTTCTCAAAAGGCTTTTGTGTGGCTTCTATTTATTTTCTTTGTAAGCCCTCCTTCTGAGTCTGAAATGGGATAAGCTGGTTTTCTTCACTCATAATAACATTTATTAGGTGCTTTATTGTCAACGGCTGTCTCATTATTTGAGGTAAGATGGGAGGAAAGGCTCATAGGCTGAGGAGTATGATAGTTTTGAATAGATGACAAATAGATCATTCATAGTCAAGCCTTAATTGACCATTTTATGACATATTTTTAGCATTAAACAAGGAGGAGGATTATTTTTTAAGGTGGATTTTCAAGTGCTTGATACAACTTAGACACTACTTTGGATTTAGGAGTATTGTGATGATCAGATTCTAAGGACTCTAGTCTGGCCGATTTCTGTATATTCATTTTATTTTTTTATAAAAACATAATCTAATTTCTTGACAGGATCTACTTTTCGGTGTGCATATAATTGGTGTGCCCCATGGGTGTGTTTGAGGGAGGCTAATAAATTAAACATTTGAGCATTTGAGCATTTAAAACTTATAAGGGTTTTATGTGACCACACAGCATAGGGTAGGCACCTTAATTCGTAGCCAAACATATTCGTTTCTCTGAAGGGTTATACAAATAAAGTAAGTGGCATAAAGTGGAAGGCATCTCCAGTATACAGTACCCTGTAAGAACAGGCTTTGTAGGTTTTTATATATTTTCTCTTGACAGTGATGTTTTTTAAGTGATGGAAATACATGAATAGTAGTATATGACAGTGGACGGAGATTGGCAACTCATCAAACAGTGTTAAATCACTGCTATGCATTGCTCAAAAATATTCTAATGGTCTTGAACAGTCAAAATCATGTTTTTCTTAAAATAGGATGATGTTTGGGTGAAACCAGATGACAGCTTGAAAACTAACCATCCGGTATGCCGATAAA
This sequence comes from Aldrovandia affinis, assembly GCA_029706075.1. Classification (NCBI taxonomy): domain Eukaryota; kingdom Metazoa; phylum Chordata; class Actinopteri; order Notacanthiformes; family Halosauridae; genus Aldrovandia; species Aldrovandia affinis. Next base: position 972,061 of record JAINUG010000010.1, on the reverse strand, counting down.
GATGGATCAAGCTCCTCCTTTATGTACAAAAAAAATCATTGTGGTGTTACAATCCTATTGGCTGACAGGGGAGTATTTGTGAAAGGAGAAAACCCAGCTCATTTTAATACACCAATGACAGCTTACCAACAATAACTGACTGTAAGTGTCATCACTCTTAGAATAGGGGTGTTCAGGTTGTTTACAAGCAAACATAGCTAGCTACAAAAATTCAGACAGGCAGCAATAGGTGTTCACTAACATGGTAAAAACCTCACTGTGTTGTGCCTGAATATCATAAATCAAATGTGTCCTTACCCATTTTATCAAAAAAGATGAGCAAGAGAAATGGCTTCAATTAAGGTTCAACGCACTCTCGTGTCTTCTATTTTAAAAACACAGGACTCGTTGCTGACGTAGGTTAATAGGTGTGTCAAATAAGGTGAGTATGTGAATATTAGCTCACCTCCCACTCAGTCTGCCTTACAGCTTTGCTCATAAGGCTCATAAGGCAATTCTGAGCATTTTAATCGGGAAAAAACTATGAAGGATGATTTTGGCACTCGGTAAGGTAATATACATGTCAAATACAATGACATTTCGAAATGCAATATTAGTTAACATGTTAAACAAAATAAATACTATTTAATTAAAGAAAATTATATTTATTTTAAATACCTGTAAAAATATATTTTAGGTACAAACTTTAGTTTTTTTGTTTTTTTAATCTAAAACTGTGCTGTTGGCCTTACATGGAGAAGATACCACCCTGTTACAGTGCATACATTTTCCATGACATTTGGCCAAGATGAGTGCATGGATTTGAATGCCTCGGAATAAATAAATAAATATCAGCATGAATTTTTAGCAACCATGTTTTATTTCATGTATTTTAATTTAAACCATCTAAATGTCTCTATAGCTACTCAGGTTGAAGACATAACAAGGTAATTGGATGTGATAAAGCAGTGATTCATTTGATAAAGAAAAAGAACAATCATAGTTTGGTGCAGTCCACAATCATATTTTGGTGCAATCAAACAAAGTATCATGTTAACTAAATGGATTAGACTGCAGTTCTCCAATGCACCACTTTGAGAAGTGGGATGGAATTTCTTTTTTCAGGCTTGTTAGTTCTGCTGGCTCTGTAACATTGTAGGGGAAACAATTACAGCAAACACTGCTGGGGATAGCTTTAGTTGACATGTTTGACCTTTGCTTCATTGTACAATGTATCAAAATGTTCAGTCTAATGTTAGCTTAATTAACTGAATCTTGGCAGACCATTCATGTGTATGAACATGTGCCTAATGTAATAAACACAGCACTGTATACAACTGATAACATTATTTCCATTTGTTATCATTATTATTATTTGTTACATGCTTATTACTGTGGGGTATAGAGTAGTTTCCAACTTATATAAGACTCACTTGATAACTGCCAAGTCTGGATTTGGATTGCTTCTTTTTTTCCTCAGGATGTCCTTAGTTACTGTATGTATGTAACTAAACTGATAATATTTTAGTAATAAAAACATTTAAAAATAAATGTTACCATTGAGACCCTAGTCTTCTGTAGTTGGAGTTAACATTAACTTCAGTAGGCCACTGTTTATAGATTTAAAATGTTAAATTGGCGTAATTGAGACAGATATTTATTTGTGTAGGACTGGTTGTCAGTCTGGAATGAAATTGGCTAGAATACCCAGTGTTGGCTCTAATGGACTGAAATATCCTGTCACATTTTGTGGATGAAATGATGCGAATCTCCATTGATAAAATCTGTGACCCAGTTGCCAAAGTCTAAGTGGGTGGTATCAGTTGTCACTGGCTGACTCTTCTTAGAGTTAAAATTCATGGACAGTAGCTGACTGCTCTGATGCACTCTCTTTAGGTCACCACACAGCCTCCATACAAAATGCACTGGATATTTAATTTAGCTGAATGAGATATTTCATTCCAGCACTCAAACATTAAATGCTCTATTCCTTATCGTTATTGACCTCTATCTTAATTACAGGATTACATACTATCCTTTTCCATCTCCTGGTTCCTGGCCTGGGACTGGCAGAATATCACTTATTTGAGTTCTGGTGATGTTAATAACAAACAAAATAATTGTGTCTATGTATATTTTCTATCAAACAAGTTGCTTCAAACTGAACATCACAACCTTTTTAAGTCCTAAAATATTACATAGAAAAACAAAGCATTCGATTACATAAATACCAAGGCATATAAATGCACACTTTCTATATATCCTTTTACAAATTTACAAACAATATTACAAATCATAATATTTATACACAACATGAACCATACACCAAAGATCAACCGTACGGGTCTGCACGTTGAAGAACACGAAACTCTGGGCCTCCAGTACCACTGTTACTGTTTAATAACAATAATTATCCAAATACTTATTTTGCGCTCATCCTCTTCCTCATATACTTATAACTAGAATTAACAGTGCTCATTTTTCAATATTTTATGGTACGCTGTTCTACTGCATATTACTGCTATATACATATATCAATTAATTTTGAGCGTAAGGGAGCAGCAATGTAAAAGAATGGTTTTCACTCACTCGTCAATAAAGATTGTGTGGCATTTTTCAAACGATTAGGGGTGTTAACCCTGGTGCCCTGGTTAAATTCCCACAAAACTGTCTCTGTATATCAGGTCACCTTATCATCCTCCTACATCTGACTACACAGTCCCATGCATTCCATACCCACTTTGATTCCTCAGGTCAACACCGCAAATGGGAATCGAGTTCTCAGTTGACCTATCTGGTCAAATAAAGATACATCAAATAAAATAATAATAAGATACAATTTAAGTATGCATTTATTTCCATTACCTTTTTACACTGGCTATTCTTTAAATGATCAAATATGGCAAATAAACTCAGCTGCTTATTGTCATTAGACATAACAACATAGGAAGAACATAAGAATACATAATGACGAACGGGCCGTTCAGCCCATCTAGGCTCGTCGTGTCCTAATCTAAAGGGTATCTAGTACTGCACCTAGCCTGGTCTTGAACAGCCCAAGTGTTTCTGCCTCTACTACCTGACCTGGAAAGCTGTTCCAGGCATTGACAACTCTCTGTGTAAAGAAAACCTTCCTAATATCCATGCAGAATTTGCCTTTAAGTAATTTCCACCTGTGGCCACCTTGTTCTGCTAACCAAACTTATCTTAATAAATCTTTGGTGGTTCACTTTGTTAATCCCTTTTAGGAATTTAAAAACCTCAATCAAATCCCTATAGTGTTAGTGTTTATACAGGATCCTGTTAAGAACCATTTATTGGGTCAGGGCTGGAACATGAACAAACAATGCAGCTCTCATGCAATGGTTACAAAACGCATTTAATTTTCAATCAATTCAATTTTCAGGTATCAGCAGTGCACTTACAAATATAAAAGTGTCTATATAGGCAAAGGAACCCATTGCTTATTTGCATTCAGGTTACAGTAATCTAAGATGCATACAGCTGAATGGTCATGATCTATGCTACTGACAATGAGACATCTGAACTGCCATTTTCTCAAACTGCATGCTTAATATTGTAGTTTGTTTAATTGTTGAGTTGACATTCCTTAACCTTTTAATGTATTTGACCGAGGTGTCGCTAAAGCACCTTTATGTTGATATTGTAAGATTAAAGCAATGTGTATTGATTGCATTTTTTCTGGGTATTCAGAGCTACCTTATATAAGCAATTCATGCAACCCCTCTAATAATCTGAAGAAAGTGTATATAATGAAGTGTTCCAGGATTAGAGTGATATTAATACAATTAATCAACTTTCAAAAGCTTATTAGAGGAAGAAAATAACTTGTGTGAGAGATGGAAATGGAAAGAAAATTACTCCACAAGAAATGTGTAGCATCCAAATGGTCTTGGTATATCCAATGCCTGTCAATTAATTATAGTTTAGAGATATGTTGAAAGACTTGCGGTATCTTGAACAAAATGATATTATTCAAAGCACTAAATTGAGTTAGAATGTACATAATCTCATTAATATTCTGTATATCAGCCATTTGCAACCATTTCAGAAAACCATTTCAAATTTTTTTCCTCAATACTCAAAATCCTTACACAACAGCCCAATTTGTAATCTTGTAAGGTTTTCTGTTTGAATCTCACAAAACATTCATAATTATATAAAAAAGAAAAATAATGAAGCCATTAAGCTGTCAGGGCAAGAATGGATTATGCTTTTTTAAATATAAATTGGGGGGGCATGGCCTGCCCGTTTATGTCATGGATTATGCCTCTGGCATTATGAGAGAGGAACAGAGCTTGTCAGGACAGATACAGTGCTTTAGAATGATGGAAGACTCACCTTGAAGGGGATATTTAGTGCTTCTTATGGTGAGGGCAGGCATTGCCAAAATGATATTAGCTTGTAAGGGATAAATACTTTTAACAATGCTGTGGAGTGGAAATAATAACTGCTAATGGAGTTTAATTTAATAAAAGTAATTCTAAAATAATTTAAATATGTATATATGTTTGGTCTGTGATTTATCAATGTGATTTATCACTTGAAGTTGCATTTGAAGTAAATATATTTGTTTGTGTTTTTTACTGCCTGGGGAAAGCAGTTCTAGACTTTCAAAAAGGCATGAGAACATTCACATTGGCAGCTGTAATCTTTGCTAGGAGATATCTTTGGCATCGGATATTACACATTTACACAACGCTGTAAGTATAATAATCAATCATGAATGCAAGAAAGGATGCACAACAATTAACAGTTGATTAATACATAATTATCAAAAATGTTTGTCCTTTAACGTAAAGGGACAAAATAAAAAAATATGCACATGCTCTGAGATAAATTACTGGACTAGATACATTTACATTTTACATGACATGCGATAACTTGTAGTTGAAAACTAGATGTGCTGCAGCATCTGTAGTAGTTTCAGTGGCTTGAGGACAGAGGCCGGTAAGCCTGCCAGAAAGGAATTGCAGTAGTCCAGGAGAGATGATTACCAGAGCCTGGACCAGGAGTTGAGTGGCCTCTTGGGTGAGGAACATGCAAATTCTCTGGATGTTGTGGAGGGAGAATTGGCAGGTCCGGGTGATTGCTGCAATGTGCCCCGAGAAGCACAGTTGGCCGTCCAGAGTCACTCCAAGGTTCCTGGCAGACCGGGATGGAGACACTAAAGAGCCTTCCGCCTAGATACTAGATTTAGTACTGTACTTCTAAGAAGTTATTCAGAAATGTCATGTGGGGTACTTTTTATATGGAAAACACTGTCTCTGGCGCTGCTCCAGAATCTCCCATAAGTGTTTAATTGGTTTGAGATCTGGTGACTGAGATGGCCATGGAGGAATGGTGACTGAGACAGCTAAGGTCTCTACCAGGATGACAATGCCCCCATCCAGAGGGCACAAGATGTCACTGAATGGTTTTATGAGCATGAAAACAATGTAAACCATATGGTATGGCCATCTCAGTCGCCATATCTCAACCCAATTGAACATTTATGAGAGATTATGGAGCGCCGCCTGAGACAGCGTTTTCCACCACCATCAACAAAACACCAAATGATGGAATTTCTCATGGAAGAATGGTGTTTCATCCCTCCAATAGATTTCCAGACACTTGTAGAATCTATGCCAAGGCACATTGAAGCTGTTCTGGAGGCTTGTGGTGGCCCAACACCCAATTAAGACGCTTTATGTTGGTGTTTCCTTTATTTTGTCAGTATGACTTGTGTGCTGATTTACAGTAGGCTCCATTTTTATTCATACACTTGATTAAGATGAACAAAAGAGATCATATAAAGTAAACGATATAAGTAATGAGGTATATTTTATGCTCAAAAAATTCCAAACCTACATTACTTACACGTACAATACAAAAACATATTTTGTTTTATTAATAATATATTTTTTCCAGAAATCATCTGGATCACATTATTCATACCCCTAACTATTCTTTTAAATGTAATCCAACAAAAACAAATCTTCATAAATATACAACTTATTTGAAGTTCATTGGAGGTTACAGAACTATTCAGTGGCCTACAATGTTTCTTGTTTCCCTAAGGTATAAAAAGAAGGGAACACATGTTTGAAATACTGTGGTCAGCCGTTATCATGGTGAAAGGCAAATAACTCCCTGAAAGCATCAGACAAAAAGTTATTGACCTCTACAGATCAGGAGATGGCTACGAAAAACGAAAAAGTTAAAAGATACCGCTTTCCACTGTTGTGTCAATTATTGGGAAGGCAAAGTGGAAAACGGTGGCCAGGTAGAGGACGCAAGCCTATCTTGCCCCCACGTGTAGTGAGACGGATGGTTTGACAGGCAAAAAGGAAGTCCAAGGGGCACAGTTCAATATCTCCAAAACAACCTGGCATCTTGGGGTTACAAGGTGTCTAAAGCTACCATTCGACAACGCCTACATGACAATGGCCTTATGGCAGATTTGCAAGAAGGAAGCCTCTTTTGAAGACAATTCACCGAAAAAGGCGTCTTCAATTCATCAAACTACATCTGACCTACAATTGGAACCGTGGCTTGTGGCCGAATCAAGCTTTTTGGACATGCACATCAGCGTTATGTTTGGCATCCAAAGAATGTAAGTAATGTTGAAAAGCACCTCATGCTTGTGGTGAAACATGGTGGTGGATCTTTAATGCTTTGGGGTTGTTTTGCATCCACAGGCCCTGGGGCCCTTATTAAAATAGATGGAAACATGAACTCCAGCATGTTGCAAGACATTTTTGCAAGAGAATAAGGTCAATGTCCGGACGTGGCCTTCTCAGTCTCCAGACCTGAATCCAATTGAACATTTGTGGTTTGAACTCAAAAAAGTAGTCCACAAATGTCAACCCAAGAATCTGAAGCAACTAGAACAATTCTGCATGGAGGAATGGTTGAGGATCCCCCCCAAGAAGTTTCATAACCTCGTACAACACTACAGAAGGTGACTACTTGCTGTTACTTACTGATAACAGGGGTGTGAATATTTGTGATTCTTGTTCTATCTGGGAAAAAAATGATAATTTGTAAACCGTTTGATTGTGGTTTTTGCCAATGCATTATTATTAAAGAATATCATTTTCAGAATTTTGTGAGCATAAAATAAAGCTCATTACTTATATAGTTTATTTAATATGATCTCTTTTTGTATGAATAAAAACGGAGCCTACTGTATATGTGTTGTTGTGGGTCTTTCGTTTTTGATTATCAAAAAGAGCATGATGGAGTTTAATTATGTCTTAGTAGTTCAGTTAATTATTTCAGAATCCTTATTTCAGTTCGTTTTAGCTTTAAAAAGTATAATGGGGAGTGCTGGGTGGCTCATCTTGTTAAGGCACTGTTCTAGTGTAGGGCTACATGGTCTGGCATCTAATCTGGCCCGTGCCAGTGTCGACTGTGCACGGACATCCAACCACAGTCTTATGCTCATTTGAGTGATTTATGCAATGTTGGTGTTTAAAATTTAAATGTTTAAGAAAGCAATCAACGGCAAATCTAATTCACATACCCTTTAATTAAAAATCATATTAGAGTTGAAATATGACGGAGCCATAAAGTGAAATTCAAGATTTCATATTTCATTTTATTATCGGTTTTATTTTGAGGAAAAATCACCCCCCCCCACCACCTCTTTCCTTCCTTGATTATAGACACCAATCATTTCCTTCACTGAGAAAATTGAATTTTCACCCTTCTTATTAGCCTGGGTTTATCTATAAAGATAATAATAAAGTATGACTCCATTTTTAGAGCTCTGTATTCATAGAACCTGCTTGCCTTCTGTGACACCCATCACTTCAAAGATCTTTTTGTGGCTGCTGCCTAATTGAAATTTCTGTTCAGCTCTGTTGCAGAGAAAGATTTTGCAGGGCTGATTTGTTCTTTATTTCTTCCATATTTCACAACGGTTTGCTTTAATTAAATGTTCATTCAAGTCCAGCAGGCTAGGCCTATGCTGTATATTTTATATGGCGACAACAAGAAGAATTATTCTGATCAATTCAAATTATGGTTATATAATCCATGTCTGAAATAAATAGAATATATGACATACTGAGAATAATGTAGTGTGTCCATCTTTGGACATTTTCAGGTACCAGACATCAGCCCTCAATCCTCTGCTAAAAAGACATATCTCATTGCGGCCATCCAGTCTGGGCTTCATTCATCATCCATTCTAGCCTAATCTAAAACTCCTTCATCCCAAACGGCCTTATGCCTCAGCTTTTAAGGCTCTGCTTCACAAGCGATCAAAAGCAGAATCATCCAAAACTCTCACTTTCATACACCCTCACCCCGTATGGACTGACGCTAAACCGTTTCATGAACTTCTCACAGAGAGAGACTACACAGGGTTTCTAGGCATTTATGTTGCCTTGCAGAGACAGTGGCTGGGATTCAATCTAATGCATTTAAACTAAATAAGGACAAGTGCATGCAATTCAATCACATCAAACTGACCGTTCTTGGATTAATCTGGCATCTCAATGAATTCTGTTCAATGCACTGCATCTCTCTACGGTGAGGGAAATAAGGGAGATTGTAACCAATGAAAATTTGTATTCACAGAGGGATTGGCACCATGGGTTGCCTCTAATTGATTAGGCTGTTTCCCTCTGATTGGTCAGGCAGGACTAAAAATACTTTCCTTTGTGCTAAATATGTTAGTTAGGGTTGCATTTTTACAGTTTTTTATCCAGCTGTATGTTTGCATTTCTGTAGTATAGCATTAGGAAGATATTACACTGTGAAGAAATAGATTGTTGTTACTTGAAAATTACTTTAAATCATCCTGGTAATGGCATAATGCCTGATCTGCACAGATCATATTAATTGACATTTACAATGTAAATATTCCTTGAATTCGGGCACGGAGAACGAAGAGTAAATTTATCCACAAGTTCAGATAATTTCTTTAGATATAAGAAAATGCTACGCAATTTTGATGTTGATGTGATGTGATGTAAAGGAAAATGCTGTCACAAGATCACATTCGGAAGCTATACCTATTGCTATTAGGTATTAAGCTAATTATTTAATTTACAAATTACAACTGCATATGTGGCTCAGTAGGTAGAGCATGGCGTTGGCAACGTTTAGGTCGTGGGTTCGATTCCCATTGGGACCACATATACTGAAAAATGTATGCGTACGCTTTTTGAAAGCGAAAGTAGTCGCTAAAAGGTTGCAATATCTACATCAGATTTACTAATATATACACTACCGTTCAAAAGTTTGGGGTCACCTTCCATCTGGACTATGGCTAATCGGGCACTCCTTCATTCTTCAGCAAGATAACGACCCGAAACACACCTTGAAGTTGTGCAAGAACTATCTGGTGAAGTAGGAATGTGAACAACAACTCAAACTAAAGACCTGGCCTGCCCAGTGTCCAGACCTCAATCCCATAGAACTTGTATGGGACAAACTGGAAAGGAAGAGTCAAAGCAAAGCAACCCACAAGTTTATCTGGGAATTGCTGCAGGATAGCTGGGAAAACATGTCGGGTGATTTCCTGCTAAAACGTATTAACCGAATGGCCACTGTTTGTGAGGCTATTCTCACGCCAAAGGGTGACTATTTTGAGGAATCCAAGATTCAATTTTCAATATAATTTTCTTGAACATTTCTTTGATGTTCATTTTGTTCATTGTTACATGTGTTTTTGTCATTTTAAAGTATTTACAGAAATGTATACGGTGTAAAGCATTGTCAATTATGAGATAAAAATAGTTTCCAGCAGGTGACCCCAAACTTTTGAACGGTAGTGTATATATATATAGTAGTAGGAACGGGGGTGTGGGGTTTCCACGTGACCAAGTTCGATAACAAAATACAACACAAGAAGTTCAACTGTAAACAACAGGAGTTTATTGGGAAAAACTCACAATGCGGTAGATGGGAAAAAAATTAAAATAAGGCAAACAATCCAAATCCGCAATCCGTACTCATACTCTTTTTCCATTTTTCAAGTTCTAATACACATTCATGTTCTCAAAGAAAACAGTTCGGTAACAATCAGGGTTGTCAGGCAGTCCAGGTCAAAATGATAAATCCAATAATACTACTATTCTCTCACTCTTACACTTTCTCCCCAAATGCGTTTCCCATATGGTACTTTGAAACCAGATAGATTATCCGCCTTCTCTTTTAACCCCGAGGATTTCCAGGTGCGTCTCATGTCATCCGGAACTCCATTTAAGGCTCAGGGGTGGAGCCAGCATGTCGTCAGGTATCCCCCTTCTATTATCACTTCCCGTACCTCCCCCCGCCATCTGCCACAATATATATATATATTCTAAGTATTCACCAATTCACCGAAGTATTCAGCAATGTTCAAATCTTTCCACAGTCTGGGCTTTGACTGGGCCACTCCAGGTCATAGATTTTTTTTGTTTTTAAACCACCCCAACATGGCTTTTGCTGTATGCTTTGAGGAATTGTCCTGGTGGAATATAAATCTTCTCCCTGGTCCTGGGTCTTTTGCAGACTGCAGCAGGCTTTCCTCCAAGATTTGTCTATATCTTATGCCATCCATTTTTCCATCTATTGTGACAGGTTTTCCAGTCCCTGAAGCAGAGAAACATCCCCATAGCATTAGGCTCCCGCCACCATGTTTCATGGTAGGGATAGTGTTCTTGGGATAATGCGTAGTGTTAGGCTTCCTCCGAACATAACGCCTAACGTTGATGCCAAAAAGTTAAATCTTCGTCTCATCAGACTCTTCCTCCACTTGGTTTGAGAGTCTCAAACATGCCTTCTAGGTGAGATTTCATGTGAGTATTCTTCAACAATGGCTTTCTTTTTGCCACACTCCCTAAAGCACAGATTTGTGAAGCGCCTGGGCTATTGTTGTCACATGGACAGTATCTCCCATCTCTGCCATGGAAGACTATAACTCTGTTAGAGTTGCCATATGCCTCCCTAACAAGTGCCCTTCTTGCACAGTTGCTCAGTTTTGGCAGGAGCCTGTTCTAGGCAAATGAACAGTTGTGCCATATTCTCTCCATTTCTTTACGATGGACTTAACGGTGCTCCGGAGGATATTCTAAATCTTTCCCCTCATTGGTGCCTTTGAAAAACCTTTTCTCGGATTTGCTTTGAAAGTTCTTTGGTCTTCGTGATGAAGCTCTTGTTTGGAAATGCACTAACCAACTATGGGACCTCTCACAGACAGGTGTATTTAATTTGCAATCATTTGAAACACCTTAATTATATACAGGAGGAGTCCAATCAAATAATCATGTGACCTCTGAAGACAATTGTTTCCACCCAGGTTTTTTAAAGTGTGTCTCACGAAAAGGGGTGAGTACTTATGTAATCAATTATTGTCTGTTTTTTATTTGTAAGCATACATTGTCAGCATACTGTAATCTAAATTACGTATTTAGAGGTTGTACCCTAAAAGAAAGAATAGTTAAGAATATTTTAGAATACCAGTATGACTAGTACCACCACTGAAATGTGCAATGCCTTGGTTCATGAAGTCTGAAAGTAAGTAGATAAGTAGATGCCAGATGTCCTTGAATGGCCCTTTGAGAAGAAATTAGTTGAAGAAAAAAGGTTGTATTACAGTACCCAGGATTTGTTTTTACATTGTAAGGTAGCATATGGTAAGGTATCATATAAATATTGTTTTGCATTTTATAAAGGTTATACTTCTATATACAATTTTGCAGTGTGATTTTTTTATGTAAATTCTGAGAAGTATGGATCAATTTGTGTATAGTATGTCTCACTATAAATGACTTACATTTTGTAAACAGTTTTTCACCCTAAAATCATCAGTAATCAATTCAGAACCAAGAAACCAGGTGAAGTGAGTTTTGGGTTAGAATGTAACAACTGCTTTAATTGCTAAATTAAGTGCTGAGCAACAACACAATCCAGCAGACCCTGTGGCTATGAAGGACAAGGGTTGGGGTCCCTGGTGTTATGGAAAGATGTATGGGAAACAACAGCCTTAAGCAGTAAACATGAATGTGCACATGCTTGAACATACTGTGTTTTACACAAATGCAATCATTTGTTGTTTCAAGACCAGCTCTGTTTTTCTATTGGTTTATAATCAAATGATGACCTGCATTTCTACTGAGTTTACTAAGCGTGTCTCTGGTGTGACAATTAGAGTTAGCCACCAGCGTAACCCCTGCCTCTTCAATCCATCTGCAACTAAAACAGCGGACGCCAGTTTAGGATAATGGTTAAGGATGGGCTTGCAACTCAGAGGTTGCAGGTTTGATTTCACATGTGGGGCACTGCTATTGTACCCTTGAGCAAGGTACTTAACCTGAATTGCTCGTCCAATATATATATAAATATCCAGCTATACATAACAGAAATAGTAACTGTGTAATTTGCTCTGGACAAGTGTAAATGTAAAATGGATGTATGTTAACCACTACGGCACTAAGTGCACATGTTTTGCAGGTCAAAGCAGATGGGAGGAAATGCAACCAATTGTCCTTGGAATGGACAGGTGTAGGACAGGTGTAGAATAGCTGGCATCATGCTGATAAAGGTGACTATAAGGTAATTCTCCTGGAGGAAGCAATGTCAGAGAAGAGAAATGGCACATTTAAATTTGGACAGCAGGAACAGCTGGAGATGTCTTCAATCTGCATAATATGCACAATCTGACCACAAGAACTTTGACAATGCAAGATATAAAACTTGCCGTATATTCTTAGTTTTAAATTGATCAGTGCTCGTTCACTGATCAATCTAAACATGTCTTATGAATTGGTCTGGGGCTGGCCCCTGGTCAAAATCCAAACTATACATTTACTAAGTACTTTACATATTGGCTTTGCAAATATGCTGTTAGTGGTGCTGTGAGCTGTTCATAACCCGTGACAGTAGAAGGTTGATGACTTGGTACAGTTCGAGGAAATGCCCCAGATTCGTATCATCTGCCTTGCAGTTTTCTGATCAAAGGCAAACTCAGCTTCAAACTCCAAAGCTTAACTCAGCTAATTCAAAATGATTCACCAATATCCATATCTTTCTTTTTTGAAATAGCTTTAGATTTGATGAATGAATGCATCAGCGGAGCATTTCAACTGCATTGGTAATACTTTAAATTCTGCCATTTCATTGTTTTAATAAAAAAGTGAAGTTGTTTTTAGGGTGAGGGAGATCTCCTTCTCACGCCCTATGAGCAGACATGGTATCAGTATCACATTCCTGGAGTAGAGGCTGCCCTCTGAAGTACCAGGTACGGGCTGACTATCTCCCCCATCGCCTCTACCTTTGGGGTGATCAAGCTCTGGTCTGCTAATGGCCAAGGATGGTTAGAGGTTCATTCTGCTGAGAATAGGGCATGCTATTAATATGTACCAAACATAAACATAATGCATGCACAACTCAACTTCCTAAATTTGCCAATTCCGTAAACACCAGTGGAAAATCTTTGTCACAGCGTAAGACAGAACTGACTGCAGCCTCCTCTGACACAAGTGAAACAGGTTAGCTCTGCATTTACATATAAAAGGCACCTGCGACTATATCCTTTGAAGGCTGCTGGCATTTATGTTGTTATCATTGTCAGCCTAATCGACTGAAGGACGTCAGGGTATCTGCAGACACTGGGCACTCTGAATGGACTTGTCAAATCATATATTTTGCTAAAATGATGGGCTGCTCTGTTGTCTGACCACAGTGGCAGTCTCTGGCTCGTGAAATCTTGTGGCAAAAAAGATTTATGGTTGCTACGGATTGTGGTAGTCCTGTATCACATTTTAAATACGTAATCATGATGTCTACCTTAGACTGCCCTGAATGTGACAAACATTAGGTCCTTTTTATTGTTTTGGTGAAACATTTAGACTTTCAGCAGCAGCCATCAGTACTGTTGAGATAAAGAAGCTTACTTATTTCCCTAATTTAAATCAGATTATATTTTGCCATTGACTTTTTTTAAAAGGTATTGATTATAATATGTAGAGGTTAAAACACATTTGTGACATCACTTTACTAATTGGACATTTCTGCCCACCCTGATTTAAGCACAATTGTGTAATGGCTTACAGAAAACATATTAATATTATCTTTAAAAGCATATCTGGTTCAAAGCATATTTTACTTCAAATTAATAATATAACTGTTTCAGTTTTTGTTTCATGGAATATTACACTACTGTTAGTAATGTTAAATGAGCACACCTTAACTCTAACTAGCCTCAGCAAGGAGAAAATGTGTATTTAAATAGAAAATAACAAAGTACAATCTGTATGACTGTCTGTTATATAATGTGGAGTTAATAGTTACATTCAAAAATTATTTTAGCTCAGGCTAATTTGTTAATTCTGCATTCAATCTCCAATAAAATCAGTGACATATAGGGTACTAATAGAGGACCTTAATGTCCAATAAACATACAGAATACAGAATACCAAAAGCACTTACAGCATGCACATCAGATCAGTATCAGCACATCACACATCTGGCTGTTTTCATATGGATCAGAGCCTTGCAGACGCTGCATGCATTTGCACAGAATCTGTTTGACATTGCAGCCAAGTTCAGACTATGTGAACTGTGTGTGACAGAAATGACAGTGAGAAAGTCACACTGTAGCCAATTGTACTTTCTACTTCAACTAACCCCCCCTCATACTATGAACTTGCTGCCGCTGCTCTGGGACCCGGCAGTGACAAAGGCAAATGAACCAAGACAGAACCCACCAAGCCGTCGACTGTAACTCCCGTACACACCGAGCCACTCTTACATACGGCAAGCTCATGCCAGGCTCACGCCATCCCCGAACGGGACTCCTGGCCAGAGCCAGGCTGGTGCAGCTGGGGAATTGAACCCCGGCCGCAGTGGGCAAGTTGCACTCCAGGTGAGTGCCTTTACCATTATGCCACCCGGGCCCTCCAAAAAACAATTTTTAATAGTGAAAAATATAGTCATGCTCCCACAGTGTGGTAGTTAGCAACATACTGTATAAATAAATTCGTGAAATTATAGTTTTATAGCATACTTTCATTTAACTTATACAAGAGAGCATTTTCTTGTGTTTCATAATTTTTTAATTTTTTAATGTAATGTTACATTTAAACTACCAATCCTATGTAATCACTTTCAATGACATGATTTTCTAGCCCTGCTGTTTGTCTAAATTATAATTTTTTTGTTTCTGCTTTCCTGTTTTTCTTCCAACTTAGTGGCCAATTATACCCTCTATTTATTTCGATTCGCCCTCCTCCACAAACTCGCTCCAGGTCAAGCTAATTCCCAGCGATGATCCACCTCCTCCAAGACGGAACTTGCCCCCCATTTCTGGAAACACCCATCACACTTCCCGGCGAATTCATGCTGGCTCATCCTCCCCCCTCCTCCTTGGCTGTACAGCCAAATGCCGCCCCCCAGCCCGGGTCTCCCAACCATGGCTGGTCTGGCACAGTCGGGTTTCGAACCGCGACCGGAATAGGCAGCTCACACTTGCAATGCATCAGTCAATGCGAGTGCGTTAGACCGCTACGCTATCCGAGGCCCCTGTCTAAAGTTTTTTAAAGGCTGACTGGCAGTGGCCAGTAAACCATTCTCAGCCACTCGCTACAGGCCATCAAGGCCTCCTGAATCCTGGATATGCCTGGATTGGGGACAAAGCTGAAACTGTGTGAACACAGCTGAATTCTCAGGTGTATTATTCTTGAAAATAATTTCCTAGATTGTAGGAGCCTGAAGGCTATCATGTGATTTGTCTGAAAAGTAGTGTTGGACTAAAAATAATAATAATAATATATAGTAGGTGACCAGTCACTGTTCAGACTAAACCATACAGTCTACCAATTAAGATTATATAACCCAACAACCTCTATGATTTTAAGAGGGAAATATTTTTTTTTCTCTCAATCTCAAATTATGAGTCTCTTTCAAATTTGTCAGTTCTAAATTTCCCTCTCGCTAAAATAAATGAGGATATAGCAACAAAGTACACATCCAATATATTTTCAGACAATGATTTAAACAAATTTGGCCTGGAATTAACTTCTTTAAAGGACAAGGACAAATGCCAGTCCATATATATGATTAGCCAATTGAATAACGGTGCCTCATACTTACAAAAACAAAAAAGAAAATAATGGATTCTAGCAATCATCAATTTTAGCTTATAGTTCTTCAATATTTCGCATATATACCATGAGTAGCGATTCGTCGGCTTGGAATAAATGAGACTGAAGCCAGACCTTCCTGTTTACGTTATTTAATTTTGAGTCAAGAAATTAATTAACAAAATAACCAATAATAAAATTGTGTAGCATTTTATTATATCTGCTGATTACCTGAACTTGTGGATACATGTAGTCTTCCTTCTCCATGCATGAATTTAAAGATGATGTACTTCTGTTCAGCTAATTCCAGATAACTTTTGTACAGTTACTCAGTACTTGCGAGTAATAGTTTGCAAGTAAGGCTGGCTGTTTAGTTTTGACAAGAATGCTGTCATTTTTAAATAATATTCCAACAGGGTGGCTTTTGGCTAAACTGTTCTTGACTACGGTTAACACTTTGTTGTACGTCGCTCTCGATAAGAGCGTCTGCCAAATGCCTGTAATGTAATGTAATGCAATATTGGCAAAAGGCATTGGCAAGGCATACGTCTGCAGTCAGCTCAGACAGTTTTTGTGTTTCTGTTGAAATACCTTTAATTCTTTGCTGATACCATGCAGCTTCATAGCACAAATCAACCAGTGTGTCCTCACTCTCATGGGTTTACAAGCATGTCATTTGTAGCTAATCAATGAAAATGAAATAAATTAAAGAAACTGCAGGACTGTGACGATGAAATCAAGATGCGTTAAACAATGTATTCATTGTGAGTTGTCTTTCAACTTTGGCAGTTAAACACCAGTCTTTCCTTCGGAATTCTACACTTGGGTCTTTTAAATTTAAACTGACGATAATGCAGACTCTGAGGGATCACTCCCTTCTAAGGGGGTTTGTGCCAATGTATTTGCAAAGCATTTGCATGTGATTGAGGGAATGTGCAATGATATTAAAGAGTTTGACCCAACAACCATGCTGATGGGACAACAACCAGGCAGATGGGATCTCTTCACTGCTTGGATTTCAGAAAATAAAGGTTAAAAAAAGATTTTAAAAATAGGTTCTCCAGTGGGAAGGGAGATTCAGATTGGATGAATTATGCACTGCCCTTACTGTAGTCCTCATTCACCTCTTTTTTTCTGAAGGAGAAAACCTATGACATGCTAAGAGTAATCAGTCTATAACAAGAGTTTATTTGCATGATTACGATGTATAGTTCAACTGTCGTAATCAAGAGAAAGGCAAGGATTTTCTTTGGGCGGCGATGCCAGTACTTGAAAGAATCGTTTCCCTCTTTCCTCTGCCTAGGGCTTCATACTCCATGCTGTTAAGTTTGAGGTGCACCTGCATGGCTGGGGCCTTATTATTTTTAATGCTCCATAAAAACAGCCTTCGAATGACCCTCTTTCCTTTGTGTGCTCCCCACTTGTTTCAGTACTCACGTTTCCCGAGTGCTAGAAATATCACTTTAAAGTGGAGAATTTCACATCACTATCATGGCAGGGGAGTGTAAACCATGACATCCTGCACCGGTCCCGTCAAGACACATTTCTGAGCGTGACACTAATCCCACTGACAGTTTCAACCATTAATCTAATGATGTAAAGTTATGGAGTTTTCAGTTTTGGCTTTACATGACAGCTTATTTTCTGTGAAGTAGAGGGGTCACTCAGTCTAGCACCTAGAGGCTTTGCTCAGCAAGAGGCCACTGCAATTATAATTAAATCAGCCCTACCACTAGAAGAGGGATTTTGTTTTGATGCATTTGCAGTATCTGTGGTGCGCCAATGTCATTTTTTGAGATATTCTGCCATAGAAGGTTATGTGGAAGGTTATAGGATACCTTACCACGTCTCCTTGTGATTTATATAGAGTCGTAACTCAAACATTTATGGATAGAAATTAGAATACAGATTAGCATACCTCAGCAAGGGGGAAGATAGATGTTGGCCCTATAGGTTTGGTACATTCTCACTTACTGCACATGAAGTAATTGGCAATGTAATGTTTATCAATCCCTGACCCTCTCAATGATGCATGCACGTTTTAAAAGAGCTGATCTGTTTTCTGAGATGGAGTAAACTGTGGATATTTGAAATAAAATGAGCCATAAACCACCTAGAGTGAACGGTTCTCCAGTTCTGACAGCCAAGACCTTCATAAGGATTCTTTTATCAGTTATATCTAGCCTGTATGTAACTACATGCATGTGAAAAATCAGCTTATCACCATTCCTAATGACATTGAAGGCTTGTGAAGCACTTCTTGTGAAGCTGCTAATTTTCAGCAGTGAATAACTTCTCTTCAAAAGGTGCTTCACTGGTGCAAATTAGATACTGTGGTGTATAAAAGCAACAAGTTAACATTGGGGAATAAAACAACGATGATAGAAGTAGCTTCTGCCCTGTCCATCTATCACCTTTATCACAAAATAGCCTGTAATTGCACTTTATAGATTTGTTGATGGATAGATGCCCAAAGTGAAGATCTGTTGATAAGAGCTGCTCTTACAAATCATTCTAAGCTGTATTTCTTATCACTGTAGGGCTATATTTAATGAATTTTGTATTTTCAATTTGGTGGGCATTATTGCCAAAATCATCTCAGAGTTACAAGTCTGTGGCAGTTCTTGGGGATATTTATTTTCCTATTGAATTTTGAAATCAATGTGGCCAGAGTGACATTCCATAATGTCAAAGTGGTGTGGTTCTGCTGGGGGAAATATAAACAGCAAATACCTATATAAAGTACAGCGGCAGAGCTTCCTTGGAAACCCCAAAAGAAACTTTCAAAAGGAACTCAATGTAAGAATTTAGGTGAATACTGTTCGATATTCTTAGTGAGCTAATGGATGCACTTTCATATAAAAAGTTAAGGATATTTTTGTCATGATATGTTCTTAATGTTTAGGTTAGGAATTGAAAGTATCACTTTATGTCAATATTCTATACCATATCTGTGACACAGGACATGGTGCTCTGTTGTATTCTTCCAGTTCAAAGTTTTGGCTGTTCATAGGGCATCCACATCAGATCCATTTCAGATCCATTAAATGGCATCAGTAACAAATGCCATTACTCTTCCTTGGAAACTCTATTAAGAAGTACGGTGGCAAAACCAGAATTCCAAATCACCTTTGAGGATAAGGAATACTAGGTTTTTTTTGCGCCACCAGCAATACTGTAATTATTACATAGTTCTTACATAACAAATGTACTTTCAGCTCTGAAGGTCTTTGTGCTCGTTCTGTGCAAACTCCCAAGGAGCTTCAAGGTTCACACACATACGCTTGTACTTGCACTTGTTTATGTATTGATTTATTGTCTTCCCCCCCTAGCTTTTGTCCATTTTACACCTCTATCATAATTATTATTATCATCATCATCATCATATTATTATTATTACACTGGTCAACACAATTTTTGTATCTCTTTGGAAAGCAATGTTTTTAAGGTCATTTTGGGGTGCTGAATTCAAAAACGACATTTATTTTGTCATATCAGGTCTGTGTTTTTCTGCAAGGGGTGTGTGTCACCTGGAGCCGATACGCCAAACAAACCACCAATACGCTAAACGAAATTGTGCAATGCCTTTCGGATTAGTCCGGAACTAATCCAGAATCATCATTATATTTCACTAAAATATGCCTATACTTACGTGACACAGGAGTAGTTGCCATATACTGTACTATACTGTATTTTTCTGCAAGGGGTGTGTAGTTATTCATGTTATGTTATTTTATTTTTCAGATTGTTACATCATCACAATGTGTGCTGCAAGAGGTTGTGTGAACAATCCTGACTGCTTCTGTTATATCTGTGGCTTCTTTACACCTATTTCACAAAGAAGGACTATATCCCCTGCTGTTAAAAGAGGTTATTTGCATTACTTTGGCTGCAAGCTTGGTGATCAGGATAAAGCATGGGCTCCACATACAGTATTTGCTGCAGTTCTTGTGCTGTGATCCTAAGAGAGTGGCTTCAAGGAAAGAAGAGGATGGCCTTTGCCGTCCCAATGATTTGGAGAGAACAGAAGAACCATTTTGATGACTGTCATTTATGTCAAACCAACATCACTGGTATTACAGCAAAGACAAGAAACAAGGTGACGTGCCCAGATATTGCTCCTGCTATCCGACCTGCTCCCCACAGTGAACACCTGCCAATTCCTAGTCCTCCTTCTAAGGAAGAAGAATTGATGTACGCTTTTGAGACTGATTCATCTTTAGAAACTGAAAAGTTGTCTGACAGTGACTTTAACCCTCCAGAAAAAGAAGTTGGACCTCATTTTGTGACTCCAGAGGATCTCAATGACTTGGTAAGAGACCTGTACCTCTCAAAATCTCAAGCAGAAATACTAGCTTCAAGGTTGAAGCAGTGGAAACTTGTTACAGAGGAAGTACGCATAATATAATTTCGAAGCAGGAGTTCTGAAATATCATGTCTTTTTTCTGTGAACAATGACTTGTGTTATTGCAACACTATTGAGGGACTCTTTGCCTATTTTGAAACACCGCATAATCCTGACGAATGGCGAGTATTCATTGACTCAAGTAAGCAGAGTTTGAAAGCTGTGCTCCTGCATAATGGTAATGTGTACCCAAGTATTCCTATCGCTCATTCTGTTTATCTGAAGGAATCATACAAGAACATGGCAACTCTTCTGGATGAGACCGAGTATAAAGACTGCAACTGGCATATTTGTGGGGATCAATAGGTGATTGGATTAATAGTGGGCATGCAGAGTGGTTTCACCAAGCACAATTGTTTCCTTTGTCTTTGGGATAGCAGAGCTGTAAAGCAGCATTATGTGAAAAAGGAATGGCCTTTGAGAACTAAATATGAAGCGGGACAACATTCTGTACAATTTGAGCCACTTGTTGATCCACAGAGAATCCACAGAAGATCCACAGAGAATCTTCCTCCACTTCACATTAAACTTGGACTGATGAAAAACTTTGCTAAAGTGCTAGACAAAGACTGTGATGCTTCCAAGTGTTTGACTGAGGCATTTCCTACCACCAGAGATGCTAAGTTGAAAGAGGGAATTTTTGTTGGTCCTCACATTCGGAAACTTTTGAAGGATGGTGACAAACTCATTGACTGCTTAAAAAATAAAGACTTATGTGCTTGGCCTGCATTCAAAACAAGCTGGAACAACTTTATTGGCAACAAAAAGTCTGACAATTATGAAGAACATGTTATTGAACTTCTGGATTTCTACAGATCTTAAGGTGCTCAGATGTCGTTAAAGATCCACTATTTACACAGTCATCTGGACTTTTTTTCCTGAAAATCTTGGTGCTGTCTCAGATGAACATGGATAACGTTTTGATGAACATTTCTCAGATGGAGAAGAATTTTCAGTCGCTGGGATCCTGCCATGATGGGTGACTATTGCTGGATGCTTAAACGTGACAGTGGTGTAAATCCTGACCTGATACAGAAAAACTGAGTTCATATTCGTATTCTACACCCCAAAATGAATTAAGAACAGTTAAGTCATTTCAGGATACAATACATTTTTATTATACAAGGACAGTATGATTTAGGCATGCAACCCACATTCATATTTTGTCCACTATAAGTGAGGTGATTACTTAAAAAATGACAGTTAATTTTGAGAACCGCACCAGCATTTAGGTGTACATTTTGAAGATGGCTTCACTTTAAGGCTTCACTTAATCAATATAGCCTAAAGGTATGTGATATTAAAGACTAGAATACATTGAACAGAATTCAAAGATATGTGTATATTTTAAATTGAACACATGGAAATATCTGGAGTTTCATTATGAATTTAATTTTAAAGAGACAAATATCATATCTTTTGCAAAATCATTCTCTTCCTCTTGCCGATTGAAACCAAAAGCAAGATAATTTTGTTATTCGTATATATTTAGTATATTCCGAAAGGAATGAGTTTTTCGGCATGACACAGCTCATGATTTTTGGCTTTGGAGTGATTGCAGCCTATTTTAGCAAGTTTTTACCTAAATTACACTTGATTTCGGCTCTCTCGTTCACGAGCATCTTTGAATGCCTCATGTTTTTTTCCCGACAGGAACTGAGACTACGGGTTCCGACAGGCAGTCAAAAGTCTATCAGGATGAGTTTATCAGATACATTAGAGAATGTGTTTATCAGACTGACATTTTCTTGTAATGAGGATTGTGTATTCCACAAATATAACAAGATATCATCCACATACAGACTGATTTCATTTGTGGAGTTTAAGGTTTCAGCCATTGATCTTGCGGTTCTAACAGATGGCGAATACTGATGGCGCTATGAATATTGCGAATAATGAGGGAGAAAGTGGACTTACTTTTCTTGTGCCTCCGTGGGGAGTGAAATGTTGTAATGTTAAACCATTGATGATAACTGAAAGTATTTTTATCCATTGTATAAATGACTCCAACTTTTGTGAGGGTAGCGAGTAAAAATGTCTAGTTGACTTTGTGAAAAGTCCTGCATCAAGTGCTAAAATGGTAGAATTCTTTGGGATATGTTAATGGGGTTGAGCATACAGCGTATATTTTCTGATGAATGTCTTTCTTTAATGAAGCCTGTCTGATCTGGTGGATGGATTCTATTCTTGTGGCTAATGCTGATTATTTTAATGTCTGTGTTTATGAGGGAGAGAGGGCAGTAGCTAGAAAGTGGGGTCTTAGATTGTAGATTTTAGTGACACTGTGTTCATGACAGTATTCATATGGGGGAGGAATAGTGGAGTATTTTTATTTATTTTGCACCTCATATTCATGAAAAGTGGGGATATATATGTGACCAGAAGTGTTTATAGAATTCTACAGGGTAACCATCTTATCCTGGTGATTTGCTATTGGGCATCATCAAGAGCTTTTTTGAAACCAGTTTATGTAAATGGAGAATCTAAAGAAATTGCTTGATCTTCCAGGTTTTGGTAGTTGAATGTTAGGAATGGTAGGAAAACTATAATATCAGAAGGGTTTGGTGAGTGGTATGATTTGTATAAATTGCTGTGATATGATCTGCAAATATTGTTAATGTCTTTGAGATTCTTAATGATAATACCCTGTGGAACTTGGGATGATGGATTTCTATTTTTCTCATTTGAGTTGGTTAGCTGAGAATTTTCCAGATGTATTGTATATTCAATGTAGTCGTGTCTAAGTCTTTATAAGGTAAGTTGTGTTTTCTGACGTATAATTCCATTAAGTTAAAATTGAGTTGCATTTAGCATTTTCTTTCTCAAATGAAATGTTCACTTTTATTACAGGGTAGATAACATCTACATCTACTACAAGTAGCATCTCCAAGCGTTTGTGTTCATGTAACCTACAAACATAAATTATATAAATATATTATATATAAATCATAATTAAGAATAAACCAATAGTCTGTTAAGTGTTGGCATTTTTCAAGAGTTTCTCTGAAGTGTAGGCAGACTCACGTGCACATTGCCTCCAGTTTTCCCCCCCATACGGTTTGATTAAATTGAGGCAATGCTTCAAGTTTCTTGGTCTGCTCAGCTGTCCCACATCTCAGCCTTTCCTAGTTTAAACGTGAGGCTGCAGCTGGAGTTGGAACTTGTTCAGTCGCTTATAATAGAATCGCTTGGTCTTGAGGGTCACTGACAGCAGATGGCCAGCTGGTCACTCCTACTGCCCTGATGCACAGAGATGAAAAATGACCCATACTGTCAGATAGAATATCTCACATCTTTCTTTCTTTCTTCACTTTATCATGGCACATCAGTCTCTCCTCCTGCCGAGGGTCCAGTTACCGCACAACAAAAACAAAAATGTGTAAATTCTGGCTATTAACAACCAGATAGTCTCCACATTGACAGATCAACCTGCAGGATTAGCATATGAGTGCATACTACTCTGGCAAATATGGATATGTGTTAATAGTCGTCATTGTAAAATGCCGGCATGAGACTTTAGAGACAGTCCACTGTTGGCAGTGCTTTGACTGTTCTATTAAATTAGAGCTAGTCTATTTTTGAACAACTTAATCTTGTTATCTTTCAATAAAAATATTTGATCTCCCCCTGCAAGTGTGGCACAATGGTTCTGATTTGTGAATTTGAGAACCATGGGGAGATTTTACAGCTGAATACAGTTTAAGGATGATTTGACTGCTTTCCTGTTAAATTTTTTTGTTAAACAGTGTAATTGTTTTGATATCACTTTGGGCTATTGCCTGGGCTATTGAGTAATTAGCATGTCAGTCGAATGGGAATGCAGTCATGTATTAATTTCATCCCATCTCAATTTTGCCCCACGTCCCTTTGTTCCGCTGTCAGATTTGGAGCATCATTGCATTATAGTTACATTAATGGAGGACGTTACGTCCCAAAATTCACCCGCGTTATAATAACCAGGGAACGCACACTGGACACAACACATACACAAATCCACCAGGCCAAATCGTCCACAATTGAACAAAGATTTGTTATTACAATGATTTAATTAACAAAAAGACATACTTACATGGGAAGTTAAACAAAATAAAACAAAACAGACTGCTATCTAAACCTATCCTCAAAAAGAAAGCTCTACCCCTCTCTACCCAAGCAAAAGAAAAGGTGAGTCTTCCGCAGTCTGGCTAAACTACACCATTCTTTGCCTAACTAATCCAAAACTGCACAAAACAAATTAAATTGAAATAAATGGCACAGTACAAAATGGGTGTGGTTCGCTGTATAAGCTTCTGGGAGTGGGAGGGGCCAGCAGGGTTCACAGACAGGGCAATCAGTAAACAATTTAGGCCAATCAGTCCGGCATGCCTGGAATGTGGCTCCTGGGCGTGGTTTCAAACAGGTAATCAACCACCTGGCACTTCTTCCACGACTGCCGTGTGCAACAAGGACTATACGAGTCCCGCGTAAACCATCCTTTGACACATCAGCTAATGTTTCAGACATACAGACTACAGCACAGAAAGGGATACATGAATGGCAACGTATCATCAGTTGATATGCGTCAGCACACCTTCAAGGTGAGAATCCTTGCAGGTTTGTTTTGGTCAAGGTCACAGGAAGAATAGTCTGTATTTAAGGCTATTCTAATAGTATTTTAAGACGAAATGAATCATTAATTTCAATGTGCACTGTAACATTCTGGCAGGGTGTATATATCGGTTTGCTTTCTGTAATGATTATTAGCTTGTTAAGGGCTTATATAGACACTAAAAGAAGATCAGTGAGCACTGTGCTATGAGCTTTATGTTCATTAAGATAAATGGTTTAAATGTGAATACTGATTGTGGTACAGAAGGTAGAACAAAAACAGAAACACTACTACTATTGCTGTATTAATTGGAGGCAGTGTATTGTAAGGATGGAATAACGTTCTGAGCGAAACTATAATAGACAATACACAGATCCCAAATGTCTCTTTTTTAATCATTGTTACATCCTTGTGTGTTAGACATTGTCAAATATAGGCTTACTTTTTAAATATTATGTGCTTCGTCAAGATTCAATTTTGACATGCTATTATGCTCTTTATTTTTTCTTAAATGTTATTAACCAATTTTACATTTATGGTGAAAATGTGTGAACTTGTTTCCACAACCCATTTAACAAATGGATGGTCAGTTGTAATTTTAGATTTTTTAATGATATTTTGTCATTGTCATCGCTTTAGTGACAGCTGAGGTACAACTTTTATAGGTGTTTCAATAGAATGTTTAATTAAATTGAAAGAAAATTGTATTAGTGAAAAGCTGTTTTTCCATAGCTATCCAACATTGCCAACAGACAATATAACAGTGAAGCTGCCACAGTTGAAATGCCATTTTGCAATCAGTTTGTACCATTTTTTTATTTGTTCCTGTGATACTCATATGACAGATGTGCACTGGTAACTGAACTGTACTGTAACTGAAAATATTTAGGATCCAGTGGCTTATACATATATATAGTGTTTATATATATATATATATATATATATTGTGGCAGGATCACAGATGTTGGGTTTCAACGCAGCCAAAGATCAGCATAAATCAGCATACACCGGCAAAATAGGAAACAAGGGAAATTTATTAAGGGTATTCTTACAACAAAGGGGAAGATTTGGGAAGCAAACACATACAGTCCATGATACGTTCTCATTGTCGTTATCCGTAATTTAAAAAAATAATTAATCCAGTCCAGGTCCTTAAACAGTCAATGGTCAGTACACACACGGGGTTCTCAAAAACAATACAAATCAATCCAGTAATCAATCCAAAACACAATTCTCTTATCTCTATCCCACACCATGCCTTTCCCTTCCGGTACTTTGCAACTGGTGTAGGAAACAGGTGCATCTTTTATTCCTCTTGTTATTATGGGAGAAGCGGGTCAGGTATGCCCAGACAGCCCCGGCCTTCCCATTAAGGTGCGCGGGTGGAGCCAGCGGGCTGCTATGCACCCAATCACCACGCCTCTACATGCCTTTGGGCGGCTGCCTATGTATATATATATATATATATTTTTTTTTGTATAGTCTTTACATTTAACATTTCAGAGGAAAGTCTCTATTGCTTCCTTCTAAATATGCGATTTAGGGAGTAGCGCTTTGTCTCAGGGATGAATGAAGAGAAAATAATATTAATGCTCTTCATTGAGGCACAGAATGAGAAGTGTAGCAGTCAGAACATGGGGCTGATAAACGGCCAGGGTTATTTGGAGCGTCACCAGCTCATGATGACTTATTAAATCATAACAGTTGGCCTGGAATACTGCACACAGGAATCAGCTGTTTCTCTTGGATTCAGCCGGAGCGGTTTCAGAGTGTCGCCCAGAGATTGTGAACTAAGAAAGCTATCAATGTAGGAGTCTTGATTTAGCCCCAGGCGGACCAGGGACATCACACAGTGCCACTAACATCCATCAGTCGGAGAGCAGCTCTGTATGTGTCTTGCTCCAGCCTTCAGTCTGTGGCATCTGTCAGATTGATGTAAAAGCCCTGAATCCTTCTTGAGTCTATGGAGGGCTTTAGGCCAAGTGTTCAGGGTCAGGTAGCCATGTATATTTCTCCTAGATCCATGAACCTATTTTTGCTATTTCAGGTTGCAAGGGTCATATCCTAACATCACAAAATCATAATATTGCGATCATAAAGCCTGAATGACTGATACAGCACATACAGTACACTGCATATTACTCCAGTTTTTCAGTACTTTAATCCGCTCCGGCAATTTAATTCCTCAGAGGTTTTAGAGAAGAAAGAACAAAGACTGGTAATGCCAATGTTCTTTTCTTTTAGATCTCAAGCCACAAAAATGTCATATTGTTTCATGGACATCTTCATTACATTTCTTTTCAGAGAGATGGCTGCAGATGACATGGGAGGACTAAAAGGAAAAATCTATATAAATAGTCAAGTAAGGATAGAAATTACTTGTAAACATGTAGGCTATGGAAATCATCCACTTTGCTTCATCGTCAACTGACACTTGACAGTCTTACTGGTGGCAACAGTCCTCAGCACATCAATCTAAAGCACCAAGTGACGTTAGCTTGGATAGCATCAACGTACACATATTCAAATTTTATTTAGTGGGGACGGTAAAAGCCAGTAGAACCCAAATTGTGCAGAGCAAAAGACAGGGAAACAAAGTTATCAATTATCAGAATGTTTATTAGTACAATCGCTGAGGAAACCTATCAATTAACTATTACAATTAATAAAACATTTTACAGATCAGGAAATAGAGGTATTGATCAACGAGGTCACAACACTGTATTACAGCATAGGAAAATATGTCATGATGCTAGGCAGCAAAAGAAAAACCGTCCTACAAAATAATGCGGGAAAAAGACACATACGCACAATACGATAAGAATTGTTCAAATGCACAACTGCGTTTTATACTGACTGCTATCTGATGACAAACTGATCAATATAAATCCTCCGTCCTTTCATAGGCCTATGTATGCTATATAGAATATGTATATATTTATTTAAATATATGCATATATTATTAGAACATAACATAAGACTATATAATGATGAGAACCTATCTAGGCTCGTCATGTCCTAATCTAAAGAGTATCTAGTACTGCATCTAGCCTAGACTTGAATAGCCCAAGTGTTTCTGCCTCTGGCTGTTCCAGGCATTGACAACTCTCTGTGTCAAGAAAAGCTTCCTAATATCCATGCAGAATTTGTCTTTAGCTAATTTACACCTGTGGCCTCCTGTTCTGCTGACCCAACCTATCTTATTTGGTAGTTCACTTTGTTCATTCCTATTAGAAATGTAAAAACCTAAATCAAGTCTCCATTTGCTAAGCTTAAATAGATTGAGTGCCTTAAGTTTATCCTCATAACCTTTCATACCAGGTACCACTTTAGTTGCCCTTCTTTGAACTTTTTCAAGAGCTTCTATATCTTTCTTGTAGTGTGGTGCCCAGAACTGCACACAGGACTCTAAGTGAGTATATTACTAAATACTTTTTGCTATGTATCCCAGGATCCTTTTGGCCTTTGTCACTGCTGTAGCACACTGCTTTGATGCAGTCTTTTTCAAATTGAACACCTACAAATGTTTCTCCTCCCATAAAATACTCCTGTCTTATGTTTTTATTTCCCACATCCATAACTATAGATTATGCATGATTATGAAATTATAGATTTCCCACGTCCATTTCCTTTAGATTAACTATTAATCTAAAGGAAAGTCGCAAAGTGACTTAACTCCCGCAAATTACATCCTAATAGCGATTTGACTCATTGCGATTGTTTATTAAGTCAGACGTAGATATTGCGACCTTGTAGGAACTGCATTTGTTTTGAAAAAGCAGTCCCAATCCCTTAGTAAATCTGGCCCTGAGTATGGAATTTTGTTTCTGGTGATCTGTGACATAATTTAACATCAGCAAATGTGTATGATTGTGTATGTTGTTTATAATTTATTCATTTAAGTGTTCAAATGACAATTGCATGCTTTTAACGAGAATAAGAGGTCAATACAAATGTCAGAATTTGACCTTTTAAAATAACATGGTATTAGTAGCTGATTCATAAAATAAAAGTCAGAATGATTATTGTTGTAGGACTAGGCACAATTATGTTAGTTTTATGTAAGGTAATGAGAAGGTTACTAGAACCCATCAAAATAAAGCATGTCAATTAAATGAAGTGGCCCTGTAGTGTATACATTTGATGTGCCAATTTATTATTTCTACATGTAGGTTCTGCATTGTTACACAGTTACAAAGAGTTTTAATTTATCCAGCTCCCAATATCTAGAACAGTTTGTTGGTTGAGTTGGAAGCACCTCCCTGTGTCATCATCGGTGGTGCTTAAATTCATTTTCAGTTCAGTGATTCAATCTTCTTCAAAGCATTCATTATTCTGAGCACACACATCTGCCATATGTAAGATTGGAGGTTTAGAAATAGGCACACATGTATTGGAATGCCATTTATAATCACCAGGCCTAATCAGTCAACTACCTTTATTAATGTACTCCCTTTAAAATGAATGACAGTTTAAATTGTGAACAGGTTAGCCTACATGCGATTCTTTGCATAGATAGGATGACCATGGCCATGTTTATTAGTGATGTAACGGCCCACCAACTCAATGGGTTGGTTTAATTCCAGGTTTTTGAGTCGAAGTACAGGTATGTTTTCTCATTCATTGTATCAGATTAAACACCTCTGCTGATTAGAAGCTACAAATACAATATGGCTTTACTGGCTTAGTGGTTCTCTGTGGCTCAGTTGGTAGAGCACAGCGTTGGCAACGCTTAGGTTGTGGGTTCAATCCCCACTGGAGCCACATATACTGAAAATGTATGCATTCCCTACTGTAAGTCGCTTTGGATAAAAGCGCCTGCTAAATGGCGTATATTATTATTATTATTATTAATCTGAAGTGTTTTTATCTGTCATATGCAATGTGTGGATAGTGGGCAAGTAAAACTACTACACATTTTATTTCTCAAAAGTTGACATTGTGTGTGGCCGGTGGGGGGCTACATTGTGCAAACCATCATCAGATTATGCAATTTGGCAATAAATGTAGGGTTTATGACAAATTGAGGTTACAGACTCATACAGGAGACCTACCCATGTCCCAATCATACTCAATTTAATTCCATTGGTTGACTGGTTAAATTATGTATAACTTTTTAATTGGCAGTGCTCACAGTGGACCAGAAGATTCTTTTTTTTTCCTTCTAAATATGTGAAATGAAAGGGAAATCTGTTACGAGCATGTTGGAAATTACTGTGGCCTCATTCCAGAGGGCGTAGATACCACCAGCAGGGGGTATCATTGAAGCAGTGCTGTCTAATTAAGTCTTTTGCTCATCCACGGATGATAGTGTGACATCGTTTTTGAATAACTGAGACTAACTGCAGCAGAGTACACCCCATGCAGAAACCAGTGGATACAATGTATAACATATGTAGGCTCCTCCCATAATTGTAATTGCCTATTTATTTTTCCTGTATCAAGTTACCTACATGTTTTCAGAAGTAACTGAAAAAATGAAATTTGTCATTTTGCCAGGATTTTCTTATTTCATTTGAAGTTTAAGACATGGTTGAGGAGCAACGTATCGTATTAGTGAAACATTATCTGTCTAACATTTCAAATGCATCAACTATATTACCCAGCTATTTTTTCTTGGTCTGAAATATTTTTTTGGTCTTAAATCTGCCTGTGGTGGACAGGATTACAAGGAAGAAGTTTGGCGAGGATTCCTCTGTGACCACGTTTGTTTTTGTAGACAAGATAGAAACGTAACAGATTTAGCAACAGGTAGCAGCATTTTCATGTTCAAGATAAGATGTTGCTTTCCCACTTGAAGTCGCAATTCAGGTGTATTTTTATATTAATGTTATGCATGGTTTATGTGACCTGTAAATTATTGATAAATATCCATATTTTTTATCTTATTATATATGTGTATAGTATGTATAGAGTACATTCCACTATCGATAAATATTCTAGGTTTATTTTTTCACCAGACGGGGTAGCTAATCACTTGTACTTGCTTCCTGAGAGTTTAATATGCTGCCCTGTTTCATAAACAATGTAGAGCCGCCAGCTACACTTTAAGCTGATATGGATATGAATGCATCAGGAATGGATATGATATGAATAAATGTGGTTACAATAGAGAGGTAGTTGTTGCTTTTCACTATGTACGTATACGATCACATTTCTCAAAATATTGCTGGATACTAGCAGACAGAATAGTTAGCTAAATAAGTATACTGTGTTTACCAGCACCCTCTGGGTTGCATTTGATCCACTAAAAAGATGTAGTGAAGGATTTAAATATTTCTGTCAGCAGAAAAAATCTATTTCAGACTATTTGTATTTGTATTTTGCATGTATTTGTTAATGTTGTGAGAGTAGTTTATGAGCTTGTTGGATTATGCTAATAAAAAAGGAGGACACATTTAAAATAGGCAAGCACTTGTTACACTGTTTGAAGTTTTTTTCTACAGTTGTGCATGTTATTCACGTCATTTTCCACAACTGCACGCATAACGTGTGATGTATAAACCAATAAATTGAAGTTTTTAACACTCCGTAACGTTTGCCTTTTTAGCAGTTTTTAGCAGATTTTTATCAAATTTGTCTTGACTACGCCATGATTTTGATCAATAATGACAAAAGCCCAGCCATAACAATGAGCTATCAATAATGTTTTGATAGTTAATATACAGTATACACATCCTCATCTAGAATTTTCAAGAAGATTGGCTCACCTGGCCCTTGTCTATTTTAAATTAGGGTTTTGCCGGTAGGATTAAAGGGTTTGAGAATGGCTCCCATTCAAAACCAGAAAATGCTATGATCATTATCTTAGCTGTTTCATCACCTGTTTGGCTGAAATTTGGCAAATATATTCGGATAGCCTTGTACAATATATTCCTCGACTCTCAAACTGATCCATTTAGCCATTTTCTTGAAGAAAACCACTGGTAAAACTATCAAAACCTTTAAGACAATTATTTTGTCAAGGCTACCTAAATATCAACAACACTGACAAAAATGCTGCATACAAATATTGGTATGGATCTCCTACATTAATCTTAGGGTAACTCAACTTTAACTTTTTATTAAAATCATAAATTACCGGATGCATGTGCCCATTGACTTTGAATGGTGAGCTACCAAAAGTTAGCATTTTCACAATGCAAGCAAACTTTGGCACCCACATCCAACGTTCTAAATAAATTTAAAAAACGAAGTCAGAACACAGCCAAAAGGAGTTGTCGTTAGGCATTCGGCAACTTCTATGGTTAAGGGGATGGACAGACAACAAGCTACAATTAGCTGCACTAATAATCTCTAGTAGTTTGTAAAACCACTTGTATAACACTGGCCAGGACAAAATGTAATCATTGAATGGAAAAAAGACGGTGCTAGCTGACCTGCTTATGCTGCTCTGCTTAAATTGATGGAGGCTTATCATTCAAACAGTACCTCTGTCAGGCATTATTATGCATAACATTACCTGACGAATGCTATTTAGCTGCTGTTGTACTGATATAGCTGGCTAGCTATTGCACCAGTGGTTTCTAATAGCTAGCTAATGTCGGCCATCTCTGTGTATGAACTTGGCTGGCTAGGTAGGTAGCTATTGATTTCATAGCTGAAACAGTATTTTGTGCTCAGTACAGCTAAGTTACGCTAGAGTGAAATGTAGCATCCACTAGATTGGGCTGGCAGTGCAGTATAATGGTTAGGGAGCTGGACTTGTAACTCAAAGGTTGCTGGTTCAATTCCCACGTAGGGCACTGCTGTTGTACCCTTGAGCAAGGTACTTAACCTGAATTGCTTCAGTAAAATATCCAACTGTATAAATTGATTGTATGTAAAGAAATGTAAACTGTGCAAGTCACTCTGGATAAGAGCGTCTGCTAAATGCCTAAAATGTAATGTAAATGTGGGATCACCTCTGGCTAATTGGAAAACTAGCTAGCCAGTTAGCTACCTATACAAGCCAAGCTTGCACCTGACTGGTCGGGAATTGCATGCACCTTTAGCTGGCAGTTGTCACAGGTCCATAGCTAACTAATGTAACACCCCACTCACACAAACAAACAAAAAGCATGTTCTACAAAGCTGTGACTTCGGCAAAAACAGCTAGTTAGCGCTAACCATGGCATGCGAGTTAGCTAGCTAGGCTAATTCTTGACTGGTTGGTAAATAAGGGTTCAGCTGTCACAGTACAGTTCAAAATACTGTCCTTCTAACATTATGTGTAAACCTTGAACAATACAATATATACTGTATATATACGTATATAGATCTCCACTACACAGAGCACTCATCTAGCTAGCTAGCGACTAATGTTATTTTGCTTTCCAAGAACACACCTGCCAATCGTTGTTTAGTGCTCCATCCAAACTTCAGTCCCTCCTTTTCTTCAAAACAACTTGTCTTCTTTCCATTTTAATCCAAATGTTGACACTACAGGATGTTAGTATATGGAAATGTTGCATAATGCATCATTAGTATTGTAGCGACCCTGCTCCAGATGCATGCACACACCTACAGTACATATGCACACAGACACCAGACATCCACATCTCACACTCACATCAATGGTTATTGAAGGGAGGAGTGCCTTAGTTCGCTAGTAAGAGGTGAGGCTGGGGTGAGTGGAACAGCGGGAACAGACTAGAGAGAGATAGCCATTTTAATTGTTTTCGGCATCCCTTCAAACTCGTTCTATTCTGTATTTCAGGGAAATAAATCTGAACCTGTTGACTGCAAGCTATCCTTTAACCTCCTTATCCTTCTATCAAGATAGCTAAGTTAAAGCTTAGGGGACTCGCTACAATATATTATCACCTTCCGAATCTTCAGAAACCCCAAATATATGTTTTAAGTGAGAAGTTAAAGGTTTTGATCAAAAGCTGAAAGAGACAGGAAATTCAAATGAGCATCAAAACCTTTAATTTCACAAATGCACTAACAAGGTTTTCATGCACACGGCTTTGACACCTGCTACAGTACTGTAGCTATGTTGGTCTACTCTACTTAAAACAACATGTATGCTACTCACCACTGGGCACAGGCAGGTTGCTTAGGATTCAAATCCGACATAACACCCAGACCTTGAGAAACTGTTGCTAGGCAGAACTGTTCAAGTTATACCATCACGTTACTAAGTGAGAGGGCTCCCCGCCCAGACTGGAGGTTGTCTGTCACACTGTATACCAAGACTTTGCAGACAAAGAAACTTTGAGTACTATCACATGAGAACTGGGTGCTGTGTCTCTGTGCAACTTCTCTCAGCTCTGAAATAAAGACTCACTTCTGTCTCAACAGCTGACTTTTGCATGTATTAGTGCTGTAGACTTAGTTTAAACAAAAGGGTGGATTTTCACTCCACTATAGGGGGCTTTGCCTGCAGCATCTTTTTGTTTTTACCTTTCCTGTCACATCTTAATATGTTGCACTGATTTCTGTCTGGGTTGCATACTGCTTAGTATGTACAACGGGTCATCTGGCCTTAGCTTTCTGTATAAAGCTGAACAGAATATCAATATATCAGAATATCCACTTACCTTCCACCTCCGAAAAGAGCAGGTCCTTTTATGTTAATCTAAATGAAATGTATGGGTAGATACTTGCAATGATGATGTGATCTTGATCCATTTATTTTCTTTATATGTTCAGATAGTAGCCCCAGTTCATTTGTGGGATCAAACATATTAAACACGATATTAAAGATGCAGTTTTTTTTTTGCTTCACTGAGTTGAGTAATAGATGTGTCTTGTCATATTACAGTGCAAGACAAGGATGAAGGACACTTTCTTTCATTATAAAAAATCAGGTGCAATTATGGGAAATCATTAGTGGAGAAGGAACTGATGAGATGAGACTTGCTGTACAAAACGCTGCATTGTTTAAAAGGTGCGCTTGATGGGTTGTTAACTTTGACATAATACAGACATAATGTAGCCTACTTGATTTGTACAGTTGAGTTTGTTGTTATTCAGATGCATCATATTTCAGTAGAGGGCTGTGCTGAAATGTGAGCTCTACAGTGATGTTATTAACGTGTCCCATCTCTGATTACACTGGAAAAATCTCCTTCTATGAATCAATCTTTTGGCCTGTGTGTGACTGAAATACAGAGTCCACAATTACCCCAGGATGTCTGCCACCTTCCTGAAGGCTCCTTTAAAAAATGTCTGTAGATGCAAGTATAACGACCCTAAAAGCAATAAAGTACACCAGAATTCAATCAATTTCCCTATGAAATGAAGTTTCAACACCTTTACTGTGCAACACATGTGTTATGCTTTCTTGATGAAGCTTGAGCTCCAGTCCCTGTCATTTTGTATGCCACACATTTTGTGCCTCTTTCTTCAGAAAGAACACACATGGCTGCTATAGTATGCCAGCATAAATGGTGAACACACATCAATGTTTTCATGTTGTGCCAATATGCCGGTATGAATGTGGTGCCACCTGCAAGCTTTTCGGGCTTTCTATCTTTCGGCCGAACATGACAAGCAGACATCTGACAATTTTGGCGCTGCCACCTTCAAATCTTCAATCAAACAGCTCCCACATGCCCACAAGACTGTGGGATCTGATAATGACTCCGTCCTCATATTGTAAAGCCATCTGCTCTTTGAAAGCCATTGGGGAAAGCATCGATTTCACTGTGCAGATCAAGTATTCACACTGCTCTCTGCACGGCTCACTTGCTCACATTTGTAATTCCAAGTGATAATGCGGGCCATCAATCAGTCCGAAATGAAGACAGGACTTTACATCAGCAGGTGTAGCTCTGTGCTGGCCAGTTGTTCTTGAGAGTCTGCTACTTTGGGAATGGATGGTGGCGAGCCTTGTGCAAGATAATTTGTCCCAACGTGTCATTATTTTACTACTTTTAAGTTTACTTTGGTGATAGAAAAAAATCAGTCTTGAATTGCAATTGAAGATCAGTAAGTCAAATTGCTTCAAATTGTTTATCCTGTTACTTTATGCTTAACGAAACGTGTTAAATGCTTGTAGTGGATGAAGGTGGAACCCACACACTGTGTGTAGAAAAGGGAATATCCCAAACGAGGCAGATATTCGCCTCGTTTGGGATATTCCCTTTTCTACACACAGTGTGCGGGTTCCACCTTCATTCATTTATTTATCGCGGCTATTGCAGCCTTTGAACCTACGCACCTGTGGTTACAATTATCCGGTTGGCGCGGCTTCACCTCTCTACAACGAAATGCTTGTAGTGGGCCACCAAAAATAAGATTGATATTTTTAAAAGATTACATTTTGCATATCAAGTGTAATTTTATAATTTGGGGAGTGACTGAGTAATTGAGCACATACTGTACAGCCTATTGGAGATGGGGCTTTCTTAGTGCGATTGCTTCTAGTAACATTATCAGTATTGATATTTCTATCATTATTGCCAAAGGAGTCATCTGTCATTCATTATTGAATGGTTGGGCAAGCAGTTAATTGAGCTTATTATTGATTGAGATATAGTACCCACAAAGCTGCCACAGTTTCATTGTACATTAAATAAGAGAACACGTATAGTGCTTTACACATATTGACTAGCCTCAGCCTGCAACTGGGCTGACATGTTTGAGCACAAAGGCTCATTCCTTCCACCCCTGTACCAGACCCCTCCTAACATCAACCTGCAGACAGAGAGAACCAATCCTCACCCTTCAGTGTATTACTGCTTCCAATCCCTTACATAAGTTACATGAAGTCTGAGCAGTTTTGGCTCCCAACAACTGAAACTGGTTAAACTGCAGCTAATCGCTATGCAGATACAGCAGCAGGAACTCAGTGGTATCAACAGATGATGAGTGTGACATATAGAAATCAAAATCTGAGAAATTCCTTATTGACTAATTTATTCACAGCACATTGCCACTTGAAAAAATATAAAAAATGCAGCTGTTCTCTTCTGCATGTCTTCTGGCATTGTATAATAATCTCGCGCACCAGCATGCATGCGCGCTGCCAAACTGCCACTCTCAGAGCCGTATCATCTGCCAGGTTCCACGTTCATAGTGTTTACTATGATGAAACAAAAACAATTTGCAGGATGAGAAGAGAGCTGTTCGAAAGGTTTTCACGGGAAGCAAGAGAGATTGGACATGAGATGAGGCACTGATGAGCTCAGGCAGTCTGGAGCAACCCTGCAGAAAGTATTCACCCTTGTGGACATGTTCCACATTTTATTTTGTTACAACATGGAATCAAAATTAATTTAATTGGGATTTCTTGCTACTGATCAAAACAAAATGTAAACATTTTACAGCTTTTTCTAAATGATTTTAGAAAACAGACGATAATTGATTCCTTAAGTATTTATCCCTTTTGCTGAGACACACCTAAATAAATTCTGCAATCAATTGTGTTCAGAGTTGTCCACTTGTGTACAGTTAAGGTG
This sequence comes from Aldrovandia affinis, assembly GCA_029706075.1. NCBI lineage: Eukaryota > Metazoa > Chordata > Actinopteri > Notacanthiformes > Halosauridae > Aldrovandia > Aldrovandia affinis. The sequence goes on along the minus strand of JAINUG010000010.1, from coordinate 934,621 downwards.
TTTCTAATGATTTACACCTGTCTGTGAGAGGTCCCAGAGTTGGTTAGTGCATTCCTAAACAAGAGCTTCATCGTGAAGACCAAAGTACATTCAAAGCAAATCATCTTGGTTCTTCCACCAATCAGGGGAAAGATATGAGAAGATTTGAAAGATTTTGAATATTCCCCAGAGCACAGAAATAAAGACTCACCATAAAGAAATGGAGAGAATATGGCACTGTTAACTGTTAATTTGCCTAGAACAAGCCGTCCTAAAAAACTGAGCATCTGTGTGAGTAGGGCACCATTGTTGATGAAAACTCACATGAAATCTTGCCTAGAGTTTGTCAAAAGGCATGTGAAGAGACTCGAACCAAGTGGAGGAAGATTTTATGCTCTGATGAGACCAAGATTGAACTTTTTGGCCTCAACATTAGGTGCTATTTTTGGTGCAAACCTAACACTGCGCATCATCCCAAGAGCACTATCCGTAATGAAACATGGTGGCGGGAACCTAATGCTATGGGGATGCTTCTCTTCTTCAGGGACTTCTCTTTGAAAACTTGTCAACATAGAGGACAAAATGGATGGTGCAAGATATAGAAAAATCTTGGAGGAAAACCTGCTGCAGTCTGCAAGAGACCTGATATTTGGGAGAAGATTTATATTCCAGCAGGACAATGACCCAAAGCATACAGCAAAAGCCACATTGGAGTGAGACCTCAAATCCAGACCTCAATCCCATTGAGAATCTGTGGAAAGATTTGAAAACTGCTGTTCACCAATTGCACCAGCTTGATCAAATTTGGGGGGAAATTGCCAGATAAGTAAAGCTGGTAGATACTTATAGACTCACAGCTGTAATTGCAGCTAAAGGTGCTTCTACCAAATATAGTCAAGGGGGGTGAATACTTATGGTATCAATTATTGTCTGTTTTTTTAATTTGTAATTAATTAATAAAAAACTTTACAGTTGTTTTTTTTGACATTATAGAGTATTTTGTGTTGATCGGTTGAAAGAAATCCCAATGAAATCCATTTTGATTCCATATACAGTTGGGTCCAAAAGTCTGAGGCCACTACCAAGATCTGTTTGTTTTAATCGTTTGTCAAAAATGAACACAACATTTTTACTTGTGGTATTTGTTATTCAAGAGTGTCATAAAACACTGATACAAATAAAGAAAAATGTTTGTTTGAGAAAGGATGGTATGCAATTGAAATATCTATAAATATTTAGTTTGCACACCATTGCCTTTCATTTCCTCAAAATGTTGTGACAACTTATTTTTCATTTAGGTTTTAATACATGGACACTCCTAATACATAGTGTGAGTTGTTTTGGTCTTGTAACAATTAATACCAGATATTGACGTAATTAATATGGTCCTCTATGTGTTGTTGTTGCTACTGCAGGTGCTTTAATCTTGAAAAATGACACTTCCTTTGCAAAAGTTTTTGCAGCTGTTTGTAATTATGTCAGCAGAGCTTAGTAAAGTAGTTAGAAGTCACATTGTTCTCCTGAGTAAAAATGTTATGCTAGTTTTTAATGAATGATGAAAACAAACAGATCTTGGTTGTGGACACACACATTTGGACCCCATTGTATATATATATGATTACCACTGATATGGATGCACAACATTCATGTGGCTGTGATATAAGAAAGAACAATTTGTTTTATATGGAAAGGGTCCACTCAAGGATAAAGAATAGATTGCTCACTCAAAATAGAAACTGGCAGGATGGAGAGCAGAAGAGAAAGGTGCAAGGTGAGCCAGCCTTTCAGAATGCCCTACTGAACACAGATGAGTGTTAAAGCAGTCCGATTTCTTTTTCTACAGATTAGAGATGCTCAGTATGCTTTCACATTTACCTGTGTGTACGTGTACTTCCGTTTTTTTCCAGAACAGAACTAACTATGAGTACATCCGACGTCACAAAAATAATGGATACGACAGGACTATTACTATATGGAGGTCTGCAAACCCCTACTAAACACCTGTTTTTGCTGAATACTATAAACAGTTTATATAGCTATATATATATAGATATATATATGCACATACACGGGGGGTAAACTAATAAGGAGTTGGATCACCCTTTGCCTTCAGAAAAGTTTCAATCCTTTTTGATTGCTGTTATATAAATGTTGAACTGTTTCTAGTGGAATATTGGACAATTCTTCAAGAAGAAACATTTCCAGTTCTTTGAGAGATGAAGGTGGTGGAAATCTACTCTGCACTTTATTTTCCCATAAATTATGTTTAGATCTGGTGATTGGGGAGGCTATGGATGGCATTTGACTTCTTCCTGGTGTTCATAAAACCGCTCTTGAATCGGTTTAGCAGTGTGTTATTGTCTTGGAATATGGGAAAATCTTGAGGAAACAATGTTTGCACCATAGGGTGCACCTTGTCACCAAAAATGACTTTGTATTCTTTGGCCGTAATTCTACCATGCACAGTAATAATTGGATCCAATGACTGCCATGAGATTGCTGCCCATACCATAACAGATCGACCACCATGTTGGAAACAGGCATTGTAGGTTGAAGGTTCCTTTGGCTTTCTCCAAACAGAAACCCATCAAGATATAGGAAAAAGTGTAAAAGACGACCAAACCATATGACCTTCTTCGGCCAGGCTTTGTCCTCATTACACCAAGTTATGCATTGTTGCATGCATGTTGTGGATTGGTCTTGGTTACAAGCAGTTTCTGAATGGGTTCAGAATGATTTATTTAGTCATTTTTGAGGCCGTTGTGTGGTTTTTAGCAACTATCCTGTTAATTGTCCGTATATCCCTGATGGTGAGCTTTCCTGATGCCGTCATCATTGTCACTGTTAACTTCAAAATACAATACCTTTTTAATGTGGTGTTTCCATTATTTTATCTATTCACTGTTTATATACAGGTAACTGCCCAAATAAAGGGAGCATGGACATAAACTGTCTTATTAGGGCATTGGGCAGGCTTGTATTTCACTGTCCGCTGCTAATAATCATTCGGAGAATACTGTATATTATTGAAAATTATAAAAGGACACTGACTTCTTACAGACTTGAGAGAGACAAAAAAACTGCTGCTATTATTGTATTCAGAGTTTTTGGAGGTGAGCTAAGTTTGACTGTTTGGTGCTGAGGCCAGGTCCCGCTCTCTGTTCACGAGGGTGCCCGAGGCATCTGCTGGGTCCTAGTGCTTTTCCTGTATGATGTACATGCAAGTAGTCAGAGAGGAAACAGCAGATAAAATAATTGTAATACACTTTAAACAAGTAATTATTGGGGAGAGACAAACAAACTACTTTGACTTGTCTCCCCCCTACGTTACATCCTAGATCGTTATGCCCTAGATTGGGGTTCATCAAAAAAAAGATTCAGGGCTGAAGCCTCGGCAGTGTCTGGCAGTGACGGATATTATTTTTTTCCTGAAGTTTGTTGTTCGTGGGGATGCTCAAGGTCTACATACATTATGCTCAATTGAACTGGCTCAGGGTCTGTTTTATTGTGTTTTCTTTGTTGGTTATGAATCATAAGCGGGGCAATAGGCCTGATCTTCGAGCAGTTGTTGAGGGCAGAATGTAATCACAGCCATACAAAATGTGCTCACCGTATAACTACGTCTAGTTTTGGGAACACACAAAACATCTTGCATTCTTTTTGGAGCAAGCTGGAAACCAGGACATTTTAGCCTTTTTCAGCATTTTGCATTTTACATTTTAAGCATTTAGCAGATGCTCTTATCCAGAGCGACTTACAAAATTTGCATTTATACATGGTAAGATTAAGCATGGTTAGTGCAAGAGATCAGTGTAGTAACACTGCAATAGACATAAGTGTTGGCAGCTGCACACCGTACCTGTAACACAGGGAAAGAAAAGTTGTATTTATATTTCTATATTATATATAATTATTATTATTACATTTTAAACATGTAAACAGTGGTGATGGCAGTTGGTTAATTTGATGAGACAGGGGATGCCATTGCCTAAAACTGGGAAATCTGGTCACCCTATATATATATTTAACAACTATTTCATGGTTTCGAAAGTTCGAAATATCACACAACCCTAGTTGGTGTGGGAGTCAGTGTAAAAAGGCTTTGCTGAAAAAGGCAGAAGTTATAGAAACTGGCTAGGTAACTAGCAAGATATATTTCTGGGTAAGTTAGAAAACAATTCTTGTTATTGAAATCTTATGATCTAAGCAAATTAGTCCTGTTGCTTTAGCAAACTCCTACACAGGCTTTCAATGGTCTGCACCTTAATGTCCGTAATTTGACAGATCTGTAGATGAGCTGACGTGTCCGTTTTAATTCAGAAACCTGATCTTACAAATTAGAAGAACCTTCGGTGGTGAAGTATGTATGCATTCACTACTGTAAGTTGCTTTGGATAAAAGTGTCTGCTAAATAGCATATATACATATACAGTATATATATATGAAGTAATGTTGATCCTTGTTTATATGCAGTGTGTGTGTGTTTGGGCAAATTAATATGGAACTTGTTTTAGAAGTTCCATATTAATTTGCCCAATCATAATCAGCAAGTAGTCAGCCAATCATAATTGAGCATTCATCAAAGCCATGGTATAAATATGTATAGTACGCACACGCGCACAATTATTGCTCTAAGCACTGTTATCGTTTCAGCTATCTTGTGCTTAAACAGTAATGCCAGACTTCAGCTGGAGGGATAAGGCATGAAACTGTAAAGAGGAGATTGAAGGGAGGGGCAGAACATGGCACATCTGCTGTGCCAGGTATTTACTGGGACTAATTTCTTTCCCCAGCCATTGGCACAGACAATAAAATTAGGGGATGTGCTGCACTGCCATTTTTGGCCATCACAGATGAAGACCTGCACCCCACGCCAAGTTTTAGCATTTGCTTTTTATTCACTTACTGTGGTTTTGCAGGCTATCTGCTGGCAGCCTTTGAGGCAGATAGATTGTGGCAATGTGGGGGGATGTCCTTGTGCTTTGTCAGTGATAAGAGGGTTAGGGAGTTTTTGGGAAGGGAATATGTTGGGGGTGTGGTGGACTGGGGCATTCCTGTCGGGTTCTGCTCTCTCAACAATTGTGTGATTTTCCACCCTCTCATGATTTCAAGCACCCAATCACAGCAGATAGAAGGAGCATAAGAGTACATGCATATTTCCCTTTACCAATATTGCACTTTTCAAATATGATTAAAGTCATTTATTGGGTAGAGAGATGTACGTACATGGACTGTTGAATTTATGGAAGGAAAATATGTTCATAACGTGGTTTTGGAAGAGCAATTCCTGTTAAAAATGTTTCCTGACACAGTATTTTGAGGGGCAACATTTTGGTATTGTGGATTTGATGGGTGGGTGGAAAGTAGTTTGTGGGTGCCAGCATTGACAGGTGAGGAATGAGGGAGGTATGTAAGATTCTTCCTGTCAATGACAAACTGCTGTAGAGAGCATTGGCTGCTTCATGTAATTTTAATATAATAACATGTTGTTGATTAATCAAAATCAACTGATAGAAATATCACCGTGACTTGCATTGTGCCCGTCTTTTCCCAGTTTTAGTTTCCTTCAGTAAATGATCATAAATATAGCCTCGCTGTCTGGGAAAGGAACAAAAAAATCAGATCTTTTTTTCATTCTGCATTTCAAACAATGGACACGTTCCCTTTTCACTGAATGGATGCAATTAAAGAGAAAACTTAATGAATTAAGTCGGTTTATGTGCAATGACCTCTGTGGGGGTAGAAATGGACCCATGCTAATTGTTGAATGTCGAATAAGTCCTGAACCAGGAAAAAGCATAGGGTCTTCATTTGTTTGACTCTCTCCCCTTAGAGGACCACAATGGAAATAAGTTGGCTTTTTGCCAACTTGTTTGTTTTATCCTCGGCAATGTGCGGTGTGCATTAATGTGATGTCCTGTATCAAGGGTATGTGTGTTCAAATTGTGTATATCTTCTTTGTTTGTTTTATTGTCAAATAAAACTAAATAACTAACTAATGCAGGGAAAAGTAAAACAATGTGTCAAGGTACGTGGGATTGGGAGCAACTTGTTGAACATTACAGTCATTCTGGGTTTTGTTGAGTCTCACCAGTGGTGTCACCTGTAGCCCCAGCATTTAGTTCTGCATAAAGCGCTGCTGTCTTATTCCAATTAGGAACAGCTAGCTTGTAGATGTGTTGACACTGCTGGGGCAGCATGCTAAGCACATCAGAAAGCTAAAGATATTTGGAGATTGCGTTTATGTATTTTAACATGCGGTCTCACATTTTGTTTCCACACCCTACATCATAACAGACCCAGTTGCTTTTGTTTTGCTCAAGATTACTTTTTTTCTTTCATTTGTGTGTCTTTGAGCCAGATTCAGTACTAGTTCAATTCAATTATGCTTATCGTACCTTATCACTTCAGCACGACATCTGTCAAGAACTGCTGAGAATGAAACCTATAGGATAAAACAGATCCCATTAATTACAATAAGTATTGATGCATAATTCGTTTTATAGTATTGTACAGAATCCATTGGAGCAGTGGAGATATTTTCCATCAGAATTCCATACATTCGATGGTCTTAATCAACGAATTGGAACTGTTGTATGGAGAGAACAGTTGAGATTGAGTTTAATTGGTACCTAAACTCGGGGGTCTTTCTAGACATTTTGAGCATGAGGGTGATAGTGGCGGCGAGGGAACGGAGCAGCCAGGTGGGGGGGCGAGTAGGAGTAGGTGCGGAAGCTTTGTATATTTTGTGGGAGGAATGGTGCAGCTGAGGCAGACTGACTGGCAAATTTTTCATGCTTTCTTGCTGAAAGAGAAACAGCAAGTGTGAAGGGAAAACAAAGTTATTTTTGCAACAATTCATCCTCGAGTGCCTTATCAACGAGTAGCCAGCCTAAAACTCAAAGTGACGGAACGCAACCCTCCATCACTAGGGCATTCGCTAAGGCGTCGAAATATGAACGGGACAGCAAATGGTGGCGAGACTGTACCAGGGGAGTACCACCTTGCAAAATAAATGGTGTCATTCCAGACTCTTGAGGAATAGGCTAGCTATGTGCATCTTTTCAGCTGCTGTAGGAATGATAATATCGTATGTAGTTTAATTTATTAAAGGCATATCGGAAAATTATTTGATATTCAAACAGTTCGTGAAATTCAAGCAGTTTGTGGCCTTTCATGGTCGATTTGAAAACGCTGTACAACTATTTTTATATGCTCAGAGAGATAAACTAGTTGATTTTTAACGAGTAAGCGTGTTTTTCATATAAGTATGACTTTGGACGGGATTTTGGACGGTCTTAGGATGGTTTTGGACAGTTTTAGGATGGTATTTTGGCAAGAGGGCACACGCCTACCGCAAGAGTCCTCTGTGCCCTTGTTTCCTGTTTATAAAAACCCCTGCTAAACCACAAGGTAAATATGGAGTTGATCTTTAATGTTGTAAAAATGATAAATTTCTAAAAAGGAATAGATGAGTTTGTGAAATCACTTTGGTGGTAATTTATTTAATAATAAAAATAAGAGTGCAGGCAACATTTGGTACACATTCTTAAATTTAGAAACTTAGAAATTTAGAATTCCTGTATAGGTTGACAGTACCACACACCACCATTGAAGGTAATGTATGGTATTTTAATAATGAATGGTATATCATTAAGTACTCCTTAGAGACTATGTATTTATATCTCAGAATCACAGCAAGAAATCATTTATATCCCCCCAAAGCCCTGGAGATATTTGAACATTTATTTTTGCTTATTCGTTTTAGTATCCAGTAGTCAAATATGTAGATGCCGATTTGATTGTAATTCATTAACATTGGAAAGACCTGATTTCATAGTACAGCTAATACTACATTTGAAAAAGATCCACCTGATCTCAGTTGCTCCTCTGCAAATGCCATTTTTAAATGCCACAGCCGGAAACCAGGTGGTCAATAGATCAACTGCCCTGTCATAAAAGCCCATTTAATAATTTCGTATAATTTTATCTAATTATAAATTTGAAATGTTTTGTGACCGGTATTAACTGATTTTGATTAATGAAGTGCAGTTTAAATATGCATCTCTCCATTGCTTAACTTGGCAATTAGTCTACCAGATGAAGTATGGGAGAGCCGCCTAGGGTATAGAATGCAAAAATGCATAAAAATGGAGAAACTGAACAAGAACAGAGCGACTAGCCAAATTTGTTTGCGGGAGCACAGTCAGGAAAGGAAGATTAATGTCTGAAAGTGTTACTAGGAAATTGGCCGCAAAGTATTGGTAATAGATTAATTTAAGCTTTTGACATGAGACGGGGAGAGAGAAATCTGCTGATGTTTAATTAATGAAATCGATCTAAACTGCATGCATTAAAGGTCCCAACAGATTGCAGTGCTGCTTCGTCACAGTGCAGGCCCTGTGCACATGCTCATATAATAAAGCATGGAAAAGGACTAGTGATTGGTGTTGTGGTGATCCTTTACCGAACCTAGTTCAATGTGCAGTTATTACTATGGTGTGGCAATTAAGCACACAAAGAAGTAGACATAATTCACCAAAGCCTGTGCTCCCTTTAAGACTCCCACGAGTGATGACGTATGAGGGCTGCAACTCTCCATCGTGTTATTCAGTGTTCCCAGTATAATGAGAGAATACGGCTTTCTCTGTACTAAAAACGAAACATAAGTTCACATTTGTGTTACAAACGCTTCAATGGCCTGTTTTAAATCCACAACTCACCATTACTGTGAGCATTATTGAAAATGAGAAATAATACGCACACACTGCTGTTACTCCTGATTGTGATGTTTAATTGCACAAACCAGGACAGCGTTTTGACCACACAAATCTTTGCCAGGACAGCACTTCAGGATCAATTCGTTAGACTTGCTGTCTTTGAATGTGCACATGGACACATTCACACAAATCAATAACAAGGAGCTAATTCTCATGGTCAATTTTAATTCGAACTGGTCTGATAAGACAAGAAATAAAAAGTTGAAGGTCTAGATCGAGATAAATTAGTCAATGGTCCAATAAGGATAGGAAAATGCTCAAAAACACAATTAGAGTCAGTATTTTCAGATAGACCAGAGCAAATTATTAAAACATATAATTTGATAACTGGCATCTCAGACTATAATCTAATGCTATTTGCAAGAAAACTTTATAAACACAGATTCAATCTCGGTACTTCAAGAAAGCAAAACAATTGTTTTTACTGTATACCTAAGAAAGATCTAATTAATTTTGATCTAATTAAAATGAATTCAACCAAATTAAATGGGATATTGCTGTGTCCTCAAGTGAGCTAGAAAAGGACTGTAATATGCTCAGAAGAACTCATTTGACGATAACAATAACTCACAAAGAAATGTAAGCACTAAAGCACTAAAATCAGGATTAGACACTGACTTCATTGAAATGTGGCCAAAACTGTGTGAATATACAGGTAACTGCCAAAATAAAGGAAACCTCAACATAAAGTGTCTTAATAGTGCATTGGGCCATCATGAGCCAGAACAGAGTACATTAATGTGCTTATAAAATGGTTACACTGTGTTTAGCCAATAATTGTAATATCTGACATATTATTTCATAAAAAGTCTACAAATCAAAATAATTTACTTTGCCACAAAAAATAGTTGCTTGAGGCAGAGGTTTGTTTACATTCTTGCTAGCTAACATAGCTAACCAGAATGCATAGTTTGTGTTGCCCAGCAACTAGCTAGCTAGCATCACAATTCCCTGGTGCTTTCATAAAAATGATAAATCACTGTTTTATTAGTCTAGCTAGTATGGATAGAATAACTTTTGTATGAGTTTGCATACGTTCATCCACGTCACCCCTCTACTCTCCTCTCTGCACTTGTTCCCCATCGCAGCATGCATCAGATTCAAATCACTGGTGCTTGCTTTTCAAGCGGCTAGAGGTACTGCTCCCCCATACCTCCAGTCACTCATCACTCCCTACACCCCAGCCAGACCCGTCCGCTCCGCCTCCTCTGACAAACTGACTGCCCCATCCCTCCGGGCGCCTGGCAGCCGCTCCTTGCGGTCTCGTCTCTTCTTTGTCGTGACCCCTTGCTGGTGGAACGACCTTCCGCAATCAGTCAGGACCGCGGAATCACTTGCGATCTTCCGCAAGAGACTCAAAACCCACCTTTTCAGACTCCACTACCACTGAACTCTGTACATCTAGCTAATTGTCATCACCACTGCCTACTTGCTCTACACTGTATACCCCTGCTTACTCCACTTAATAATAAAAAAAACCCAGTGTTACAGGTATGGTACGCAGCTACCTGCAATGATGTCTATCACTGTATTACTGAACTGATCTCTTGCGCGTACTATGATTGTTCCTACCATGTATTTATGCACATCTTGTAAGTCGCTCTGGATAAGAGCGTCTGCTAAATGCTTAAAATGTAAATGTAATGTAAAATGCATGATGATAACGTTTTTTCAAACCAAGATTAGAAATGTGTGAGCATAACCTTCAGCCATCATAGTTAGCGACCTGCCTATGAGACAAACCACTTGACGACCTGTGACTTCTCTGGACACGATGGCTCAAATCATTGCCTGTTGGGTTTCCTTTCTTCTGTGTGTGCTTTTCAAATATATTGTTGTTTCTTTTCTTTTTTTTAACTTCAAGTTGCTTCGTTATTTTTATTTTTATCCTTTTCACATATTAAATTCGGGTACAATAGCTAACACCTCAGTGGCAAGATGGCAGGCTAGGTAGCTAGCTGTCATTGCTAGCTTGAGGGGTGAAAGCCACAAAAACATCCTTTACTGAAACTTAAATTAATCGGTCTTGGGCTAGGCATTCACCTATTGATCAATGTACACATACATGGCCACCACTCCCCAATCATACATTATTGCAATTTCAGTAATTCTAGTAATTTTCTGTCTTAGCAACTTTATTAAGAATGTAATATTGGTTAAAATGGCATGGTCAAATCTATTTTATAGGCTAATTATTACAGCTGTTGGGTTCGATTCGCTTCATTAAAAGCCAGAGAGAATTTTGATTGTTGTCCGCATCAGTTCAACCCATTTATATCATGTATTACCTAAATTTAGCCAAAACATAACTGAAAGATAGCCTGATGCGTAGCTACTAAGTTACAGCTAACAGTAGCATTTTACTGTGTCCATAGCAAGCATACCCTGCATCTCACAGGTCTTAAAGATAGCATTACCGTTTATCTTGCCACATGATTCATGTCGACCTGAGATGGAGCATGTTGTAAGCAAACTAGCTAACTATACCTTTCCCACATCTGCTGTGTATGACAGTTTTGCTAGTGAGCTACATCTGAGTATAGTATTTTAACATTAGCTAGATAGCAAGAGTAGCAAGCTATATAAATTAATGAACAATGAACATAAAAGGATGGGCATTCCTTAGTGACCGGAAACTTTATCCCATGTAGCTAGCTTGATTTCTATATTGTTCAGTTCCTCAGCTAGTTAGTTAAGTAAGTGAAATCTGTCAGCTAAGCCACACACACAGTGGCACTGACACTGTTCATTACTGGTCTCTGTGGCGATGCTAGCTAGTACTTGTCCGAGTTGCTGTGCTTCATGACTGATTAGTTCCAGCAAGACGGAACTATTATATAGACAATATATATTACCTCTGAATCAAAATTTCAGTTTCAACTGATTTAGCCATAAGTTATTGTCAAAAGCAAGGTGAGCTGTACACAGTACAGAAATGAATCATATGAATCACATAATCTGATCATGTCACCGTATGCGCATACACCAATATATTTATGCAAATGCTGTGCTAAAATAACTGAACCGAAGTGGTATTTTAGCAAAGATTCACCAAGGGTTACTGTGTTTGAAGATAATTTGTGGTTCTGGAGGCTGTTATATAGTGTACAAGTTGTACTAAAAATATATCCGTTGCATCCATACCTTATCTATTAAACATTTATGCACACGACAGAATGGTAGTAGAGCTGAAACTGAAAGGCGGTGCGCATGCCCAAGGTTTTGTGACATTTTAAATGTCCCTTTATGGAATTTATGACTGTGATGAAATGTTTGGTTTGAAGAGTGCTGTGAAAGTGATTCCTTTTATTAACATTCTTTCACAATAATTCTTTATCAAATTTACTGACATGGTCAAGCACACATTTTTCTAAATTGTTTCTGAAAATAATACACACCAGACCAGTTTACAAACAGGCTAAACATTACCTATATACTGACAAGGACTATGTCATAATTAGGGGGTTCAGTAGCTGATTCATGATACAAGTCTCTGTCTTAGATCATCCTTTCAGGTTTCCTATTCTGTTTTCTTTATTATTATTATTATTATTATTATTATTATTTAGTCCTACATGCATTTCTCAAGAACTAAAGCCTTGGAAGTGTACTGGTATGAATTTAAATAATTTGTTGTGCGTTTTGGCTGTTTACTTTATTGTCTTGTGGCAGTCAAGTGGGGCTCTGGGGGACTGTGACTGGCTAATGGACTTCACTTGATTACTACTATTAATTGTGTCTTGTCATCTGGTGAATTAATACATCTATTGGTAGAGTGGGACTAGAGGGGGAGAGAGAATGTGTGAGTCAATGCAGGAGACCATGTCATTGTTAAGTCTCCATTACAATGTGATCTTCAGCCTTGTTCTAAACAGTCTCCCTCAAAATTGAATTTTGGTGAAATTTAGGTGAAACATTAGAAATGGTCCTTTCATTCAGAATTGCAGACTGTTGTTCATATTTTAATAACATGGAACATGATATTAGGATATTAATATACCAGGATATTAATTCTGTTGAAGCAGATGCTTCTTCATATTGAAGAGGACATCTTCAAAGTGTCATTTCCCTCTCAGTAGCCTTTGTTATTTATAGTTTTTCTCGAAACGTCTGATGCGTCTTTGGTTTGCTCTGTGGGCCTGTATCAAAATCTGGTGGTTTCATCCTACTAGATGTGACCTATAAAATCAGTATTTACTTAAATAAGCAATTGTGTTGCGTTGCTTAGCAGGAGGTTGAAATAGAGTGTCATGGGCTTGTTGTGTTACTTTCAACATTTTATTGGAAGATATTCAGTTTGTCTCTGAGGCTCATTTTACCCTTTATTCATTCCTTATCATTTTCTATTTACTTTACAAACTTAATTGAACTGTTGAAAGGAACAAACATGTTGAATACATTCAATGGAATTTATTTATCTGGTGGGATGAAACACAATTAATTAAGCTCCTTTACCTGAATATGTCAGTTGGAAATGATAAGAATTAACCTATGGAAAAACCATTACTGTTGAATAGTACTTTTTAAATCAAAATGTTGGTACAACATGGACAGAATTATTCATTCTAGTGTGTGTCTTTAAATTAAAGGGGCTACTATGAACAGTTCAACTCCAAATACTGACAGATATGGCAATGAGAGAGTAATCAAATTCCACCTCGGAGTTAGTGAGCGTGCATTCAATGCAGGCAAATGGGTGCTGAGCCTGCTGTCTTTATGGGCAACTAAAGAGCACATTTTCCTCGCATGCCATTGCAATTCCATCATTTTTGTTCATTTCCTCCTTAAAAGAATATGCTCGTGTATGACAGCTTTAGTGCTGCGGTGATATAATGACAAATTCATGGCCCATTAAAATATTCAGGAGGGTTGTAAAGTTATTTTATTTAATTGTCTTGTTTTATCATGCATTTATTGACCATTACAGTATTTGTTTTTTAACAGACGTGGGAAGACTTATGGTTGACCTTCTTTTCAATGAGCAATATGTTGACAAATAAAATCTCTAAATAAAATTTACATTTTAGCCCACTTCCAAAGGTCACAGAACTGTTACTCGAAAAGTGTGTAGGTGCTAGTAAAGCATGAATTGCTTATCCTTCTGTTGGTTCTAGACATCGCTAAATGTAAATGTAACATGGGAATACAAGAATCAAAGCTATACTATACATTCTCTTCAAACATAAATATGTATTTCCTGGGGGAGTATCTCCATTGCTGTAAGGATGGGGCAGGACATTGCCAAATGACACTGTAGGTATAATGAGCAGTCAATGTGTGTTGTGATGCATTGGGACTGCAGGGATGGTGTTTTATATTCAGGAAGCATGTTTAAACCGGCCTTGGGTGGGGATGCGTGATAGGGCACCTGATTACATCCAGGGAGGAAAGGAAAGTGAGTATATACAGTACCTTTCTTGCAATGCAGTGGCCCACCTGTCTAGGGAGATGGCATCAGCCTTTGAAAGCAGTCGATCCTGTTTGTCTGAAGCCTTGAAAAAGTGTCACCTCCATGCCATGCCCCCACATGTAAATGTACTGGCTGTATAAGTGGAGGCATTTTCTGGCAAAAAGATCAGGTGATTATGGCTGCAAGAAACTATTATTTTGATAATTGATTAATCTGAAGATTATTACAACAAGTATTAATCGATTAATCCGCTTTATGCGCAAATTATGGTTTTCACTTGAGAAGGGCTATAACAAATGATTATTTTCATAATTCAATAGGCCTGCGCTGTCAATCAACAAAATAATGAGAAATAACCTAACTTCGAAAAAGTATCAACTTTATTGAAAGGATTTTCTTTTCACTTTCTACCCTATTTTTTTGTTTAGAACAGAAATGCATTGGAAAATAAATACCTACAGAGAAATGTTTTCATTTACTGGACTGACATTTCCACTTTACATTTCTCAATGATTTTTTCCCCCTCCCTTCTACAAAAATATATCAAATTCTAAATAAATAAGTATAAAATAAATGACTGAGGGTTTTATAAAAAATAAATACAAATAAACTTAAATCACTTCAGTTTAACAGTGAACTAAGAACGTCAGCAAGTAATGCTGTGTCATTTCAACTATAGATTCTGGGATTTTCAGAATTGAAATGAAGAAAAGTCAGCATGTCAACATGTTCACATGCCAGGCTTCCTCTCTTCTTTGAGCAGATGTTCCCTACAGCAGAGAAGAGGATGGTGTCGACGTAGCAGGAATGCAAAGAAAGGATCTGACAAGCTTAGCCAGTGTAGGAAACTGCCCCTCATTTGTCTTCCACCAAATGAGAGGGTCTTCTTTCTTTGATATTTGTTGTTCTGCAACGTACATCTGTACCTCATTTCTACCCATTTGAATATTGTGTCTGTGTGTCAGACTGGAGATGGGCATCTAGGACTGACTTTGCCTCTCTCATTGGATCAGGCCTCCTGCTCATTATCGTTTCTTGCGGCTTATTTCAAAGCAAGAACTTTGACAGTGATCTGTACCCTTATGCCTTGTTCAGGAGACATGGACTTCGGCTCTCGAAATCTTGGGTCCAGGGTCGCTGAGAGGATCACAGAGTTGGGTTTGTCCTCAGAGAAAGTGGTTACATTCCCCCACCTCTCTGTCATTTGCTTGGAAATGGCAGCTTGGAAAGCTTTGCCTAGGGTTTTTTCAAAAGTTCGGTTCTGCACAGACTTCAGCAGCCCTTTCACAAGTTGTGGCACTGTGGCATACTCTTGACCGCTTAGGAAAACCGTGGCACATTCGAAGGGCTCCAGGCCACGTGCCAACTCTTCAAGCACGGTCCACTGCTCTGGCTTTTGGTCAAAGTAGCGTTTCCCCCTTGGAGTCACCTCAGGATCAGACAGTGTGGCAGTAACAGGCCGCCGCTGATCCACTAGTCTGTCTATCATGCGGTAGGTGCTGTTCCACCTGTCCATGTGACATCGTGAATCAGCCTATGCTCTGGGGCAGGGGTGGGCAAGGAGGGTCGTATCCGTTTCTGGATTTCATACTGACTTCTGCTCTTGGTCTAGTGGTTTCAACGTCCGACACTGGCCACATTGGCTCTGGCCGGGAGTGCCACCGGGGGCAACAATTGGCTGTCCGCCCCAGAGAGGGAGGAGGGAAGCCGACATGACATTCGCTGCACACAGGAGTGGCTCTGGGGTGCCGGAGTTATGGTGGTCGGCTTGGCAAGTACCGTCTCGGAGGAGACCTTCGTCGCCGCCGGTCACAGGGCTACGGCAGCAAACTCATAATATGAGGGGGGGGATTGACCTGAAAATAGCGGGTGTAATTGGCTACTAAATTGGGAGGAAAACGGGATAAAATCTGAAACAAAGTTTAGAATTAAAAAAAATATATTATTTAATTAGCACAATCATTTACGTGATCTGACATTTTAGCTACATTTCTTGATAAGCCCATGAAGACAACTGAAAACTGTTCTTGTGTTCCCATATGAAACACATTACTGTGGTCTACTCTACAAGTGAACCAGAATTGGCGTATCCAACTAATTAGCTAATTGAGCCAGGGTGATTGGTATAAACAAAAACCTTCATACACACCCGCCCTCCAGGACCGGAATTGCCCACCCCAGCTCTGGGGTGTTCATCTGGCGCTTAATCTTGGTATTAGCTAGCTCACTTTTCCTGAAGTGTTCAACCAAGCACCTTGCTGCCCCTGATGCTGGGTTCTTTTAGAGCATTGTTGACAACCAGCTGGAGAGTGTGTCCAGTGCAGCGGAGAGAGGCCCATCCATTATTCTCCTCCAGAATTCTCACTGCTGCCACTATGTTGTCATGGACTACTGCTTTTATTTTCTTGAAAGGAGTCTCAAACTTGGCAGCAGCCTCCTCCAGTCATGTCGCTATATTAGCAGCAGTAGTCTTTTGCTTTAGCGACAGTCTTTGTGGAACGTCAACTCTGTCTTGCATAAAATGCACGTTACTGCATTTTTAGCTGGATTTTTCTTGAAATGTTCCCACACTTTGCTGCACTTGGGTCATTTCGACATGAGTAATTTCTGTATTTCTGTATTTTTTATCTGAAGTAATGTATCATTTTAGGTCACCTTATTCAACTAATCCACTAACCAGGGTCTTCAATCAAGACCTTGATTAGTTGAATTAGGTGTTTTAGCGCTGGGCTAGAATAAAAACCTGCACCCACACTAGCCCATCTCGGATAAGATTGGAGACCCCAGGTTTTCAGGCATACATTTCAATCTCCAATAATGTAAACAATATCCCATCTGCTAGTTCAGGCTAATCGCTGAGAGCATTTTTAAAAATATTGTATATACTCCAGAAAACATCTGGAGGCAGTGGTTCTTCCATTTACCATCTACCGGAAGACTGGGGCACATTTTGTTATCCTGAAAAGTCCTGGCCCCACTTCCTGCTATGACCCCTAGTTCAGCAGTCCCTGGGATGCAAACAGAGAACTGCCTAGCCATTGTTGCCGTGATTGCTAACAGTGCAGCTGTATGTATGTAGGTGTGCTACTAATAAACCTTGGAGATATCTGAGGATATTTTTAATTAAACAATTTCACAAGTTTGCAGTTTCATTCAGTTCCCTATTTTAAAGATATTCTATGCCTTTGTTTAGAAAATGTCATTTTTAATAAAGGCGTTCTAGCTTGCCTGCCGACAGGATACGGCAAAAGTTTGATCTACACACCTCATTGCTTTAGACGGTATAGTTGGCAACATGGTGTTTTTCTGACAAGCAAAACTCTAGCAAGCTCATTGAACACCCAAGGCCATAGCTGTCAAACTAGCTTAGCTTTTGTATTCGCGATGTGCATGAATCCATCTTGCTCATTCCTGTAAGAATTGTTTTCTTGAGCACACATTTTGCAGCCCTTTTTAAAGATATAATTACATCCTATACCAGGCCTTTTGCCATTCATTGAGGGTGTGACAGAAATTTCTATAATCAAACAGTTTCACTTTGAACATTTGATTGAATAAGTAATGTTTAGTCATTTGCATGCTCAAATACATCTCTCTGTAAATTCCCCGAGTGACTTAACTATTGAAAAAAAGGCCACGGCCAGGATTCAATCATCATTTGTCCTTAAATTTCACTCATGATTAAATCCAACTGTTATTTATTCTTCACAAATGCAGCAATCATCAAAAGTAGCGTGCCAAATTGTAATTGTGAAGAAAACACATGCTTGCATTTATTTGTAACTCAAACTAAAGGACAAATGTTAATTGAATTCAGGCTTACATATCTGAAAATGACAGGCTATGTCAAACTACACGTAGTATGGTCGAAAAGGACATAACCCTTATGTCATCACGTTTTGAAATATTTCAGTGTTGGGTTACTTGGTCTACAATTGCACTTGTAAATATTTGTGCAGAACACAACTCCAAACAGCTGTCAAGCATGGACAGTATTAGTGCAGTGATTAATTTAAATCAGCACGTGTTAAGAAGGAAACATTTAATCATCATAATTCTGTATGGAAGAAACAGTGCTATGAATTCAGATTTTAAAGCTCAAGATGGAATAATTTGTGAGTAGAGGTCACTCTTGCAGAGGAGGTGTGAGGTATTTGTACTGCCATCTGGTTTGACATCTGCTTTTTGTCAAATGGCCATTATTGTTTGGATGCCAATGGATTGTGTGTGTACGTGTGTGAGCGCGTGTGTGTGTGTGCAGTGGTTTTTAGTAATTGAATGTAACACATAATATGGATTGCGTAATCAGATTACAATAATTAAGTACTTGATCGGCTCAAGAAAATGTGCGTAATCTTATTACAGTTACTTTTCTAAGGATTGAGGATCATTACATTTTAGATTACTTCAACATATATAGAGATAATGATAATTAATAAACATATTTGCATGAGTTACCCTTTCAAATCCTAACCAATAACTTTGATCCAAAGTGTCCTTTTATGGGTGCACCATTTGCCAATTAAAGCATGCTACACTAAAAAAGGAAGCCTGGCACTGACAGCAAATAAGCTTGACCTGTGTCAGGTTCATCTCTCTGTTCAAAAGGACGATTGGATATTTGCAGGCCGAAAGTGAATGTCCTGTCCAGACCCAAGGATTCTACTTAAAACACTTGTCAATTTAGCTAGCTAACTAGCTAACATTATAGCTACCAGTTGGTTTATCATTTAGTTGGCTAATGTTAGCTACATGTTGTTGTGAGCCTCTCTGACCTTCACATGTTTATTTACGCTCCCAAAAATGCCATATGTTAGCTCACCTAAATGAGCTATCTCAGCTAATTAGCTAGTAGTAGTGAGCAGGGATTGGCAATCAAGGCTGGAAACGAATGGTGCTACTGATGTCCAAGAAGATTGTGCATTTTTAATGGGATGGTCTGAAATCCATCTCCTAATGTCCTGAGATTCTTTTGGGACTATTGGGGAAAACCCTGTGAGTTTTGTATTCAAGACATAATGTTGAGGAATCAGCCGATGTGAGAATGTTCTGCCATGTGATCCCTGGTCATTGAGAATCGAATCATGATGGAAGGACAGATTACAGGCCGAACTCGGTGCTTGGATATATTGTGCAAGCAGTGCTCTGGAGAAACGTTTTATAAAATATTATAGTGGAATTGTATTATAATGTTTAATTAAACCAGTAGATGGAGTAATCCAAAAGGTATCCAAAAGTAATTAGCTGAGATTAGATTACACCTTTTAAGTAATCCAACGGATCATGTTACTAATTACATTTTTAATCATGTCCTTTGCAATCAGTAACGGATTACATTTTCCAAGTAATCCACCTGTGTGCTTGTGTTTTGGAAATCAATATTACTGAATCTGGTATGCCGAGTGTTCAAATACTCCCTTTTTAAGTTTATTGAAATTGTGTCAAAGCACACAGTATATGCTGTATACATGCATCACTCAGTTACTCAAAATATTGCTATACTACTCTTGGCTTGTGTATTTTTCTCCATATGAAACAAAAAAATATTATTGTGATATGAAGTCATAAGATGCAGCCAAATAAAACCCCTTAATAGTTACTTGGTTTCTATCATTTTAAACAAGAATATACTGTCACAGCTGACAATAACACCTGATTTAGTAGTAATAACACATTGTGCTTAAATGGATCAGGATATGTAAATCTCATGAAAGATTTATCATCCCTCCTCTATGGATCTTATGGTTTAAAGTAGTTTAACGAAATAGACTTCTTATTCACATACAGTAGGGCTGTAAAGGGGGTTAGACAGTGAGGGTTTTGCATTGCTAATGACTTCAAATGCAAATGAATTTGCATTCAGGATTTGTGCATTATGTGGTAGATTAATGTTCACATTATGGTCACAGTGCATTGATATTTTATATTTCATGAACTAGAATTAATTTAAATTGAGTGATATTTGAATTCACTGGCTCGTGCTTATTTTTGTATTTGAATTATATTGCATCGGTCAAATTGATTGGTGGATTTTCAATGTTATTTTTGGAGTTGGTGTTGGTGTTATTGGAATCAGATAAGAAATCAGAAAATCTAAATGTGAAAGAACAGCATTTGAAAATGTTTTTTTTTCTCCATTTGGATTCAAACGTACCACCCCTATTGTGTTATAAACCACCTATTAAATCAAAACATTTTATTTACATGATATAGAGGTTATGTGCTAATGCATTTTCACAAATACCTTTTAATACAGAGGTGTGCAGATCTGATGGTCACAGTGTGACATTGTGACATTGGCCTGTGTGCAACCATGTTTCTCAATAGGCGTCCTTATATTTCCAAGCCTTTTCTTGTACACATATACAAATGCTATTAAATTGTGATGATGTAGATATGACTTGATATTGTGAAAAGTACTGCTTAATGGATGTTACAAGGCCACTGCGTGGAAGGGCTTTGTTTTCAAACAGTGAAATATTCAGTGTTATTTCTCTGAGACATAACAACGCTGTTGGAAACCTAACTGCCCCTTGCAGACTCCTCAAGTCTTTAAAAGACAGGTCACATGAAGTAACCCCCAAGGGCCATGCAGAATGCACTTGCCTCACACAGTGAAACATTAAAGGACAACCGAACATATTGGTTAATGTATCATTACGGCTCCACCGGAATACCACTTCTTCGCTGTTTTGTGCCATGGCCGAACCGTGACAGAGCTCTTGGTCACATTGTGTCTCGTCAGCTTCAGAGCCATTCTTCGTGCGCTGCCCTCTACAATAACAGACTTTGATAAGAGGAAATATTTTGCAGCTCATGCCTGCCATCAAAAACTCAGACTCTTTCTGTGGTGGTGAGACGGTGCTCTGTCGAGTTTCCACCTCCTCAATGGCCCTAGAGCAACACAGCTGCCATTGTGTTTCACACACCTCTGGAACAATCTGGGTTTTTCACACTGGAATATAATTTACCTTTGGTTATCGTGAAACTGGCTTCAATTGGGTTCAATGTTGTATAGAATCTTGAACTGTGTGAAATTTTAATTGTTAAAAAATGGCAGTAAAA
The DNA here is from genome assembly GCA_029706075.1 of Aldrovandia affinis. Taxonomy (NCBI): domain Eukaryota; kingdom Metazoa; phylum Chordata; class Actinopteri; order Notacanthiformes; family Halosauridae; genus Aldrovandia; species Aldrovandia affinis. The sequence continues at coordinate 913,387 of JAINUG010000010.1, read as the reverse complement.
TGTACTTATCTTTCAGATGGATGAACAAAATCTAAAAAAATGTTTAGTAGACTTGTGGAGGCCGATGGCAGTACGTGACTCACTGAGTAGGGTGCCAATCGGCCATAAGGTGGCGCTACAGCAAAGCATTGAATTTGCAAACTTTGAAAGCACAGAACGCTTGACCTGTTTGACCTACAGTCACTAAATGTGGTACCTTGGCTTACTCTCCTTAAATACAGAATACATTTTCCTAAGGGAATTATTACTTCTACCATTTTGAATCTCTACCATTTAGAATATATGGAAAATGCTTAAATACAGTGATAAAGACAAAGTGATAAAACTTGTACATTGATACGCACATCAGCACTAAAGCTTTGTTCCAATCAAAACACATTGTGGTGCTAAAGAGCTCCATATATTAAATATATATTCAAACAAATTATCTCAAAATCAAGGTTCCTTTGCAAAGATTTAAAATGTGCTGCAGTGACTAATACCCTCGCTAGGCGCATGTACTTGTGCCCAATGGGTCACTACCATATTCATATGCTTGGCCCCAAAATTGCTCCTTGTAGCTATATATTTATTATTATTATTAATAATAATAATAATAATAATAATAATAATAATAATATAGTTATTATAATTGTATCGTGTTCTGAGAACACAATACATTTATTATCAAACCACTCTTGACAAACCCTCAAATATACATATATATGACACTTCTCAAAGTCGGAAAGATCATCTAAAAGGCACTGAAGGATCCATCACACTCTTCGAACCACTTTGAACCACTTTATAACTTGCTCTTACTTGCAACTTTTAGCTGAGAATTTATTTGAAATAAAAATTAAAAAAATCTTAGGAGTAATTCTCAGAAGCTTTATACATACGGCCTGTGATTCCTTATTTACCTGTGCCTCCAATAAAGCAGAGGGCCAGTCGCAATTATGGCTCTTTGCTCTTTGAATCCTGAAGTGATTTAAAAATACTCCTGTGACTGAGCTAACAGTAACAATTTGAATCAGGCTGAAGGATACAAACTCAGCAAGCAGATCACTCAAGGGACAGTTCAGCTAGCCAAATTATGTTTTAAAAATGTTTTTGAAGGTTGATGAACATTGTGAAAACGTCATTTGGTTCACATACACATCCATAAAGAAAAAGTGTGATCTGGACCTATTTACAGCATAGATGGAGGGTTTAAAGTTGGTAGAGAGGGGAAAAAAACATTGTAAAAAAGTAGCCACATTGTTATTCACGACGAACAAATCACAATCTTGTACAGTATTGTAAAAAGTTGCAATATTATTTTGTGACAGCTAGGTGTACTTTTTCCCCCTGAAGGCTCTATGCCAATGTGGTTTGTGTTGCTATAATGCAGGAATTTGTACCAAAGCCTCTTTTCCAGAACTTCATAATTTATGTGACAATGTATTTCTTAGTGATATATAACCAAAGTATACAACTGCAAACTTCTAACCAAGATGCGCTCATTTAAAAAAAGAAGAACAACAATTTTTCTGCGAGCAAGAAAAACAGTGTTCTCACTGGGTATTTAAAGCAGTAATTACTTGAGAAGTTTATTTGCAGGTGCTTCATAAATGTAATTAAGGTCTATGTCAATCAAACTTTCCATTCAACCTGAAAAGCAAATAAATTGCAAATGTTTTGAAATAGTTTGATTGTCACTTCACTTTCTTCATGCTGCATGTAGCAAGTTCATTGTACATTTGAAGACTCTGAATACAGTATACCTCTTCGGCCCTAGATGGTTATTATATGAATAAAACAGAAGCTACAACTTACAGTTCAAAAATTCTAGGCATGGCACTTCATAGAAAACAAAATCAGAATAGGTGTATTCCTATTCATATATCAGCAAAGCAATCACTCAGCCTATATTTAACTCTTACCTTTGGGTACCAGAAATAACTGTATGTAGGCCTCGCCTGTGAAGTCCAGTCTTCAAGGGCACTAATTATATAATGAATGGTTTCCCCCTTAAGTCAATTTGGACAAGCAACACATGGCAGCAATAACGGGGAGGTGAAGGTGTTTATACATCTAAAAGGTTTATTTTTTGGAACTTGAATATCTAGTGGGGGCAGTGTTTAAGCTAGCACAACATTATGTACAGGTGTTGCAAGGATGTCATCATTAGAGTAAAACATTTCAAAAAGCAGCATTTAGAAACAAACAAAAAGTCTCCAAATGCAGTTGGTTATATTGTGAGAAGACATCCCTTAACTATGTGGATAAAATTATGAGAACCAAGACCGGCGAGGTACTTATTTCTATTTATTATGCTCAAAACTACAACAGCTATGGATATACAGTGCGCATTCATTCTGTTGATCTGAAGACAATCTCAGCCCAGCTTGTCATACTGAAATCAGACACGCTTTTGTTGCCATGAAACAATCAAGAGCAATGTCATGTTTACTCCCTCGGTAGTTTTAAAAGGTAGAATGATGTGTATGTATGTATACATTTGTATTATATAATAACTGTCCTTGGCGTTAATCAAGAAAATGTGAAGATATCCAAGGTAAATCTACACAAATGTCCAAAATGGAAAACAAATACTTTTTTTTTGGCACTGAAGGTGGCACTGAAGGTGCCACCATCAAACAAGGAAGCAATGAAGTTCAGTGTATGTTACCATGTATCCAAATTACATTTTGTTTCTAAAGAAACTGTATTACGGTGTGACTTCTCTGCGTATTTGACTCCAAAGACAACACTGTATTCTCCATAAGATCCTAAGATTTCCCTTATGTCACAGTAAATTATATGTCTGTATTACTCTGCTCCCTAATGTCTATGCTCTGGAGGTAGAAGGTAAAAAGCTATTTACAGATGTGGGTTATTAGGCCTCACATGTATGGACAACATGTGGACGGGTGGCCATATATGATTGATTGCGTTGCAGTCTAAAGTTCACTCCTTGTTCTGGGGTTAATGTGCACCCTTTTTTAGGACCTTCAAGTAAAGGTTGCCATCAGCGGAGATGCAGAAGCCAAGCGGTACCATTGAGCTGCTCATCCAGAAACAAATGCTCTATTTCCTCAAGTTCTCTGCTCCATACCGTACATATAATACAGGCAGTTGAAAAAGTTTAATTGAAAAGTTATCATAACAAAAGGACCGTATAATAATCTTAACCAAATTCAAGTATTGAACAGCAAAAGGGAAGCACCAATGTAAAGACACTTAAGATTGTATTTTTTGATGAAACTGGCTCACCCCAGGTTGAAATCCATAGTCAACTGATTTGCATCGCTCCCATTTTGCATTGAACTTTACATGAAAGCACAAATGTCACAATCCTGGAGTATGCACTTCCGCCCACTGTTGTCCATTGCGGATGACGAGTTCCATGCTAACCTCACCTTAGACACGCTTGCTCATGAAATATCAGCAAGTACACACGTCTTGATTTGGAAGCTCCCACCAAACTTGCCCCAACCATCACTCCATTAGCCATAATTATAGCAAACAATGCCTGTCCATCATTTTTATATATGACCATATTCATGCTGGGATGCTATTTGCTTAATTCATGGATGAGCCAAACCTGTGTCATCTCTAGTTTGCACATACTTCCTCATTTACCCAGGTATTTTGCATTCACTACCTTTATATATTCATGTCATTATAAGAGGTTTTTCTGCCAGGTAAATGCCTCGTGTAAAAAAGAGAACAGTTTTAGAACAGACTTTATATGTACTTTTTTGCAAATAATTTGCAAAGGGGTACATCGTAAGGAACAAAATAATTGAGAGCCATGCTAATGGCTTCAATCAGTCCTACTATCCTGCGAATCCCCTACAAAAATATAATCATGACTATATATATATAGAGATGCACCGATCGATCGGCCTCTGACCGGAAATGGCCGATTTTCAGCTGATCGGCCTCAATCGGTGACTTGATCCCGATCACTCCACATAGCCGATTCTGTGCGCCGGTTGGCTCCTCGCCCCCTCTTTTTCACGTGACGCGGCGCGTACTCGTGAGCCAATGCAGACAGATCAGATGAGCGCAGCGCTGAACACTTAAAGCTTTCAGTTTGTCATACATGTCAATCGAAAATAAGCCGCGGAGGAACAACCTCGAAAACGCTCGGGAACGACCAACCTAATCATTTAGGTTGACCAACTCGTTTTTCTACAGTACCGTAGGTACCGGGTTAATTAATAATGAACTTCGTTGCGCTAGTTCGGTTCCTCTGAACCATTTTCCATTAATAGAACATGGTGGTAGTGCATACACTTGACGTAATAATGCCCTGCTGAAGCACTGAATTGCACTGAAATCATTATGTTCGCTAATGAGTGACGTTATGAAACAGTGCTATTCACTCATACAAATCTAACTTATTAGACCTAATGATAAATTCATCTAACGATTTCTAGCTAAACCACAGCTGTGCGTTTCCACTATCAAACAAACTCAGAAACAGCAAGCATCGCTTTTCCAATTACTCCTAGTTTGAAACATTTTTATCTAGGCTTTGAAGCTAGTTAAAGTCGTAGTCGTTAGGCTACCTGACTCACGCAAATAACGAAATTCTGCTGAAGAGCGGCTTGTTTCAATGCCTTTGACAAGCTCCGCAACTGAAACATCCGCCTTATATCGCTACAAGTGTTTTCCATTGCACTATATAGAATTGGGATCTACTCTAATCCACCTCTAGCAAACAAATTAGTCTAGCGCATCATAGGTTCGAACTAACCTGTTTTCCATTAGCATTGTCGCAATAACTTTCTGATGCACATCAAGTTGAAGCCATATAATTATTTAATGGAAAAAGGGCTTGTGTCATCTGTCATCAGAATATAACGTTAGTGTTTTAAATAAATATTTCCGGACTAATGGTCTGTCACCATGTCAGTACATTTAAACTACTCTTGTTTCTTTTTATTTATTACTTAAAGGCTACATGCCACTGTTGTTGATTCTCTTTTTATTCATCATTGAATTTAATTTGCACAAAAAGAAAAGCTCTGTCCAGTAACCTGGAACACTTTTTTTATTTTGAAATGTGTTTTAGTGAGACCTACCTCATGCTTCTGACCTACCTCAGAATTGTCAATCTTAATTTTCTATTAAAGCAAAGTTACAAAAATGTTTGTGTAAGTTGTCAATTATTGTTTTTAGGAAAAAAAAAATCGGAATCGCCAAAATCGGTATCGGCAAGTCAGACTAATCAAAAATTGGAAATCGGAATCGGCCAAGAAAATCGCAATCGGTGCATCTCTCTATATATATATATATATATATATATTGTTTGTGTGTATATATAATATGTATTAACCTTTGACATTTTGGCAAGTCAAAAGCACCTGTTATTATAATGTTACATAACATAATAAGCTTACATAGCTTACATAAGCCAACTTTAATAATACAAGAGAATTGAAGCAATACAGACTGAACTTCTGGACTTTGAGACAGTGCATTAACAGAGGTGCAAATTGAAAGGCATTGATCGTAACATCAAGTTTAAATTAATTCCAAAATTCAGTACACAATAATAAGTAGGCGTAATGTAAAATGGACACCAAACTGTTTGGAGGTCAGGTATCCAATATACTTTTAGACATAAAGGTCAACATGAAAACACTAACTAGGGCCACGCATTTGTCTTACCTATATTTTTATGTCGGCCAGGACAACTCTGAACTATTATTCATCAGTTATCAATTTTAGTTTTTTTAAATTTTATTTGTTTTGCTGATTTTCTCCCGTTTTTCTCCCAATTTGGTAGCCAATTACTCCTGCTATTCTTAGGTCAATACCCTCCCTTGTAGTTCGCTGCTGTAGCCCTGTGAAAGGCGAAGCATCATCTCCTCTGAGACGGCACTCGTCATGCTGTCGACTGTAACTCCGGCACCCCAAAATCACTCCTGTGCGCAGCGAACAGTGTCGGCTTCCCTCCCCCCTCCCTAGTGCAGACAGCCAATTGCCGCCCCCTGCAGGCACTCCCGGCCAGAGCTGACTCTGGCGCGGACCGGGGAATCGAATCCCGGCCAGCGTCAGACGTTGAAACCACTAGACCATGCGGGAGGCCATCATTTTTAGTTTGAGTAAAGTACCTGCATTACATTGTTATATTAGAAAAAAAACACAGTTTCCATAACTAGATAGATGTCATTTACCTGGTGATGTAATTGAAGGGAACATAGGTCTACTCTACTTTTAGGAAGCACCAGATGCTTGTGTGTATGTTTGGGGTTCTTGGATTCATAATAATAGAGCTAATGTTTGTTTCAGTTTTACTTTTTTTTAAGTATGCTATGTACTTTTTTATCGTATGCTACAAATACATTGCACATGACCGGTCGCGGGGTTCGCTGTATATATGGAATCATTTCTATCTCGATTTCTTCATTCTCAACTTTTTACTTTATATTTCTGAAATTACACATGGCTGTCAATAGTAATTCTGATGTGTAAGTCTGATTTTCCCTAAATAAATTATCTTTAAAAATTGTTCCTTTCAGGCTGTTTCACACGTTCAATGTCATTTTTTGATACCTGGAGAGTGTGTGTTCTCTGCATCCTGGTTAAGCAACAATCAGGGAAACAATACTTGTTCAGACATACAGTGTACATTACAAGGAGAAATTTAAGACACAAAATCCTTGATTGAATTAAGATTTCTCCTGAATTTTTAATCAGTTTGCATTGAAAAATGTGATTGAAAGTTACATTTATTTGTAAGTCGGAGTTGAGGACGTTACAGAGAATGAAAACCATGGCTACATCTCTTTAAAGTCTCTTGTTAAAGGTAGCCAAATTAGCAGAAGGAGCGGTTAAAGGACACTCAGGGGAGGTTTCTATGTTTTAAAAGTGATTCATAAAGTGGATTATAGAAGCCATTTTAAGCAAAGTTATGTCAGCAGAACCAGAGGACATAGGTGGAAATTAGTGTGAGTAATTTCATGCTGACTGTACATTTTCACACTTACCACGATGTATATAAGCAAAGACCATTGAGATGTTCGAGACCAGACTTGACACACTGCTAAATACGCTGTATAATGTCAAAGTCATAAAACTCGCTCATGTTCTTATGACAGCATGAAACAATTTGAATATGTAAAATATTCTTCTAGACTTGTTTGATACACTTAATTGTAGGTCACGCTAGATACAAGCATCTGCCTGTAAAGGTATAATTTAAAATGGTAAAGTAAAGTTATACTATGCTAAGGGTGGAGAAAAAAGAAAATCAGTGAGAATCGATAGTCTCCAGGTCGAAGGCCTCAACTAAATCATTGCTATTCACAACAGGGCATTCACTGATTATTTGTGGCAACAGTTCCCCACCCCGTGCCATGACTCTGCACAGCGTGGTGTGTCAGGATGCTGTATGCAGAATTATTTTACAGTTTTCGCTCCTATGTAATTTGTGTGCACATGCATTCGTGTGTTGAAATGTTTCCTTTTCCTATTACCTCCATTGTCAGTTCTGCCCTCTGATGGATTATGGGTTGTTAAAGTTATTAGAACTCAGGCTTCAACTGAAAAGTAAAGCTCAAGTTCTAATAAATACAAACGTTTTTTTTGCCTCTTCTTTTAGCTGAGAAGACAAACTTTTCAAATTGACTTAATCACTCACGTCAGTGGACACATTTTCAGTGCGATTTTGAGTTGTTGAGCCTGGGCCCATAGCATCGTGTTTGGCTGTGCGACTGTCATCGAACCCTGTACTATATATCAAGGCACGTAAAGAGCTCATCCTGTCCTTTATATCGAGCACTTGGAAGAGACTTACTAAAGACTGTTTCAAGGAATTTTTTATGGAAGAAAATATATATTTAGCCTCTCAAGTCAGACTGTCGTTTTGCATTCAGCCTAGTTTAACACTACTGTAGTTTCACATTGTGTTGTTTCCTTATCTTCAGTCCTCAGTAAGGGAGGCATGACCCTGTGGCTTTACCATACTGGACATATGTTTTTTGCTGCAATAAATGTCATGTACAAACATGCACATGAGGAAATTAGCACTTCATTTTCAGTGTTTATTTCTCCCCGCACGAAATTCAGATTACTGCAGTGTTGGTCCAATCGTATTCATACATTTGTATCTGCAAATGTAAAAAATATTTTTGCAGAAATCTCAACGTATACAGTTATGCTGTACAGGCATGAGGTAATATGACAGGGGTTAAATCTGAGGAATACTAAATCAAACAATTTTGTTTAAATCAAATCTACTAAGGCAAATAAAAGGCCTTGCAACTTGCCATGATTCAGAAAAATAAATCAAATGAACACAGGACCAGTACCTGCAGTACTCTGTATGTGGTCTGAACATTTTTACATACAGTTTGTGAAACCAGTTCATGTTAGATTATACAATGAGATCTTTGGATGTATGTCCTCAGAAATTCTGTGATACTTACATAAAAATTAACTATCGCAAATAGCTTCTGATAATTAAGTTACAAAGCTAAACTTTCTTTTTTCTTTTTCTTTTCTCTTATCCAAATGGTTCCAAATTGGAGGCATAATGACAATCATAATTAGCTATTTCTTTATCAGTGTGTTCCATAGGATAGCTGTCCTGTGGCTACAGGACCTGGTCCTGACTTTGTCCTCTGCTACCCTGTTGCTAAATAAATGAATAAATTATAAAAAGAGAATAATTCCACATCTGGCGTTATGCCTGACACTGAGGGATGAGGAGGAGAGGGTAGAAGGAGGTAGTCCAATGTCATAAAATGGACACGGCTCGTGCATTTTTAGACTGTTGCATGATGGTGTGTTTCCAGGGGTACTGAAACCTCAAATTATTGTGTATTACATATTTAATAGCTGGTGTATCAGGGGAAAAAATGTAATTCAGAAAACTCGCAGGTTAAATAATCTGAAACAGGAAGTCATACACAAGAATGTGTGTCACGTGTGATCAGAAAAGTCAAGATTCAGGCGGATGGCCAAAGATGCTGCCAATATAACCTATATAAAATGCTTTACTATGGCTTTACTGCTAAACAAATAATAGGTACTTCTATGGTTCAACATGAGACCATCTGGTCCTTTATCCACATATGTTGCAGTCAGAGTTGGTAAACACCTGTCAGTTGATCTCACAGAAGCACCACACTTTGGAGTCCCAGTTCCAATAGTTTTACAGTCTATTTTAGTCACATTATTCAGTAGACCTTGTCGCATTTGTTGCAATTCCCCCCACATTTTGCTGGACTACCTGGTGAACTGTAATTATAATTTCTGATTCCATTTCATGCACATCGGTAAGCTTGTGCCAGATTTATCCAGACTCCAGGCATTTTCGGCAACCACAGCACACACCACAACGCAGCCTGTCAGCTCCCATGGGCCAGTTTTGGAGGCCAGAAAAATTGTTACTGTGAATAAACATAGATCTGAAAGTAGCTTAAGAAGGCACTGGGCACCATCCTTTTCTAGGAGAAAAAATGGAGCTGAGCTCTGAAGCTGCCACTCTTTTTCCTCTTCCAGTTATCTAGCAGAGTGGAAAAACAGCCACAATGGCCGTCAACTATGATGAGTTTAGATATGCCCCTCCCCCTCCTGCTTATGGGTTGACTTGTGATTTTTAACATCAAACTTTAACATCAAATGTGACCAACAGAATTGGCAAGAATTAAGTCAAAATCCAAATCCAAATGACAGGCCATTGTTAAACTGAACCATATAATGTTGTCTAATAAAAGTATTCAAAACAATTGTGACCATTGCCTCAAGGTAACAGCTGCTACTACCCCAGGGGTGGTATAGCCCTTTGGAACCATTTTACATATTTTTTTTACATTTTAAGCATTTAGCAGACGCTCTTATCCAGAGCGACTTACAAGATGTGCATCAATACATAATAGGAACAATCATAGTTAGCGCACGAGATCAGTGCAGGAATACAGCAATAGACATCATTGCAGGCATCTGCGTACCATACCTGTAACACCGGGAAGGAAAAGGTTAGTGAATATTATTTTTATTTTTTTTGAGAGTATAGTGTTGAACAAGTAAACAGTGGTGAAGACAATTTAGCTAGATGGACAGAGTTCAGGGGTAGTGGAGTCTGAATAGGTGGGTTTTGAGTCTCTTGCGGAAGATTGGAAGTGATTCCGCAGTCCTGACCGATTGCGGGAGGTCGTTCCACCAACGAGGGACCAGGAACCAAACTCTCACTGTGGTTCATACCTGCAGTCACACACACATGCACACATATAGTATGCAGTATGGTAGATAGAGCAGGGAAATTGTTAAACCATCCAAAAACACACCTGCAGAGAATAAACTACCTCTGAGCTAGGAAGATCCATCTTGTTTCATTCTATTACAACATCTTCTTTGCTGATAAGTAAACAATCTGCTCCTGCCAGCACAGTCCTTGCTTGATAACAGTATGACCATTTATTGCAGTATTGTTTGCATTATCAGACATCCATTTTCCCCTTTTTGGCAATCAAAGGAAATTCTCAGGGGGCTTTTATAATGAGCATATCTATAATAATAATTCTATTTATCATGGTGTATTAAGATGAATTCAGTCTGCTTGGTAGCCTTTCAAACACTGCAAAGTAGTGTCATTTATGAAGTCCCTGTGAATTACTTACCACAGGTTTCCAACAGTGTTAAAATGAATGAGGTTCCACATTATCTGAGAGGCACTTAAGAAATAAAATATATATAGCCATACAACCAAGGCCTTATCTCCCCTATACTTATTTGTTTTTTATGGGAGTTATATTTGTTATTCATTAAATAATTAACTACCCATTACCTAGATATTAGGCAGAAGTATAGGATTTTATGGAAGCAAGACCTGTTGATATGAAACTATAGAAATCAGCGGTGGTACACTAATTGAAGCTTGTACCAAATGCAAATGTAAGAAAAAGTATTTGTCTGAGTGTATTCATATAAGGACCCTCGTTTGTGTTGAACACAGATAGAGCTGGTCAACTTGGGAAGAGAGTGCCCATTTAATGAAAAGAACTACAGAAAGTAATTTCCTCAAACCATTTCCTGCAAAAAGCTGCAAGATTATCCAGAGCCTTAGAGTAGGACCCCAATACAATTGTGAGACAAAGTGTGGGGAGTGTGAAATGGCTAAATTCTACAGAGACATCATTACAGATTCTTTGTCTGGAGAGAATCTGACCACTTCCAATACATTTTCCCTTCTGTCTGTCCCTGTCTGTATTAGGAACTACACTGGGGAGGATGAAAATTGAAAAGAAACTGTGTTTGGAGGTGGCTACTGACAACTTTCTGCATGAATAATTTATGGCTTCCAGACAGTGGTTGGGGAATGCTATGACTGGCATGGGTCAGATGAACAATGATCGCTAACATGAAGTGGTTTCATATTGCGTTTACGGATAAATCCTTCTCATCATGTATGAAGCAGTAAAGTATACAGAAATTTGAGTCTCAGCTCCCCTCACCAATGTCAACGAATTAATGTGTTTATAGTTTGTGTTTATAGTTATTCCTAGTTGTGTAATTGGTGAACTTGTGGAGAGACATTAATCAGCCTGAATCAGTCATTCTGATTTCCACTGAAAACCATGAAGTCATGACTTTTATGACAGCATTTTAAGAATCATGCATACACATTGTAAGTTAATTTGTTCTTGTTCTTTTTCTACACATAACTAAACGGTCTTTAACAAATTAGATTTTTATGTAAGAGTTAGTGGTATTTCCTACTGTTCAATTGTCAATTGTGTAAATACTGTTCATCTCAGTTGTTCCCAGCAGTTCTGTCCTGTGGTTAATTGCAGGTTAATTGAAGGCTTTACACACAGACTGCCATTGAAAAGTATATTTTCTACGGTTTGTTTTTTTAATTGAGGTCTTGGTGTTTGCTTTGTTGCCATTCCATTAATTGCAACCCTGTAGGGCAAGGGAAGAGGGTCCCAGTATGAAGGAGTAGCTGTGATCCTGTTCCAGTGTTTATAATTAATTTATAATGGTAGAATTCTGTCCGTGAGCCTGCCTTGATAAGGGTTGCTTGGATTGATCCGGTTAATGGTAATAAGTGCTCAGTGCTAGCTCAGTGTTAGCAGTTGCTGCATGGTATGCTTGGTTGAAACTATAAATGGACATACCATAAATTGCTTCAAAATTAATGTATGGACATTGGTAAAATGCAATATAGGGAACTATTCCACATTTTTTGCATAGCAAAAATGTCTCGTTAATAAAGCATGTGACCTGAAATGTCCCTGTAGGACTTTCAGGCAATGGGTTGGTGTGTAACTGAGCATGCCGTTGTATGAAAAAGTCTGCAGTACTGCCAGAGGCAGCCTGGTGGCGCTTGCCTGCTGAGCCGCGGAAGATCTCCACACTCTGCTGCTAGTTTCTAACCGACGTCAGATCGTTTGCATAAGAAAGCCAGCATGGGTAATGATGGCGGCCTACCATGCTTTTAGTCCACCCAGGGTTCCGGAGAGGTGCTCATCCAGAGCCGATAAATTGCACAGAAATATTTTGAAGCATATAGCCTTTTTTTTCTTGCCAACTAAATTCTTATGAATTCAGTGTCTGGTTATTATTTCAGAGGGGTCTCATTATGGATTCACTCATGGATTTTCATGGCACTGTGTGTTTGTCTTAAATTGGCACTAATTATGTATGCAGGAGCTGTTCCCCTTGAGCCAAGGCACATAGACAGGCCCAGATAGCTGTCTGTTTGTATTAAGGCTGAGATCTTAAAATGCCTTGCTCAGTTCCTTGTCATTGGTGTTGGGACGAAAGACCCAGGGAGTCATGAATGATGGGGAGCAGTTGCTGAGATAATGAGACTCAAGACATTGGTATGTTTTAGAAATGTGTTTAACAACTGAGCCATCTACTCAGAGTTAGGAAGTTGCTTTGTGGCTCATAAGTGATTTGTTATAGCTGCATTTACAGGATACAGGGTCATGTAATCATCCTAATTGCAATGGGGTGGAAATGGTCCTGGGATATAAGGACTCTTAAGATAGTTCCAGTGGGTAAAAAAAGCATTCATCCCCTTTGGCATTTAACACATTTTATTTTCTAATGGAATCAAAATGGATGTGATTGGGTTTTCTTGCCACTGAACAACACAAAATGCTGTATAATGTCAAATAAAAAACAAGTAATTTT